>JACAXG010000126.1:605125-628306 GCA_018881555.1 Amblyornis subalaris
CCTGGGCACCTCCTGCCTCTGCTGGCACATCCCCATGGAGATCCAAACCCTGGGCACCTCCTGCTCCTGCTGGCACATCCCCACAGAGCTCCAGAACCTGGGCAGCTCCTACCTCTGCTCCTCTGCTGACACATCTCCACAGAGCTCCCAACCCTGGGCACCTCCTGCCTCTGCTGGCACATCCCCGTGGAGATCCAAACCCTGGGCACCTCCTGCCTCTGCTGGCACATCCCCACGGAGCCCCAAACCCTGGGCACCTCCTGCCTTTGCTGGCACATCCCCACAGAGCTCCAGAACCTGGGCACCTCCTGTCCCTGCTGGCACATCCCCATGGAGCCCCAAACCCTGGGCACCTCCTGCCCCTGCTGGCACATCCCCATGAAGATCCAAACCCTGGGCAGCTCCTGCCTCTGCTGGCACATCCCCATGGAGATCCAAACCCTGGGCACCTCCTGCCTCTGCTAGCACATCCCCACAGAGCTCCAGAACCTGGGCACCTCCTGCCTCTGCTGGCACATCCCCATGGAGCTCCAAACCCTGGGCACCTCCTGCCTCTGCTGGCACATCTCCATGGACATCCCAACCCTGGGCACCTCCTGCTTCTTCTGGCACATCCCCACGGAGCCCCAAACCCCGGGCACCTCCCTCTGCTGGCACATCCCCACGGAGCTCCAAAACCTCCCAGCCCAAAGGCAAAGGAGCTGCCCGAGGAACAACCGGAGAGCGCTGGTTTTGCCAGAGAAATCTCCCGGCGGAAAGGAGGGAGACCTGCAGCTCCCTGGGGCCGGGAAGGATTTATCCCACCCCACTCCTGCCCGGCCCCAGCAGCCCTCAGCTCCCACGTCCCCCCTGGACTGGAGCTTCCCTGTGCTTCCCGTGCAGGCTCCCAGCTCCTGCCCAGCACTCCTGGCCTGAGCTCCCCGCGCGGATGGGAGGCTCAGCTACACCTGGATCGGGAGCCGAAATCGCCGCGGGGTGATTTGGAGGCAGCAAATCCGTGCTCAGCGGGGCTGATTCACCCTCTGGAGCTGCCCCTGCCCCTCCTGTGAGGCTGGAGAGGGATGAGGGCAGAGAGCAGCACCCACGGAGTGCTACCAGGGGTGACCCCAGGCTTTGGGGTGGGGGTGGCACCTTCCTCGGGGTGCCTGCTTGCAGACCAGGATTTTACAGGGGGTGTCAGCAGGAGCCCGGCTCTGCACCCACAGAGGGACAATGGATTGCAGGCACCTCAGAGCCCGGTTTGGAGGGTTTGTTCAGCCAGCCCCGGGTGGGAATTTGCCCCTTGTTCCTGTTCTTGCACTCCTCGGGGCTGTAACCGCAGGGATTCGCTCCGGATCGCAGCCAGGCCKTGTGCTCACGGGGACAAAGGGATGTGGATCCTCCTGCCTGCCCTGGAGCTGCCTGTCCTGAGGCCTTTCCATCGCCTTTCCCTGCACAGGAGGCGATGCATCCCCATCCCCATTCCCATCCCTATCCCCATCCCCATTCCCAACCCCATCCCCATCCCCATCCCCATCCCCTCCACACGGACCCCCCCTTGCTGCCTGTGCAGAGGGACCAGGTCGGAGCCCGGGGGGGTGAATGGGGTGTGCGGGGGCAGTTTGGGAAAGCAACGTGCGTGGAGCAGATCCCAGAGACGCAGCCAAACCCCCCGGAGCCAGGAACAGCGCGGGAAGTCCCGTGGCAAAGGGCAGGGAATGGTGCCAGCCCCCGCTCCATGGGCAGGAACAAAGTGGATCTGCTCCTGCCCATTCCTGACAGCTCCCACCTTCCCCCTGCCCACTGTGGCACTGGGACTGGCGTGCTCCTGGCAGGACTCCCGGCACCAAATCCCTGGCAAATCCACCCTCACTGCCCACACCGTGCCTTGGCTTCCGTCTGTGTACCCCAGCACCCTCCCGGGCTYGCTCCATCCCATCCCCAAGCCCTTCCTGAGGCTCTGGAGCTAAAACCCAATGGATTTGGAGCTGGATTTACGGCAGGAGCGGGGCAGGATGTTGCTGTGCTCCAGCGAGGGCATCTTAGCTGCTCTCCTGGGGAGTGATGGGGCCAGTGCTCCATATATATATATTTTAAAAAGATATATTTATATTTATATTTATATTTATATTTATATTTATATTTATATTTATAATTTTATACTTATACTTATGTTTATATTTATATTAAATATATTTTATATATAGATAGAGATAGATGGATAGATAGCTAGATAGATATAGATAAATACAGATAAATATATGGAGTGGCAAATGGTGCCCATGCCCGTGGGCGCACCGTGGCCGGCAGAGAAAGCCCCAGAGCTGCCACCAAGGCAGGTGTCACACCCATCCGCGTGTCACCTTCCAGCTGGCACCGGAGCTGATGGGAGCGCTGCCAAGAGCATCTTTTTGGGATGCGGGACCGGGGATTTCGGGGGCCTCCCACCCACGTCGCGTCCCGGCTCCGCTGGGGGATGTTGTTCCGGGAGGAGAGTATCCTTTGGGTTGYCGCGTCACCCCTGGAGAGCCCTCCTAAGGAACCAGAGAGGGGRGAGCAAAACCCCCGAGGCGTTCCTCAATCGATTTACCCCCAGCGGCAAGCGCCGAGCTCCCCTGCGAAGGCGAACAGCCCCACTGCTCCAGCCGGGCTGCATCCCACGGCCCGGCTCCCGCTCCGCCCGCGCTTCCCCGGAGCTCGGCACACCTTGGAGCGCGGCAGCTGGACCCGAGCCCCTCAAAAGCGTCTCTATGCCTTTGTGGAGCCCGTGAAAGCGGCTTTTTTCCTCCTCACCATCTGTGCCTCGCCGGGCTCCGGCGGCTGCGGGAGGGTAAATTAATCCTTTGTTGCTCCTCAGCCGTTTCTCTGCCGGCCTCGGGGTGGGAGAAAATCGGCTCCTTCTTGCTTCCTGCCCTYCCTGCTCACGGCCGCGCTGGGGTTTCCTCGGGAGAGCTGCCGGGACTCGGGAATGACCGCTCAGCCCCGGCGGGGAGGGGACGGAGGGAACCCCCCCAGACCCTCCCGTGACCGCGGCGGTGCGATGCCCACCCTCGCCTTTTCAGTTTGGGGCGCCCCGGTGGGTTTTGGGGCGGAGGGAGCATCGCTGCCCCCGTGTCCCGGCCCCAGGCTCCGGGGGGGAGCAGGACGGGGACATGGCGCGCCGCGGGGGACATTTGGGATGTCTTTTGATTTTGGAGAATTTCCCCTGCTGCCCTCGAAAGCCGATCCTGGCTGTAAAACCAAACTCTTGAGTTGTCTCCCCAAATTAATTTCGCTTTAAGGAGCCAATTCCAGCCTCGGGGTCGGTGCTGCCCTCCCCTTCCCGGGGCGCGGGAGGCAGAACGGGCACGGCGAGGCCGAGGGCTGGAACCGCGCTGGGCTTGGAGGATTTCCCGGCGTGCCCGGACAGGCTGCGGGGCCGGGATGGGCCGGGATGGGCCGGGATGGGCCGGGATGGGCTGTCTGGGAAGAGGCAGGTCCGTGGGTGTGGGCAGGAGGACAGGTCAGCTCCTCCCTCCCGGCTGGGGAGGAGGAGCGCGGCGGGAAGGATGCTCCGGCCTGTGGGATGCTCCAACCCCACCTGCAGAGCTGCCTCAGCCCTGGGTCCAACATCAGGAGGACGTGGAGRTGGTGGAGAGAGTCCAGAGGAGGCCATGGAGCTGCTCCAGGGCTGGAGCCCCTCTGGAGCCAGGCTGGGAGAGCTGGGGGTGCTCACCTGGAGAGGAGAAGGATCCAGGGAGACCTCAGAGCCCCTGCCAGGGCCTAAAGGGGCTCCAGGAGAGCTGGAGAGGGACTTGGGAGAAGGCATGGAGGGACAGGACACAGGGAATGGCTTCCCAGTGCCAGAGGGCAGGGTTGGATGGGATATTGGGAAGGAATTGTTGGCTGAGAGGGTGGGGAGGGGCTGGGATGGATTTCCCAGAGAAGCTGTGGCTGCTCCTGGATCCCTGGCAGTGTCCAAGGCCAGGCTGGATGGGGCTTGGAGCAGCCTGGGATAGTGGAATGTGTCCCTGCCCATGGCAGGGGTGAAATGGGGTGAGTTTTACACTCCTTTCCCCCCCAAACCAGTCTGTGATATAACATGGGGAAATCTGGGGGATTCAGAGCCCTCAGGAGGGAGTTGGCAGCGTTAATGAAGGGAAAAACGGCAAAAATTAAAAAAAAAATAAATAAAAAAAACCCCAACCCACCACCTTTTAATCAACTGGACTGCACAGGGAAGTGGCCCAGAAGCAGAACACCACCAGCTGAAACTTTCCTTCGACTTTTATAATTACAGAATAGAAAAGAAATCCTCGGTTCACGTTACAAACACGGGCTCGTAGAAAACCAAGCCAACGGAAAAGAAAAGCCCAAGGCCCCGGAGCGCCCGTGCCCGGCCCCTGCGGAGCCCGGGGGAGGAGGGGGKGCTCTTCCCGAGGGTTTTAATGCCAGCGGGGTCGTCCTTCCGCTCCCTGCTGGGTTTGGGAAGCTCCCTTGGCCCCGGGAAGGAGAGAAGCCCCGAAGATGCCGCTGGCCCCGGGGCTGGGGGTGTGTTCCGGGGGATGAGAGGGATGCGTTGCCCGAAAAACACGACTTTCCTCGGAAAAAAGAGGGGGAAAGGGTGGAAAAATTATTGCCTGTAGAGTTCACAGCTCGGCTGGAGGCGGCGGGGGCGCTGTGGGGGGGGGGCTCGGCCCGTCCCAGCTCCGGGCGGTGGCGCTTCCACATCTCCTTGTTGGGAAGGGCCCAAAAAAACCCCATTCCAGGGTGTGGAAAAATCCCCTGGGAGCGGAGGAGGAACGCCTGGGAGGTGAAAGCCACCCGGCATCCCCTGCTCCCGGCTGTGAGGGGCGGGCTTCAGGCCGGACCCAGGGATCCCGCAGGAGCCGCATCCCACAAAAAGGAGGGCAGGGAGGCTGCGGGGAGCTGGGACGCTTCAGGGAACTCCTTTTTTCCTTCCGTTTTCTTCCAAGGCTTCTCCCACCCGGCTCATCCTCTCGCAATCCCAACCCACCTCACGCATCCCCCCTGCACCCACCCCAAAAAACCCCTCCCCTCGTGCCCAAGCCCCTCTTCCGCTGGAATTCATGGATGGATTTGGCACCGAGCCCCCCCCTCGGATGAAGGGAAGCACCGAGCTGCCCCCCCCAGCCCTGGGCGAGGTTTTGGGGGGCTCCGGGGCGGCTCTGGGGGGGTCACAGCGTCGCTGAAGGCACGGGGGTCGGCCTTGGGTGGGGGGGGGGGGGGGGCCGGCGCAGCCAGAGTCTACTCAGGCACTTTAACTTAAATAGAAACCCAAAAGCGATGATTAAAAAAACCCAAACCAACCCGAAACATTCATCAGATCCGTTCGAACAGCCGCGGGGGGGCTGTGCCGGAGCAGCGGCGCCGGTGCCAGGTCGGAGCGAGGCCCCCCCAAACTGGGAGAAAGGGGGGGCTGGCAGGGGCATTTTGGGGTCCCGCTCGTCCCTCCACGTCCCAAGATTTGTGGGGTCGAGGCGATGCTGATGGACGGGTCCGGCTCCKCGGAGCATCCCAGACCGAGCCCCTCCAACGCTGTTTCATCCCGGGAGGGAGGGGGGGGGCCGGAAAATTCCCGCTGGGAGCCACATCCCCATTCTCGGAGCCAGTCTGACCCCCAGGTCCAGAGTCTCAGGCAATCGTCCCGAGCCCGCGGAGGCCGGCGCTGCTCTCCGTGCCCCATTGTCCCCAGAGCCGTGTCCGTGCCCTGTCCCCGGGCCCGGTTTGCCCCGAACCCTCCGGCTTCGGCCCCGCTCCCCCTCCCGGGGCTCCGCTCCCGCCCGGCGCCGGGAAAGGCTCCCGCGCGGCTCCCAGGAAAATCCGGGCTGGGAGGAAGGGACAGAAGCGAACGGCGTCCTGCGGGCGCTGCCGCCTCCCCGCGTGTCCCCTGCCCGGGGGGGGCTCCCCCCGTGTCCAGCCGCGGGTCCTGCGTGTCGCGGAGGCTCGGCGTGGGTGGGGGAGAGGCTCTCGGGGCGTTCCGGGGCGGCAGGAGGGGGCGGGGGGCTCGGCCTGGCGTCCCCCCCCCCCGTCCGTGGGGTGGTGGCATCGCGGGTGGGGTGGCTCCGGGGGGGTCCTGGCGCCGCTGGCTCCCGGTTACCCGGACCTGGGAAGAGAGGGGGACGGGAGTGTCGGGGACAGACCCCAGCCCCGGGGTCGCGGCCGCCGCGGGGGACAGGGACCTGCTGGGGGGGCCCGGGGTGGCTCTCTCGGGGCCATCGCTCTCCTTGCACCCCCAAAAGGGTCAGAGAGCCACTGGGGCCGGGCTGGGGACCGGGGCTGGTGTCCCCCCACGGGGTGACACGGTTTGCTTGGGGTTTATTCCTTCCTCTTCTTGTTCTGTCCCTTTTCGTTATTATTATTATTATTATTATTTTTGTTGTTATTGTTGTTATTAATGATAACACAGTTGCCACTACGACTATTACTATTATTCTTGTTATTATATTTTACTTCATTTCTATCATTGAACCGTTGTTACCCCATGGGTTTTCCCTATTATTATTATTATTATTATTATTATTATTATTATTATTATTATTATTGTTGTTGTTATTAATGATAATAACACAGCTGCTACTACTACTATTACCACTACTATTAGTATTACTATTATTCTTGTTATTATATTTGACTTCGTTTCAATTATCAAACCGTTGTTACCCCACAGGTTTTCCCTATTATTATTATTATTGTAGTAGCCGTTATTGTCATTAKTATTAATAATAATAACAACACAGCTGCTACTACTAATATTGCTATTACTACTATTCGTGTTATTACATTTTGCTTCRTTTCAATTTCTAAGCCGTGGTTATCCCACAGGTTCTCCCTTTCCCGACTCCCCTCCCCATYCCATCTCCGGCGGGGCCGAACGGGCCCCTGGGGGGGGAAGGTTTAGACCCAACCCCACGGGTCTGGGGACCACCTGAGCACGGGGACRGCACCAAAGCCACCCCCAGCCTCCCCTCCGGCCGCAGGGGACCCCCCACTCGTGTCCCAGCTCAGCTCCCCCATCCGCCGCAGGAGGGGTTTTGGAGGATGGGGGTGGGCTTAGGGTTAGGGTTAGGGTCCCCTGCTGGCCCCGGGGCCACGAGCGGCCTCGCCCACCCCACGCAGCCAGGACAGCCTCCTGCTCGTCCCCTCGCTGGCGACACCCCCAGGGCCCCCTCCCCGCGGTGCCGCTGTCCCTGTCCCCCCCGTGGGTCCCGCTTTGGGGACAGGGGCGTCCCCCGCTCCCCGAGCCCGCCCTGGCGCCGCCGCCAGGGGCACGGAGCTGCCTCGACAGAAATTAGAGCTGCGATAATTAGAGAGAGGAACCTTAACGAGCTGCCGGGGCGGGCTGGAGGGGCTGGGGGCAGCTGGCAGGGCGGTGACAGGGTCCCGGTGACCCCCAGCACCCCAAAGCGGGTCCCTGGCAGCGGGGCGGTGCCGGGGGGACGCTGGGGTCGGCAGAGGGTCCTGGGGTGGGTCCAACATCCCCCAGAAAGGARGGACGGGGACCCCCCCAGAAAGGAGGGACAGGGACCCCCCCAGCACCCGCCGAGGTGTCCCCAGCCCGGTGACACGGCCCCAGCCAGATTTCTTTGCCRTCGGCTTTTGGGTCCCCCTGGGGATCTCGAATCGCTGTTCCCACCGCTTGAAATGGATATTTCAGCTGATTTCCCCCAAATCCTGCTGCTTTCGGCGCTCATCCTGCAGCTGTCGGGAAGCGCTGGGCCCGCAACACCCCTGGGGGATGGGATGGGATGGGATATGGGATGGGATATGGGATGGGATATGGGATATGGGATATGGGATATGGGATATGGGATATGGGATATGGGATGAGATATGGGATATGGGATATGGGATGGGATGGGATATGGGATGGGATATGGGATGGGATATGGGATATGGGATATGGGATATAGGATATGGGATATGGCATATGGGATATGGCATATGGGATATGGCATATGGGATATGGGATATGGGATATGGGATATGGGATATGGGATATGGGATATGGGATATGGGATATGGGATGGGGTCCCCTGTCCCTGCCTTCCCCTCTGCCCACCTTGGCCACGGTGGCTGAAGGGGACACACGGGACGTGTCCCACCCACGGGACAACACTCCCGGGTCCCCCCGAGGGTGGCACGAGGGGGGAGGACACCTCAGTGATCCCCAGGACGTGGGGGCTGCCACCGGGAAGTGTCCCCACCCGTGTCCCACTCACACCCGGGGCCTGGGGGGGGTCCCGGGGAAGGAGCAGCTCCGTGCAGGGCTCACRGCACCCACGGGTGCTCCCYCCCCACCCCACGGGCCCCGTCAGTGTCCCCAGGGAGGGTCTGGCACCGCCACAGATGCGCTTGCTCCCCCCCCCAGCCCCTCCCCGCGTCTCCCCTGGCCCCGCCCGCCCTTCAATTTGCATACAAGGCTTAAAATATAATTAATTTTTGGCACGGGGCAGAGCCTGCGCGAGGTTAATCCCTTCAGACTTCCAAGCCTTATCTCGRGTGAGTGTTCATCTCGTTCGGCTTCGTGGGGAAGGCAGAGGGAGGAGGAGTCATCTGCACTTACCTCCGGAGCTGCTGCGTCCCCGGGGCGAGGCTCAGCAAACCAAACCCGAAAAGCACAAACCGAGGGCAGGATCCTCCCCCCAAAACCGCCCGGCCCGGCGTGGATGGAGCCTTGGGGGTTTGTATGGGACGCCCAGACCTAAATGTGGGTTGTGGCCGTGCCGTGGGGCACCCGGGAGCACCCCCAGCCCCCCCGGGACTCACGTGTAGAGCGGCTGGAGCTGGAGGTGCGACGTCTTCTGCGGTGCCTGGTACCCGTAGGAGTCAAAGCCCCCGATGAAGTCGACTGGGGAGAGCGGGGAGAGCACTGGGGTGAGCCGGGAAGGGCAGCCAAGAGATTCCCTGCGTCCCGACCGCACCCCCGGGGCGGGGACATGCCGGGATGCAGCCGCATCCCAGCCCGGGGAAGCATCCCGGGGAAATGTGACAGCTCAGCGTGGAGCGGGGAGGCCTCAGAGCCCCTGCCAGGGCCTGAAGGGGCTCCAGGAGAGCTGGAGAGGGACTTGGGACAAGGCACGGAGGGGCAGGACACAGGGAATGGCTTCCCAGTGCCAGAGGGCAGGGTTAGGTGGGATATTGGGAAGGAATTGTTCCGTGGGAGGGTGGGGAGGGGCTGGGATGGATTTCCCAGAGAAGCTGTGGCTGCCCCTGGATCCCTGGAAGTGTCCAAGGCCAGGCTGGACGGGGCTTGGAGCAGCCTGGGATAGTGGGAGCTGTCCCTGCCCATGGCAGGGGTGGGACTGGATGAGCTTTAGGATCCCTTTCAACCCAAACCGTTCCATGATTCCCTGATCCTGGATCACCACAGCGTCCTGGGAAGTGCTGCATCCCAGGCGGTGGCAGATCCGGGSCCACGGCAGCATCCCAGGGGAACAAATCGGAATCACAACCGGTTCAGGTTGGAAGCAACCACAGATGCTCATCCAGCCCAACCTCCCTGCTCRAGGAGGGTCCCCCAGGGCACCTGGAATTTTCTCCAGCCGGCTTTAGGATACCTCCAGGGAAGGAGACTCCGAAGCCTCTTTGGGCACCTGAAATGCAGCACCCGGGGAGGCCCCGCAGCCTGCCAGGATCGCCGCCACAGCCCGGGCMGCGGCAGCACCCCGGGAAAACACCGGCGAGAAACGGAGCAAAGAATCCGGAAAATCCGAGATCCTTGCGGCTCCCTTCTCCTCCCCGGGACAAAGCGGGCGGGATTCCCTCCCACTGTCCGCACAGSGCGCACKCGGGGAGGATGAAGGGGGGGAATCRCGGCTCGTTTAGGCTGTCCCTCGGGGGAATTGCAGGCACAGYATTTCAGTTTTTACTGCCGAGGTTTCCAGCCTGGAGGCTCAGCCTGTTCCCGGTGCAGGCGGGAGGATCCCGGTGCCAGAGCCCGGGCGATGCCATGGCAGCTTKGGGTTCCCTGGGGGGCTGCGGGTGCCCAACTTCCCCCAGACCATCCCCTCCTTCCCCAGACCTGACCCCTCCCGCCGGCACAGCCACCCCAGGGATGGGCTCCTGGCGCATCCAGGCTGGGAAATCCAACCCTTCCAGGAGSCCCAACTCCCCAAACCCACCCTAATCCCACACTGGAGGAGGGGGGGGGGGCTCAGCCGTGGGTGCCCAGGAGCAGGGAGCTCCAGGGGAGAACCCACCCCTCCGGGAATATTTATCTTCCCGGTTTAACGTTCGGCCAGCTCTGCATTCCGACGCCATCCATCCGTTTCCAAATCTAATAGGATATTCCATTAAAAAGCTGCATTTGCATGCCGGGCTGCAGCGGCATTAATATTAACAGCCTGGCGGATGCTGGGGGTTTGTCGGGATGCGAACCCTTCTGGAAAAGAGTCATTCCCGCGGGCAGCGGCCGCTTCCACGCGGAGATTTCCCTTTTCCGCTGGGAAAGGGGGGGGAAAACATCGGGATCCTGCGCCCCCGGCACCTCCCGGGCGGGGCTGGGGCCGCCTGTGGGTGTGTGGAACCGCTGGGATGCTGATCCCGGGAAAGGATCCCGAGGATCCCCAGTGGCTGTGGCACATCCCTGCCCGTGCCGGGCTGCCGGGAATTAACTAATTAATGGCAGAGGAGCTTTTAATGCACTCGCACGGCCACAGCCTCCACCGCCAGGTTCATTGGGGCCGGGGTCCTTCCCGAGGGGGATTGGCAGAGATTGGGGTTGGATCGGGAAGAGCGACGTAGCTTGGGTAAAAGTTAGAATTAACTTTGCTTAAATTGTTGTTTTTTGCGGTTTTGGGGTCACAGCTCGGCAATGAGGAGGCTGTGGGGGSACAAAGTTCCCGGGTCAGTGTCCCCAAGGCCCTGTGGCTGTCGGGGGGGAGGGATCCGGAGGGTGAGCARGGAGTGCAGCTCTCCACGGCCCCACAGGGCTGGAGCCGCACYGGGAGCATCCTCCGGGAATTCATCAGGGCGTGGAGGTGGCTCTTCCCAGCCCGACAGTCCCCAGGGAGCTGGGGGAGACGCCYCGAGCCGGGAGATGCTCTCAGTTTGGGTTGTGGGGAGCAGCGAGTGTCACGCCAGCCCCAAATCCGACCCCGAGCATCCCAACTTCCCCAGGAGCCGCACGCGGATGGTGGCGCGGGGGCCAGGAGCCGGGAGTGGGACCATCCCAGCCCCTCCGTGGGCTGGTGCGGGGMCGAAGCCTCATCCCATACGGGACGGAACCCCGTCCCCTCCTCCCAGGGCGCAGCACCCTCCCCGAGGCTACGGCGGGGACACCACATCCGTGTCCCACCCCAACACCCTCTGCCTCGCCGGGCACGGAAATACATGGGGAAAAAACCCCAATTAAAGGGATTCCCCCTGCCGCCAGGCGCCSGGGCACCGCTTCCCCAGCCCCGGCCGCGATCTGGCGCCCCGGAGAGGCTCGGGGGGGGCGTCACCCGCGGCCGTCGTGTCGCTGCCACCCGCGGGCGGGGCACTCACAGCTGTCCTCCTCCTCCAGGAACACTTTGCTGACGTAGCAGGCGTACACGAAGCCGAAGAGCTGGGGACGGAGAGCGAGGAGGGAGAGGTTACGGGGCTGAGGGGCAGCGCCAGCAGCGCGGAGGGGGGGGGGGGGGGGGGGGGGGGGCCTGGGAGGGAGCTGGGGGCACTGGGAGGGAGCTGGGGGCACTGGGGCGATTAGGAGAGAACTGGGGGCCTGGGACGGCACTGGGGGCACTGAGGGCACTGGGAGGGCACTGGGAGTGCACTGAGGGCCTGGGAGGGATCTGGGGGCACGGGGAGGGAACTGGGAATGAACTGGGGGCACTGGGAGGGAACTGGGGGCACTGGGGCCATTGGGAGGGAACTGGGGGCCTGGGAGTGAACTGGGGGCACTGGAAGTGCACTGGGGGCACTGGGAGTGCACTGGGGGCACTGAGAGGGAACTGGGAATGAACTGGGGGCACTGGGAGGGAACTAGGAGCGCACTGGAAGAGGACTGGGTGAACTGGGGTCATTGGGAGGGAACTGGGTGAACTGGGGGCCTGGGAGAGAACTGGGGGCCTGGGAGAGAACTGGGGGCACTGGGAGGGCACTGAGAGGGAACTGGGAGGGCACTGGGGTTACTGGGAGGGCACTGGGGACACTGAGAGGGAACTGGGAGTGAACTGGGGCTGAACGGGGGGCACTGGGAGTGCACTGGGGGCCTGGGAGTGAACTGGGGCCACTGGGAGTGAACTGGGGGCACTGGGGACATTGGGAGTGAACTGGGGGCACTGGGAGTGAACTGGGAGTGCACTGGGAGTGAACTGGGAGGGCACTGGGAGCAGCCTGAGCCAGAGCCCATCCCCGGTGCGGGTTTGGGACGCAGTAGGGCCGGACGGTTCCAGCCGCACCGGCGGCACAAGGCTGGGGCCCTAAAGGGGCTGGGCCGGCTCCCAGCCGGGATGGGGGCACAGCGCCGGCAGCCCCTTGGGGGGCGCGGCCGCTCTGGACCCCAATCCCCCTCAAAGCTCCATTTCCCCGCAGCCTCCCGAGGCTCCCGGGGAGCTCCGCGTCCCTCCCGCCGCGCCCCACTCCCACCTCCCTCCGGGCCGCCGCACCCGCCGGGAAGGGAGACCCTCCCGGCGAGCAGCACATCCCGAACGAGCCCTTCCATCCCCGCGGCTCCCATCCCACGGCCCGCCAAGCTTTTGGGCCGGGTGGGCCGTGTGTGCGGGGAGGAACACCACCCCGGGACGGCAGAAACGTGCGACTGGGGGGGGGGGGGGGGGGGGGGGGGGGGGGGGACCGTGCGCCATCCCCTCCCGTCCCTCATTCCCGGTTTGGGATGCGGGGCGAGGGAGGGGCGCCCTTACCGCCAGGAAGATCTGCGCGGCGCTGCTCAGCACCTCGATGTACTGGTAGTCCAGCAGGCAGCCGCTGACCGTGATGACGTGGTGGTCCTCGGGCGCCAGCTTGGCGTTGAGCACCGGCGTCACCAGGCAGCCCGGGCCGTTCTCCATCCACCACGAGCGGTGCAGGGACGTGTTGAAGGTCATGATGAAGTCGCGGTCCTGCGGGAGGAGCGGGCGCGGGCGGTGGGTCCGAGGGTGGGACGCGGAACGGGCTTTCCCAGCCCGSAGCTCTCCGCGAGGCCGGAGCACCGCCTGCCCCTGGGGTTTGCGGCTTCCTCCCGTGCCGGCAGCCCTGGACGTGCGGTCGAGCGTCCAGGTGGTGGGCAGGTGACACGGGGGACGTCGCGGAGCGGCCACCGCGCGGGCAGCTYGGCCCCGAGGCAGGGGAGCAGCTCGTGGGGGAGGTGTTGGCTGCGCCGAGCCCTCCGTGGGATCGCGGGACCGCCCCGACCGTGCCTCCCGGAGAGGCCCCTGCTGCTTCCCCGCGGGTTTCGGGGTGCCATCCCCTCATCCCCCACCCCCACGCGCACGTCCCCTCCTCGGTAGCCCCTCACAAGCTTTGGGCCTCTCCGTGTCCTCTCCGGCAGCTGTGGGGTGGCCGTGGGCAGGGGCTGATCCCTAAAGGGGGCTGATCCCTAAGCCCTGCCCGCCCCTCCCCACGCCATGGGAAGGCCTCCTGGTACTACTGGGTGAGGCCCCACCCCATGAGAGCCCCCCTAGTGCCACTGGGTGAGCCCCCACCCCACGGAGGACCCCCCCAGCCCTCGTCGCTGCCGGGGCCCAGCATCCTCCGTTGGAAATCACCAATCTGGGATGAAAAGATTTTTCGCTGGCGGGGGCGGAAAGAGAAAAGAACCAAACCCAGAAAGAGAACGAGTGGGTTTGGGTTTGCGAAGCCGAAGGATGTGGGCTGAGGTGCTGGGAAGCAGGGCGGGGCGGGGGGGGTGTTGTGCCACCGCGSCGTGACGGGCACCGGGGATTTCCACCGCCAGCGCTCGGGGGGAGGGAATCCTCCTCCTCTCCTCCCCCTCTCCTCCCCCTGCGCTCCGGCTCCTCGGGACGGCCTCAAACGACCTGGAGCAAGGCGGGGAGAGGTTCCCAGCCACGGAGCTGCCCCAAAAGCGGCCCCAGAGCCGGGGGTGGGACGCACGGCTCGGCASAGGGACCTCGACCCTGGGCTGGGGGTGCTCAAACCACCCGGAGCTGCTCCACCAGCGTGGGAGGTTTTGCTCTTTTTCGTGTAAAAGCYGGGATTTAACAGCCCAGGGAGGCACAGCCCCGCTCCCATCCTCGCCCCGCTGCCACAGGGTGGCTTCCCAAAGCCTGGAATGCTGTCCAGCCACTGCTGGCTGCTCCARGGCTGAGCAGCAGAGTCCCAGGAGACTCTGGGAAATGGGGAATATACAGCAGGGGGGGCTCCTCCTCCCACCCGCTGCCCTCCCCATCCCTGCCGGAGACGCTGCCCCAAACCTTCCCATCATTGCTCATCCCCTGTGCTCCTCCTCTCCTTTATCTCCTCCCTGGACATAAAGGAAATTAATTTGGGGTTAGGGTATGGCCACCCACYGCCCCCTGGCCTGAACCGCCCCTCTGTCCATCCCATCCCGTGGGAATTCACTGCTCCGGCCGGGACGCCCCGGGGAGGCACCCCCAGGATCCGGGTGGGTGTTTCCCTGCCAGGCTGGAGGCACCCACAGGCTCCGTGGGGTCACTTTTGGGGCAGAGCTGTGCAGGAGGAGGAGGAGGAGGAGGAGGGCGGGACAGCAGGAAGGAAGCACGGAAGGAGCGAGGGAAGGCGGGTGCGGGGAGGAAGGGGAGGAAGGAGGGGGCGTTACCTGTGACAAGCGCCCGACCTCCAGGTAGAAGCAGATGATGAAGGCGTTCCAGCCGACCCACAGCACCAACCACACGGCGTACTGCGACGGGACACGCGTCAGGCACGGACAGCCCCGCTCCGGCCCCGCCCGCCCGCCCGCCGCATCCCCCAGGGGATGGAATCAACAATTCCCAGCGTGGTTGCGCCTGGAAGGACCTTCGAGCTCCTCCAGCTCCACCCCTGCCCTYCCACACCTCCCACGACCCCAGGGCGCTCCAGGCCCCGTCCGGCCTCGGACACTTCCAGGGATGCGGCAGCCCCGGGGGTGACGGCGTCGTGACAGCGGCGGTACCTACCATCATGAGGTATCTGGATCTGTACTGGATGGTCCCAAAAATGCCCAAAATCACGGCCATGATGTGTAAAAAATTCGCCAGGATGGGGGCCCACTGGTATCCCAGGAAGTCAAAGATCTGCCGCTCCAGCGCCGCGACCTGGAACGGAGCAGGGGAGGGGAGAGGGGGTCAGCGCGGCGATGCTGGAGGCAGGGAGCAGCTGGGAATCGCTGGGAATCCCATGGAATGTCCGTGCGACGCACTGCCCGGCAGGAGAGGGGTTATTCGGGACGTTTGGAGCTGGAAGGGGAACGCGAGGAGATGTGGCCCCGCATCACCCTCTGTGCCTCGGTTTCCCCGTCACTCACGGCTGAAAATCACCCTCCAGCGCGGATCTGTGAAGGAGAAACCTCCTTCTCCCGCTGTTTCGGGAGTGATTTCCCRCCCACCCGCGCCGGCTCCGTGGGTGCCGCGGGGCTCTGATCGCCGCTGTCGTTCGTCATCCATAAACGAGGACGAGCTGCCGCTGGATAAACCACCCCGGCAGGGCCGGGAGCGGTGGGATCCGTCCCTCATCCCAGCGCTTGTTTATGGCCCCGTTTGCTGCCGGCTCGGGCTCGATTCCTCTTAATTACAGGGTGAGCTCCAAGGAAGGGGCTAGCTCGAAGAGGTGGGAGCACTGGAACGTTTGGCCACTGGTTTAAGTTAAAAAATGGAGATTTTTTTGATCAGGCCGTGGTTTTTTTAGAGAAATTTTAAGGAACTCTTAGGGTGCTGGGACACCGCAAGGTGTGAGGTGTGTCTGCAGCAGCCTGGAAAAYCCCAACCCCTCTTTCCGTTTGCTGAGAGCCCAGCCCTGTCCTGTCACTCTTTGGGGTGCCCCAGATTCACCCCGTGAGCTCCAGGTCCCCCSCCCACAGCACCGTTCCTCAGTTTCCTGCCTGGAAAAGGGGGAGTTTATCCTGAAAACCGCAGGAGAAAATGGGCTTTGCATCCCCCACCCCTCCATTCACCAGCAGCTCCCAAAGGGATCTGGAATTTGGGGAGCACCCACGGGGGTCCCAGGCAGCATCCCGGCCCGATTTAACGTGCCCTAATTACTTGGGGAATAAACGAGGTGGGGAAAGTCCTTCCCGGAGCGTTTCTCAAGGATGAGCCATGGGATATGCCGTGCCTCAGTTTCCCCATCCACAAAACTCCACGCGCTCCTTCAGTTTGCTTCGCGAGGGCTCTAATTAACACCTAATTAAACCCAGCTCCGCGCTAGGGCTGCGATATCCCATTCCCTGCCCTACCCCCGGAACAGGATCTGCTGGATGGGTGCCAGCAGGACCCTGGATTTAATTTAAGTCCACGCAAAGCCGTGGAGCAGCAGCCCCTGGGATCCGTGGGGCCGGGACGAGGCTGTTTGCACGGGAACTTAATTCGCTTCCCCTCTATTTAAACTCTCCGAGGAAACAGCCTCTGGAAGTACTTCCAGCCGGGCTGTAAATCTCCCAAACGGAGGGATGTGAATAATGAATGACACGGGGAGCACCGTGCTCGGGGTTTTAGGGCCGCCCGGGGGCTGTCGGCAGAGCCGGACGGGGAGCTCTGGGGCCCAGCGGTGCTCCAGGCTGAGGGCTGGGGAGAGCCCCTGGGGGCATCCCACGGCGCTGGAGCCGAGTGGATCCTTCATTCCAGCCTGGCGAGGCAGGAGGGGCTGAAGGAGGAGGAGCTGGGAAGAGCCTGGCTGGACCAAACCCTTCTTCATGGCGAGGAGCAGCAAAATTAGGGATAAACACTCCGATTTCCCCATGGATGAGTAGGGCTGTGAATGACACCGGAAAGCTCTGCTGGACACCCCCCCCCCAGCAGGTCCAGCGCTGCTCTGTGGGTGCGTTATTCCAGCTTTTTCCCTCCGTGGGAAGAGCAGGTATTGTTTTTTCCATCCTCGTGGGAAGCTGCCGAAGGTTGAGGGAACACAGAGACAGCGCAAAGTCCTTGGCTGCAGCTCCCCGGCTCTCGTGGCCTGCCAAGGGCATCCCAAGGGCTTKCCAAGGGCATCCCAAGGCCAGCCCCACACGGTTCGTGAGTGGGGAAACTGAGGCACGACCTCCAGGGCCGGGGGGGGGGGAACCCAGGCTTGGTGACCCTGCCCATGGGGCTGAGCCAGCACCCTCAGCTCGGAGCGACGCTCCCGCTGCACTTCCCGGGCTGCTCCAGCCCCTGGAGCATCCTCACCGACCCTTTGGGGTGAAACGTCCCCGGGATGGACCTTCGGGACCCCCAGCTCTGCCTGCAGCCGCCCGCAGCAGCCCCGCATCCGGGGCTCGGCATCACCCCAAGCGCCGCTTCCCGAGACGCATCCCGGCGACTTCCCAGCGGTTCCCAAAGCGCTTCGCGGAGCTCGGAGCGTCCCGCCCGGGCTGCCCTGCTCCCGGGAAGGAGATTCCCACCGCTCACGGCGCCCCCATTAACACCCCGCTCCCGGCTCCGGCGGCTGCTCCTCCCGGGAAGGCGCTGCGCTCCCGGGGCCGCGGAGCCGGGATCCGGGCGCCGCCGCTGATGGAGATAAACCCGCGGCCGATCGATGCGGCGASTTTGAGGGCTCCCTCTTAATTAAACGCTCGCGGGGGTTATCGATCGGCCCCGAAAGTTCGCCTCGCGGCCCAGAGCATCAATTAGCTGCGGGCGGATCCCGCTCGTCCCAGCGCGCTGCCTGCCAGGAGTTTGTTTCCGTCGGGAAATCGAAGCAGGAGGGACGCAGGGACCGGGATCCGTCGAGGGGTGAGGGGGGAATGTGGCAGGAGGGGACACGGGCTCGGGCAGGCAYCAGGAAGGCAGAGCTGGGGAAAAATGGGATTTTCCCAGGGTGCTGGCGCCAAATCCGAGTGGGAAGGAGCTCGCCTGTCCCTGAATCACCTCTGGGTTATGGCGCCTTCACCTTCTTCGGACCCATCCCGKTACTCCCTGCGGGTCTCCCAGTCCTTCATCCCCATGAGGAGGATGGGGGAGATGAATCCTGCTCTGGCTGTGCCAGGAGGATTGCACGGACGCCAGGGAGCGCCTTCCCAACCGTATTTGATATATTGAGGTTGGAAATCCTGCTGGAGCCAAGGTGGGCATCCCAGACCCGGCACCCTTGGAAACCAGGAACGTTCCTGCCCAGGAGCTCCCACTYCTGCTCTGTGGGAATCCCAGAATGGTTTGGAGTGGAAAGGGATCCTAAAGCTCATCCAGTGCCACCCCCAGGGACACCTCCTGCTGCTCCAAGCCCCGTCCAGCCTGGCCTGGGACACTGCCAGGGATCCAGGGGCAGCCACAGCTTCTCTGGGAATTCTATTCCAGGGCCTCCCCACCCTCCCAGGGAACAATTCCTTCCCAATATCCCACCTATCCCTGCCCTCTGGCACTGGGGAAGCCATTCCCTGTGTCCTGTCCCTCCATGCCTTGTCCCAAGTCCCTCTCCAGCTCTCCTGGAGCCCCTGTAGGCCCTGGCAGGGGCTCTGAGCTCTCCCTGGATCCTTCTCTCTCTCCCTGGAGCAGGCAGTGGGCGGGAAGCTCTCCCTGCTTCCCTGTGCTCTTCGTCCCCACAGCAGCATCTGCACCTCGGGCCGAGCTCTGCGCTCCCCCCCCTGCCCTCCCCTCCCCTCCGGGCAGGGCTCCGTGACCCCCCGATGGGTTTTTATCCCGCGGCCGGGCGATTTCCTCCCGCACGCCATATGCCCGGGGCTCGCCGGGGATTTAACTTTTCATTTCGCTGCGTTTCCGAGAGATTTTGGGGGGGATTTTATTATTCCCCGTGTGCTGCGGCCGAAGCATCGCTCACCCCGTCCTTGATCCCCCCCATTTCCGGGAGTTTTGGCCCCAAAAAACCCGCCGGGATTCGGAGAAAAAACCCCCAGGGCAGTGCCGGGCAGGACTGCAGGATTCCTGACCCACGAGGAATGTTCTCCGCAGCTTCCCACCCCCAAAGGATGCTGCAGGACCCCGCATCCCCACCCCGCCCCCGCGGCACCGCCGGGAGGCTCGGCCCGCGCCCAGCCTCTCTTTTTGAGGCGGTTTGAGGCGTTTGGCCCATTTTGGCTCTGCCAACGCCTTCCCCGGGCCTGGAGGAAGGCGAGGAACCGCGGGAAGCGGCTCCAGCCGCAGGAAGGGGGGATCGGCCGGGATTGAAGCGAGAGGAGGGAGCGATCGGCTCTCGAGGAGGTGCGAGCGGCGCTGTGAAGCCGAGGGCTTCCTCTGATGCCTCGGAAACGAATTCTTGACCTACTTCCGACTGCGAAAGCCTTCACCGCACCGCGCACGGGCGGGAATTAAAGGCGCCGGGGCCTCCGTCGCGCCCGGGATCGGGATGAGGCCCCAGCCGGGAAAAGGCCCCGATGCAGGGGCAAAAAGTGGGGCGAAAGAGGCACAAATTGGGGTCAAAGAGGCACAAATTGGGTCCTTCCCCAGCCGGGGCAGCCCCTTGTTGATGGAACAGGTTTTGGGGAGCTCCTGGTGCCTGCACAGCTCCTTTGGAACCTCCAGATGGAAGCTCCCAACACGTGGCTGGGATCTCTGGGATCTCTGGGATGCGGCGCTGGGGACGCTTGGAATGTGCAGGGTCCCAGCGCCCACCACCCATCCCATTCCCTCCTCTTGTTTTATCCCCCACCCCTTTCCCAGTGATTTATTTCATTTCCCTGSATCCGGCGGCGTTGCCATGGGAACGCAGCCCCGGCTGGATGCGCTCGTCTGGACGCCGCATCCCGGGATCCCGAGGGAAACGGCGCCCCCGGGATCCCCCCGGAGACCCCAGCACCCAAAGGGCTGGATCCTGGGTCCCCTCCGAGCCTTGCTCCCACATCCCTGCTCCCGGCTCCGTCCGTCCCTGGGGGTTCCGGCAGGGAGGGCTGGGAAGGGCAGCCTTGGGGTGGTTAATGATAATRATAATAAYAATAAYAAYAAYAAYAATAATAATAATAATAATAATAATAATAATAATAATAATAATAATAATAATAATAATAATAWTATCCCCTAAATGGAGCAGATTAAACCCAGCCCCTCCCGTTCTGGCTCCATCACAGGGAAGGGAAACTGAGGCACGGCACAGAGAAACCCCCCCAAAACCTTCCCGGTGCCCTGAGGTGCTGGGAACGCTGAAATCCGGGGAATTCGGTGTTCCCGCGTGGAGAGGGAGTGCTCCATCACCACCTCCTGACGATTCTCCCCTCAAGAGGATGAGGCTGCTGATTTACACCTCTAAAACAAAGCCCTGAGCCCCATCAGCCCCCAAAACTGTGCGGTTCGGGTGGATTTGGCTCCCGACGTCCCCATCAAGGACCCCCAGGAATTTCCGCTGGAAAACCATCACAAATTCCCATTTTCCCCGCGAGCAGCCCGCTGGAACCGATTTATCTCCCCTAAAACCTCACACCTCCSGAACTCCGAGCCGATCTCGCACCCGCCGAGCTCGGACGCGACATCCCAGCTCCCGCCCGCGCCGTCCCGCGAACGCCGCTCCTTTTCCCCTCCCGCCTCCCAGCCGGGAAAACTTTTCCACGCCCAGGGAAAGCCGAGGCGATGGAAGCGGCTCGATTCCCGGCTTTGCCCTCCCCGCACGGCAGGCTCCGCGCTCCCGCGGGGAATCGCTGCATCCCTTCGGGAGCGGCCGGTGTCCCCGCAGAAGGGAGCCGGGATGATCCCGTTAATCCCGGGGGTTGAGCTCCGCGTCCCTCMCCCGGGCGTGACCTTGCGGTGACCTTGGATCGGCCGGGATGCCTCGGGAAGGGGGACGCGGGGTGGCGGCGCTTGTGGGATGGGCTGAGGGGGTGCCGGGAGTGTCCCTGGAGCGGGGAATGTGCGCCGGGAATAGCCCGGGGGGGAAGCTGAGGCACGGGGCTGCGAGCGCAGCGTTCCGGTGAGGTCCTGCCCTGCCGTGCCTCAGTTTCCCTGGAAAAGAAGCTGATTCCCGCTCGGCACCGCTCCRGGAGCATCCGCTCTTCCCGGTCAGGGTGAGCAGATCCATCGGAGCGGGTCCCACGGGGAAACGGAGGCACGGCAGGGCGGGAGGAGGAACAGCAGCTCCAGCCCTGGGGAAAGGCTGTGCCTGGAGGACACTGGGCTGGGAGCGACTCCAAACCCCCGGGAGCAGGGATGGGGTGGCAGGAGAAGGCAGCGTTTGGGATGGTTTTTCCTGAATCCCGAGTTTTATCCTCGGTTAAGACACCAGGAGGAACCTGGAGGAGACGTGGGCAGTGGGTGGCACAGGCTGTGGGAGGAGGGGACCATGGGACAAACGGAGGAGTCAGGGCATGGATTGGAGCAAATCCACCTGGAATCAGGGCGGGAAGAGAAGGGGCCCGGCCCCGTGCCAGGCCTGGAGAACGTGGAGGTGTGGCTGGGATGGAGCGTGAACAGGGGAGCCTGATGTCCCGTCAGAGCTGTCCATCCCATCCCATCGCATCCCATTGCATCCCATTGCATCCCATCGCATCCCATCCCATCCCATCGCATCCCATCGCATCCCATCCCATCCCATCGCATCCCATCGCATCCCATCCCATCCCATCGCATCCCATCGCATCCCATCGCATCCCATCGCATCCCATCGCATCGCATCCCGTCCCGTCCCGTCCCATCCCATCCCGTCCCATCCCTCCTGTGCATTCCATCCATCCATCCATCCCATTCATCCTATGAATCCCATCCCATCCCTTCCCATCCCACCCCATCCATTTTACCTGTCCCATTGTATCTCACCCATCCTGTGCATTCCTTCCATCCCGCCCATCAATCCCATTCCATACACCCTATGTATCCCAGGCATTCCATGCATCCCATTCCATCCATCCCATCATTGCTATGCATCCCACCCATTTCATCCCTCAATCCCATCCTGTGAATCCCATGCTTTCCGTCCGCCCCATCCCAGCCAACTCGTCCCATCCCGTCCCGTCCCGTCCCGTCCCGTCCCGTCCCGTCCCACCCCATCCCATCCCATCCCATCCCATCCCACCCCATCCCATCTATCCCATCCCATCCATTTCATCCCTCAATCCCATCCCATGCATCCCGGGATCCCGAGGGAAACGGCGCCCCCGGGATCCCCCCGGAGACCCCAGCACCCAAAGGGCTGGATCCTGGGTCCTGGATCCACCCCATCCCAGCCAACTCATCCATCCCATTCCATTCCATTCCATTCCATTCCATTCCATTCCATTCCATTCCATTCCATTCCATTCCATTCCATCCCATCCCATCCCATCCCATCCATTCCGTNCCATCCCATCCCATCCCATCCCATCCATTCCGTGCATCCCACGCATTCCATCTACCCCATCCATCCCGTCCAATCCCATCCTTCAATCCCACCCCATCCCATCCCATCCTTCCTATACATCCCATGCATTCCACAAATCCCTGTCCCGCTCCAGCATGGATCCCTGAGCCCCAGCTCAGCCTTGGAGGCATCTATTTCCCCTCCGGCACTTTTGCCTCCGAACAAACAGCCGGATAAAGAAAACCGGGATGAATCCAGGACCTCCATTAGCCATCCCACTGGAATCTCCCAGCAGGAGTCACTGAGAGCCACAGCGCTCCTTAAAATGCAGCAAAAATCCCTAAAAATTCCCAAGTAAATGGGGAATCCTTGGAACTGGGGGRTTCTCCCTGCCAGTGCGGAGATCCGAGCGGAGCCGCATCCCTGACCTGGAGAGCAGCTCCAGGGGTGGGCACAGGGACAAGGGAACATCCCCCACCTCCCAGGGGACCCYGGTGCCGCCCTTTTCCCATCATCCATGGGGTGAGGGGGGTGATGGAGCCAGGAGCACACGGAGAGGTCCTGATCCCGCCCCAATCCAGCCTGGAATGAGCCGGGCCTTAARCCTGGCGGATCTTGGGTCTAAACCYGGGRATCTYGGGCTTTAATCTGAGAGTTTGGGGATGAAATGTAGGGAAAAGTGGATTTAAACCTGGGAGATCTTGGGCTTAGGTCTGAGGAAACTTGGGCTTAAATTTGGGAGGTTTGGGGCTTAAATTTGGGAGGTTTGGGGCTTAAATTTGGGAGGTTTTGAGCTTCAATTTGGGGAATCATTGGCTTAGCTCTGGAGGAGCTGGGTCTTAAATTTTGGGATCTTTGTCTTAGATTTAGGAGAGCTTGAGCTTAAATCTGGAGGGTTTGGGGCTTGAATTTGGG
>JACAXG010000126.1:634484-645603 GCA_018881555.1 Amblyornis subalaris
CCCTGAGCATCCCTGATTCCCCCACGAGCACCCCGAGCATCCCTGATTCCCCCACGAGCGCCCCCCACGCTGACCCAGCATCCCCCACTCCCACCGGAGCATCCCACGCGCCCACCCCAGGCACCCTCAGCTCCCAGCCCGGGAGCCTTTTCCCACTCGGGGTTTGTCCCGGGGTGTCCCCGTGGGGTGGCCCAGGGCAGAGGCATCACTCCGGTGACATTCCCACTGCTCCCTGCAACCCCCAATTCCCAAACTGGCCCCAGCCCTTCTGCTTCCCAAATCCCGCCCACCAAAGCTTCCCTATTTTCCTTCCCCAGCTCCCAGGGGGAGCGCGGCCGCTCTGCCCCGGCTCCTCTCCGCTCTGCCSCGGCTCCTCTCCGCTCCCCGGGGCCGCATTCCCGGTGTTCCCGGCACGCACGTCCGTGGGGGAAAGGGCCTCGCCATCGATCCGGCCGTGGGAAGAGACCCGAGCGACGCAGAGTGCTAATGAGCCCTAATCAAGGTAATTAGCCCCGGAGGCGGCAGCAGGGCAGCCCCGAGCTGGCTGCGTCCCCTGCGTGTGACAGCCCAGCCGTGACCCCGGTGACACCGGAGACCCCGCGTGGGCAGGGAGGAGGAGGAGGAGGAGGAGGGTGAGGGGACACGGCCAGCGCCGGCGGCTTGGCAGTGTCCTTGTCACCGCCGGCCCCCGGGTCCCCTCTGCCCGGGGGGGAGCCGGGATGGGGCACCGGGATGGGGCACCGGGATGTGGCACCGGGATGTGGCACCGGGATGGGGCACCGGGATGTGGCCCCCGGGACAAGGGGACAAATCCCAGCCGGGTGATCCCCAACCCAAACCCACCACGTCCTGCAGGCAGCCCCCAGCTCAGCCCGGGGGTCCCGCTGGATCCGGGGGGGACACAGCCGGACTCACCCCGGGTACCCCAAACCCACCCTGCATCCCTCCCTCCCAGCTCCTGCTTCCTCACCCCCCCCGGAACCGCCGGGATGTGCTGAGCGCCCCCACAACCCTCACACGGAATGGGGAATCGCCACCCCAACACCCACCAACCCCACAGCAGTGGGGGGATGAGCAGCTGGAAAAACCCCTATTAAATAACCAGGCAAAAAGCGCCGGTGTGGGACCCCGTGGGGCCAGGGGGAGGTGGCTGGGGGACACATTTATCCCACTGCTCCCAAGCAACACTCGGGCCATTGGTGTTTTCCTCCCCAAATCTCCTTCTGCCGCAGAGTGAGACCCAAAGGTGGGGGAAATTTCCCAGCCAGGCACATGGGAASCGTTATTAATCCTATTAATGAACCCCTCGGGGTTTCATGCCCTGTTTGAATATGGCCGGGGCCGCTCTCTGCCGGCTTTGCCTTCCCGGTTTCCCAGCCCGTTACGTGCGTTTTTTGGAAATCGAAATAAATCGYTGCTTTCAAATGGGGGGGAAGAACAAACCTGGGGGGGCACCCTGAGCCGCTCCCAGCAGGGATTTGGGATGGGGATTCTCTCCCCAGCACTTCATCACTTCCGGCCGAACTGCCCAGCCGTGATGGGGACGAGGACATCCTGGGGGCATCCCAGCAGGATGAGGGATGAGGATACAGCCTGGAGCGCCGGGATGAGGGGTGGGGAGGTGCCCAGCCATGATGGGGACAAGGACATCCTGGGGGCATCCCAGCAGGATGAGGGATGAGGATACAGCCTGGAGCGCCGGGATGAGGGGTGGGGAGGTGCCCACCCGCCGGCACTCGGCTCATCCGGGCGCTGCAGTGATGGATACACAGCCTGCACCCCACAGCTTGTGCTGGAGGGGGTTGTTAAAACATCCAGGATGTGAGGGATTTGTTGGTTTTCCATCCCTGCCGTGTGTCCCTGCCCCTTTCCATGAGGATGTGATACCCCTGCAGCATCCCAAGGGCTCCCCAGCCCGGCGGAGGAGGCGATGCCAGCAGGACCCCRCTCCGGGGTSATGGGCAGTGGGATAGAAACCCTTTCCCAGCCCTGGGAAGTGGCACAAGGCTGGGAGGATGTCCTGGTACCCGCTCCCAGCATCCTCCCCACATCCATACCCCACCACTGAGCCCACATTTGTGGGATGGCTGCAGGGCTGGGAGCACCCGGGCTCCGCGCTGGATCCACATCCCAGAGAGGGATGTGGGTTTCCCACTGGGAATTTAATTCCCCCACGATGAGGTTTGAGCTGGTTGAGCCCCAAATCCTCCTCGCTCCTTTATTCAGCCCCTCCAGGCCTTCCCTGCGATTCCTCTGTGGGGAAAACGGGGAGAGAGGAGCCCGGAGCTCCACGCGGAGGGGAAAAGCGGTGGGAGCCATGGGAGCCTCGGGCAGGGAGAGCATTCCCYAGGCTCGGAGCCTGTGGACAAATATCACCACGAGGAGCTCGGCTGAGGTGTTCRTGGATCCTCCAGCGGTGAATTCCCTCTGCAAACCCAACCTCTTTGCTGGGACAACACCCCAGGGCACACAGCACCCCCCAAACTGCCACTGTCCCTGCGCTCCCTGCTCCAAACACGGCCCCAAGCCCGGGGCAAGCGCTGGCCAAAGGCAGCAGGGAAAGGCCATCACACCCAGAGTTAACTCCTGGCTCTGCTCAATCACCTTCAGGGCTGAAAAAACGCTTTTCTCCCCCAGACCCACTCGCTTTTCCCTGTTTCTCCTGCGTTAAGGACTGTTGGTACAGGGAAYCTCTTCCACCTCCCCATCTCCAAGGGGGGAAGGTTTTAAACCAAAAGAGGAGGGATTTAGATGGGATATTGGGAAGGAATTGTTCCCTGGGAGGGTGGGGAGGCCCTGGCACAGGTTGCCCAGGTTGCACAGATCCCTGGCAGTGCCCAAGGCCAGGCTGGACAGGGCTTGGAGCAGCCTGGGATAGTGGGAGGTGTCCCTGCCCATGGCAGGGGGTGGGAATGGGATGGGCTTTAAGGTCCCTTCATCCCAAACCATTCCAGAGTTCTGAGATCTCCCCTCAGATCAGCCACAGAGACTGAGCTTCTCAAGAGGCTCTTCTGCCACATCTCCCAACCTCGGGTTCCTCTTCCCATCCCCCTCCCAACGGCTCGCCAATGGATTTCGGGGTGGGACACCCTGCTGCCCATGGGCTGGCAGGGACGGGGTTCCAGGGGCTGTCCCCGACTCTCCCGTGCCAGGCAGTGCTCGCCACCACCCCATCGCCCCACGCATTTTCTCCAGCGATSGTTTTATTCCTTCCCTTCTTCCTGCCCGTTCCTGAAGCGAGCATCACCGATTTTTTATAGCGCTAGTTTTTTTTCCCCCAACAGAAGCCTCCTGGGATTAAATCAAATTCCTCATCATCCTCCAACCGCTGCTGGGGCAGCTCAGCCCCTTCCAGCCAAAACCTGCGAGCTCGGGAAGCAGCAAGATCCAGGTGTGGCTGGACAAGGCTCATTTTCCCAGATATCCATGAGCCCTCACACCCACCTCTCCTTCCCGGGCTCTGCCGGCTCCRCTGTCAGCCTCATCCTCTTTATTCTCTCCACCACCCAGCCCTCGGAGACATTTATTTTGCAGTCGCCGTCGCTCCCAGCTCTGTTMAGAAGGGCCGTGAACGATTTAGGGAGTTCTTCCAGCGGCCTCGTTAATCCTGTGGGGTGCGCGTTAGCCGGGCCCGCACATTCAGGCGCACGGCGCTTTAATCGCGCTGTTAATTGCGAGCCGCGAGGCTCTGCCTTCCCAAACGAGCCTCGGCAAACCTCGGTGGCCCTGCCTGGAACGAGGATGTGCCACAGGGTGCYCGTCCACGCGGAGGTCTGGGCCGGCTGGTGCCCGCCGGGGCTCTCGGGGTGCTCGCCCCGGGAGGTGCCGAGGCGGCTTGGGGTTTTTCCGCGCTTTGRAAACACAGTTCCCACCTCGGGGCTGGCTCTGGATCCTCCTCGCTGCCCGTCCCCGGAGGATCCTCGTCCCCACGCCCGGGTATCACCGCACCCGCCGCGTCCCACCCCGCGCAGGGGGGATGTGGGGAGGCTCGGGGGGGCTGGGGGAAGCGAGGGGCTCCCCTCGCCATCCCCGCGCCGCCGCCAGCCCCCCATTTCCATGGCAACCATGCAAATGGGAAAGCTTTCCGTAATCATCGGGGAGCGGAGCGGAGCAGTACAAACAGCGGCGGCAGCAGATTACGAGCCCATTACGAACAGTCGCACCTTCCGAGCGCTGGTAATTACACCTAATTGCGCATTTAATTGTCTAATTGAAAACCTTCAGACCGGGCTCCTTTCCCCCCTCTCCCGGCGCGGGGGAGGCGGCGGGGGCGGCCCCGGGCCCGCGGTCCYCCGTGCCACCCCCGGAGCCGTGCGAGGACAAAAGATGCCGGCGGATGCCGGGGGCGGAGGGTTCTCACCGCTGCTCCCGGTGACGGCCAAATCCAGGGAAAGCAGAGCGGGAGGGGAGGACGGAAGGTGGACGGGAGCGGGCGGGAGGGCCAGGGATGTGCCCCAGGGGGTCCCGCTGGGGAAGAGGGCGTCACACAGGGTTGGGGGTGAAGGATGGGCCATCCTCTCTCCCTTCAGCCATCCCTCCTTTAGCCAGCCCAAGGAGCTCCTTCTCCAGGCTCGGAGATGGGGGTCACATTCCAGAGGCTCCCGTGCAAACCCCGTGGGTCGGGCAGGGGATGCGATGGGGCGGGGTGGGATGGGATGGCATGGGATGGGATGGCGCGGGATGGCGCGGGATGGGGCGGGATGGGATAGACCCGCGGCCCCTCTCCTGCACCCCAACCCCAGGAGGGAGCAGGGACGGCAGTGCCGGCTTGGCGTGGCGCTGCATGGCACGGCACGGCATGGCACGGCACGGCACGGCACCCCATGTCGCCCCATGTCACCGCACGGCCCCGCACCGCCCCCCGGCAGGCTCCGGCAGGCGGGAGGTGCCAACCCAGCTCTGCTTTCGCAGCCAATTAAAGGAGAAGGAGAGAAACAAAGAAGGAAACGAAATCCCGGCTGGGAGCGACTCCGAGCTCCGCCGGGCGGAGGTGCGAGCGCCGAGCGTCCCCGTCCCCACCCAGCTCCGGGGCTGAGCCGCCTCCCGCCCCCAGCCAGCCCCGCACCGCGGGGCCATGCGGGCACCGCTTTGGAAGGTGGAGAAGGAGCCAGCTCGGGGAAAGCCACCCCGCACGGCTGCCCGAGCGCGGCCCCAGGGCACGGAGCGGGATGGCCGAGGGACGCGTGCCAGCGGCCGGGCAGATCCAGCTGACCCCAGCTCCCAGAATCCCGCATCCCGGTATCCCACATCACCGCCTCCGAGGCTGGCACAGCCCCGGGCAGCAGCAGAGCTGTCCCGGCACCACCAGGCTTCGGAGTTAACAAGTGGCTCGTGGCTCCAGCCTCACCTCAGGTCCCTGTTCCGTTCGCCGCCTCGGCGGCTCCCACTTCGCACAAAGGAAAGGTGAAGCCGACCAAAATGGGTGTCASAGGGACGGGTTTGGGTCTCCCAGACGGAGGGAAGGCCAGCGAAACCCGGGAGTTTGGATTTCATCCCACCTCACCGTCGGGAACATCTGCGGGCGGCCCCTCCCGAGGCGGGGCAGGGCGGTGGGTGTTTGGCAAGTGGGTTTTTCCAGGGAAAAACCATAAATGGAGGCAAAATCTGGTGGTGGGTGCCGCTTGCCTCGGGAACCGAGGTCACCCAGCGCTCGCAGCATCGCCTCACGAGGGTGAAGGAGCTTGGAGGATGTTTGGGTGCTCCAGAGCAGCTCCCTGTGATGTCATGGCCCATAAACCAGTTTCCCAAACTGGTTTGGGTGCGGGGTGGAGCGGGCAGGGCTCTGCAGGGCCCCTCTGGACCGGGCACCTCGTGAGCCTGGAGCCTCCACAGCACYCCCGGGACCAGGGGGACAAGGGAAGGTGCCTGTGGGAAGGTGGCCAGGCAGGATGGACCAGCCAGAGATGGTGGCACGGCCCCAGGGAGGGCTGAATGTCACCCTGCTGCTGCTCGAGGGACGCTGAGGCCCAGACTGGCCGGGGTGGCTCAGCAAACTGAGCCCTCACCGGGCAGCCCCGCTCCTGGCACGAGCTGGTCCTACAGCAATGGGGCACGGCCTTCCAGGCAGCCCCAGCGCGCACCAGTGTAACCCCAGCCCCCGTGACTGGGAGCACTGGGAGCACGGCTGTGCCCACCCGTGGAACAGGGGGACCAGGGCAGGCGTTAGGGCCACCTGGATGGGGAGACGTGAGCCCCCCAGTGCCATCCCCATATCAGGGGTGGCACAGGGCAGCTGAAGCAGAGGARGGGAGCAGGGATGGGGTTAGGAATCAGCCCCGTTCCCTGTGGCTCCCTCCCAAACCTCAGCTCCGCCGGGTCCAGGTGCCATGGTCACCTCAGGGGTGAACGGTGGCCTCAGTCACCGCAGGGGACACCTTGATGGCACTGTCACCTCCGCTCTCCGGGGGCTGGCTCAGCACAGGGCCGGGGGTGGATGCCCAGACCCCTCACCCCGGGCAGGGCAGGGGGTGCCACCACCCCAGGTTGAGGTGCTGAGGGTCGGGGGCGTCTCCCCGTGGCTGGTGGGGTGGAAGCTGCTGCCTCCAAAGCCAGGAAGGAGCTTTGGAGAGCATCCCAAAGGATGAGAGGGGATGAGCTGGGTTCAGGGCGAGCCTGGGGTGGAAAGGCCCCTGGCAAGGGACAGTTYTGGAGCTGAGTTTTGGGAATGTCAGCAGCGCCAGGATGCTCGGGGTGAGGTGGAGGGGACAGCCTGACCCCAATTAGCAGCTCAGAGTTTCTCTGGGTGTGAGCAGGAGCTGCTCTCCCAGCCCAGGAGCTCGCGCCAGTTCAGCCTTCCCCTAAAATTAACAGGTTAAAATCRCTCGGACCTGGGATATCTCGGGGAATAATCACCGACAAACCTGTTTGGGAGCTGAGTGGTAAAAAGGAATGTGACCAAAAGCCAGGAAAGTCCCGCACACCTGGAAAACCCCCCGCTGGATTTATCCTGAATCGGCTGAGCGAAACGCAAAGCGAGACCGAACCGAGGGGACAGCTGGGGACACGGAGGCCATTCCCGCGGGGAACGGGGGGAACCTCAGCCCGGGGACGATCCCACCGCCCCTCTGGGCTGAGAACTGCCTTCGAAGCTTCCTCATCCCCGCAGCAACACCCCCTGTCCCCCTCTGTCCAAAAGCGGGGACCCCTCCCCACCCGCTGCCGGCTGAAGGGTGAGGAACGAACAAGAGCTGGGAGGAAAGTGCCTGTCAGCAGGATGCCACCGTCATCTCCAGAGGGATCCGGAGCCCCTTCCCATCGCTGCSTCCGTCCGTCCRTCCATCCATCACCCCCCGATCCCCGGGGACACGCCGGGCTGACCCCAGCGATTTCAGCCGTCCCTGCCCGCTCTCCTCGCTGCCGGGAGCCAGCGGCAAGCCGGAGGCTGCCGATTCTCCATGAGCGAGCCGCCCTGCCGGGATAATTAATCGCAACCTCGCGGGCGCTGGTTTGAGCAGAAACCCCCCCCGGATCCCCCCCGCGCTCCCTTCGCCGGCTCCTCCGGCAGAGCCCGATTGATTCGCGGGCGGCGGCGAGCGCGGCACCGGATTGTCACGAAATCCCGTTAAAATCCAACCTCTCCTTTCTCCAGGTCCCCACAGCATCCCCGTGTCCCCCCACCGCGGGCAGGCGGGTCCCGCTCAGAAGCGGGAGAGTTTCCGAAGTGCTGGCAGCGGCTCCAAGTTTCCCTCTCGCCCCGGCTCGGGGGACCAGCACCCCGAGAAGCATCCTCGGAGTCACCAGAACGGGGAACCGCCGGCGGGAGGGAACTCGGAGGGAAGAGATTGCAGTTGGGAACAAAGCTCGCACCTGCTGGAGACGCAACCTCGGGCACTGACAGCGCAGGGAACGGGTCCCCATCCACCGCCCCGGCCAGCGCCGGCTTGAGGCAGGGGATGAGGGCGGCATTTYCTATCTTTTCGATCGGTATTTTTCCTTTCCTTTGGGGTTTTTTTTTGGGGGTGATGGCCAGGCAATCCCGAGCCGGTCCCGGCACAAGGTCACCGCCGAGGCGGCGTGGGGAGCGGTGACGGGCAGCATCTCGCACAAAGCACCCCCGGCATGCCGATGAGCCTTACCAGCTGCAGGCAGCAGAATCCCACCAGCGTGCATCGCCCGTTGCATCTCCCCATGGCTCCCCAGCCGGCTCCTCGGGGCTCCCTCACCGTGGCCTCGCTCCGCCGCCGCCGCCGCTCTCCGGCTCCTCACCGGCCGCCCCTCGGCCGCCCGGCGAGCGTCGCGGGGGGCTCCGGCACCATGTCCCGCTCCCCAGCCTCCGGCCGGCCCCGCCGGCTCAGCACAGCGGCGGGCTGGGCTCGGCGCGGGGCATCGCCCCCCTCGTCCCTCCGCCCCCCGCCCCGCTACGGCCCGCTCGGGCGGCGCGGGGGCCGCGGGGCCGCGCAGCCCTGGCCGCCCATCCCCGGCCCGGCCCGGCGCGGAGCCGCCCGCTCCGCTATTGTCTCCCGCACAGCCGCGCTCCGCGCCCCGGGCGGGCGGGCGGGGGGCGCGGGCGGGGCCGGGCGGCGCGGCCGGAACAAGGCGGGCCGCGGCAGCCGGCGGGGCGCGGCGGGCGGCGCGGCCGGGCGGGGCGGAGGGGGGGCCGGGCGCGCCGCGCCGCGCCGAGCCCTCGGCGGCCTCCGGGGGCGCGGGCAGCGCGGCCCCTCCGCCGCAGCGCGGCTCCCGSCCGGCCTCAGCCTCATCTTTAATCGCCGGCGTTTGTCTTTTAAATCGCAGATTTTTATTATTATTGTTTTTTCCCCTCCGGAGCCAGGTGCGGCTGGGTGAGACCCTGGCGAAGGGCTGCGAGATGCTCCCCCCGTATCCCCCCCATATCCCCCCGTATCCCCCGCACATCCCCCCGCATCCCCCCTCATCCCCCGGCCCTGCGGCCCTTGGGCGGCGCCTGCACCCTCAGCACAGGGACCCCGCCGCCTCCCCTGGGGTGGCCATGCCAGGGCAGCAGCTGGGCTTGCGGGGAGGACAGATGGCCGAGCCCGGCGGGAGCCCCCCGGGTGCCCCCGCGGAGCCCCGCGCCGCACAGCCCCGCTCCGCGCACGCGGCCGGGGCCGGGGGCGAGCGCCGGCCGGGGGCAGGGTCCCTGGGCAGGGCGGTGGGCGCAGACAGGGCTGACACGGCCCCTCACCGCCACCCGCCCGCTCGCCTTTGTTCTGCTTTCACAGCACACCTTCGGGGACRTCGCGGAGCGCGAGCGATCGGCGGGATCGCGCTTTCCCAGCGCTTTGGAAACCTCTGGCTGAAATGCCGCCTGGCAGGMGGACTTGGAAACAGTTAGCTGCTTTTCATTTCCATGATTTCTTAATCCTCAGCGCCGATGTTTCTAAGGAAGCGTCTCCCAAGCCAGCCCCACACAGCCTGAGGTGTCGGAGCGTCCTCGCGGGATCCGAGGGATGAAGCTGCATTTGTGCGTGTGGTCCAAGCCCATCCGAGCTTGCCGGGGCTCAGCCAGCCCGCGCATCCCCGTGCCCTGCTGGGACCAGCACCTTCCACCCCTGGAGCTTCTCCTTCATCCTCCACGGTGGGGATTTCTCTCCCCCCCGCCCCGGCTGTTCTGTGCTCCCAGCAGCGTTTGGGGAGGCTCACGCGTGGCTGAAGGACGGGGCTCTGCAGAAAACGTTTGTTTTTTGTGCATTCACACAGTCCAAAAACGCAGTGAGGTCCCCAAGGGATGCTCTGAACAGGGATCCTGGGGACAGGGGATGGATCGAGACTGAYTCGGGGGTGTTTGAAGCGTGGACACCTCTGTGTTTATTCCACCAGCCCTGAGTGTCCCCACACCTCTCCGTGCAGGCTGCCAAGGATCCCAGCCGTGACACCCCCACTGTGGCCTTGAGTCCATCCCCCCGCAGCTCTCCCGGCTCCATCATCTGCAGGTTTTCACCTGAGAGAGGTCCCATCACCTCCATCCCGTGGGGAGAGGTGTCCCTGGCTCGTGAGGGTTATCCAGGCACAGGCACATCTCCAGGATCGAGCTTGTGGGCTCCTCTGGGGTTCAAACACAGCAGGAAGCTGGAGCAGAGGGATCGGGATCACCCCACGGGTCAGAAAATGACAAAGACCAAGCCACCCCTCAGCATCTCCTCGGCCGTGGGCGGGCAAACCCGCTCAGCTCAACCCCCCCTTCGGCTCCCAAAAACACCAGGGAAGGACAAAATGCCCTGATGGAAAATCATAAAGACCCATCCGACGGCGCCGAGATCCCGCCTGGCTCCCGACCAGGTGGAGTTTYGCAAGGAATCAATTTTAGATTCAAAAAAGGTCAATAAATCCCGTCGTGGCCCTTCCCTGGAAGGAGAGGAGACGACTTCATCCGGGAGAGGGTGGGAAACGAGCCCAGCCCTTCGTCCTTTGCACCGGGGCTGGATCCGACCCGGCTGAGCTCTCCATGCCCAGGGCAGGAGCAGCCAGATGGGATCTCTTCCCCAGGTACACAAAATCCTCTCCTTCCACCTAAACCAGGTTGTTTTAAGTAAAAAACCATCTGTGCCCTCGTGCCAGAGAGAGAGCTCCCTGCCAGGGGTATCAACAGAACACAGGGAAATGAGGATTTTTCACTAAACTGATATTTTTACCCACAAAAGTCTATTTTTTGTCTATTTGGGCTCGGCTGGAGCTGCCTTGGGACAGGAACATCCCAGTCCTGGGGCCAGGGGTGCTCCGGCTCTGGGTCCAGGGATGGTCCAGCCCTGGGRTAAAGGATAGCCCAGCTTRGGGTYAGGARTGCTCCATCCCTGGGGTCAGTGACACTCCAACCCTGGGTACCAGGGATGCCCCAGACCTGGGATCAAGGATGTCCCAAACCTGGGGTCAGCCCTGAGGCCAAAGATGCTCCAGCCCTGAGTTTCAGGGATGTCCCAGAGCCAGGGTCAGGTCAGGAATGCTCCACCCCTGGGGTCACAGGTTCCCTGGTTGTGGGGTYAAGGATGCTCCACCCCTGGGGTCAAGGATGCTCCACCCCTGGAGTTGAGGATGCTCCAGCCCTGAGTCCAGATATGTCCCAGACCCAGGAGCAGGAATGCTCCATCCCTGGGGTCACAGGTGCTCTGTTTGTGAGGTCAAGGATGCCCCAGCCCTGGGATCAGGGACATTCCATCCCTGGGGTCAA
>JACAXG010000126.1:649573-682925 GCA_018881555.1 Amblyornis subalaris
CTGGGTGCTGTTGGGAACCAATGGGAATGGGGGGATTGGTCCCAAAACCCCCTGGGTGCTGTTGGGAACCAAGAGGAACAGGGGAACTGGCCCCAAATCCCCCTGGATGCTGCTGGGAACCAGCGGGAACAGAGGGGAACTGGCCCCAAATGCCCTTTGGATTCTCTGCTGCCCAGCACGGGGCATCGTCCTGACCCCAAGGGGCGATGGCAGCGCTGGCCCTGGCACCTCCGGGGCTGCGTATGGCCAGTTCCAGCCCCCCAGGGTGGGTTCCAGACACCGGGAGCAGGCAGGTGCTTCTCCCAACCCAACTTCCATCCCTTCCAGGGGCTGGGATGTGGGGACATGGTCCCACCTTCCCCAGCACGGGGGCAGGGAGCGCCCTCGGCCCAGCTCCGTCCATCCCGGGCCTGGCTCCGTCCGTCCCGCTGCTCCCTCGGCCCAGGGATTTACCATTAATCCGGATCAATCCCCCMATGTGGGTCACGGCTCCGTGTCCATCGTGCCGAGGCCGTGGGGGTGACACCCACTCGCCCCGGGGTGGGATGTGGATCCATCCAGACCCTGCTGCCCGGTGCTGGGCACCCTGTATGGGATCCCCAGGCTTCAGGAGCCCCCAGACGCCCCCAAACTCAGGGCAGGGGTGGAATGACGCCCCTCCCTCACTTCCCTGCAGGTTCCCGGGATGGGAATCAGGAAAAAAAAATCCCTTTTTGTGCTCCTTGAAGCAAGCAGGACTCGGCAATGCTCAGGGCTGYTGTCCCCAAGGGTCCCTCCCCTCTGACACTTGGGTATAGATCCCAATAAACCCATAAACCCTCGGGATTATGACAGGCTCTAATTAAGCCCTAAATCCATGTGGCAGCCCCTCCTCACCAGAGCCAGGGGCAGAGGAAGGGGCTCAATCCCTGGGCTCCCAGGGCACCTTATTTAATCCCCTGCAGATGAAAATAAACCTCCCTGTGCCTCCAGCTCTGCCTGCTCCCCTCCAGGGATGGCTCAGAGCTGTTCATCCATCGGGATCCGGCCCTGGCTCTGCCCGTGCCACCTTCCCGAGGGCTCCTGTTGTGCATCCACCGTGGGCAGGGACAATGRGACATCTCAGGGACAACCCCAGGCACCCAGGGCTGCAGCAGCCATTCCCACGGGTTCCTGCCTGCCATTCCCAGTGGGAGTCAGGGGAATGACAGGAGGTGGATGTGGGCAGCTGACAGGGCCCTGGCGAAGCTGATCTTCCCTGGATTCGGGAGAGGGACTTTTTATATGGGCTTRGAGGACACAGGGAATGGCTTCCCAGCGCCAGAGGGCAGGGATAGATGGGATATTGGGAAGGAATTGTTCCCTGGGAGGGTGGGGAGGGGCTGGGATGGAATTCCCAGAGAAGCTGTGGCTGTTCCTGGATCCCTGGAAGTGTCCCTGCCCATGCCAGGAGGGTGGAATGAGCTGTTTTTTTCAAGTCTCCTCCAACTCAAACCATTCCACGACTCCAGGAGGAAAAACCTCTACGGTTTCCCTGGATTATATATGGATGAGGCCTTTGATTTAATATTGGAGAACAGAAAAGGAACCGGAGAAATAAACCCCAGGCACTGAGCTCTGTAAAAAGCCATTTATTGCAGTTTTAACTGTATCAAAAAAAACCCAAGAGAAACAGGACAGGGGATATACAGGCCACGTGTGGAATTTAAACCAAAGTTCTCAATTTCAAGGGACCTGGATCAGGGTTTCATCGTCAGTGGCACAGCCAAAACTAAATTCCTTTCGGTTCCCAACTTTCCTGCCTCCCCGGGGAAAGGGGAGGTGGAAAAAGCTGCACAGTGAGGTGTGGAGTGGGACAGCCTGCACGAGGCTGGGCTGTCACACCGAGCTGCTCTGACCTGCTCCACTGGGGAGTGAATCCATCCAACTCCTGCAAATCCAGGCTCCCGAGGGCACAGATCCACCACCTCCTCCTCGGCCTCACTGGATCTCCCCCATGTAGAGCCTTTTGTCGCTGGAGGCGGAGAGAACTGAGGGGGAAAGAGGGAAAAAGGGAGGAATATAAAAATTAGAATAGAATATAAAAATTATCCCGATGGTTTGAGACCTCCYCTAAGGACAAAGCACCCTCGTTTTGCTGTGAGCCAAATTCCCGTTGCTTCCCAAGAAACGCTTGGTGGAATGAGGGCTCTGACACCCATCCCAGGCTGTGCTGTGGCTGCCATTCCCTGTCCCGGGGCGTCCCAGAGTTCCGCAGGGAATGGCTGAGCTGGGAAGCGGGAAGAGAGGTGGATCACCAGCCGGGGCTCTGCCGGCGCCGAGTGCCACTAGAGGGCACATCCGGCCAGGAAAGCGTCCCCGGGACACAGCATTCCATGGGAACAGGGAAAACCCGGCTGGCGCCCAGCTCCCACGCGCCCTGAGCCGTCCTGACTCACAGCCACGGAATCCTTAAGGTTAGGGAAGAACTCCAAGATCCTCCAGTCCAAGATCGTCCAGTCCAACTGTCAGCCCAGCACCACCACTGTGGTCACCAGTGACCACGTCCCCGAGTGCCACATCCACGTGGTTTATGAACACCTCCAGGGAGGGGGACTCCAGCACCACAACCCTTTCCACGAAGAAATGTTCCCAAATATCCAACCTGAGCCWCCCCTCCGTTCCCTCTCCTCCTGTCCCTGTTCCCTGGGAGCAGAGCCYGACCCCCCCTGGCTGCCCCCTCCTGTCAGGAGTTGTGCAGAGCCAGAAGGTACCCCCTGAGCCTCCTTTTCTCCAGGCTGAGCCCCTTTCCCAGCTCCCTCAGCCTCTCCTGCTGCTCCAGCCCCTTCCCCTCTTCAGGGAATTCAAGACACAAAGTCACAGGAATGGCCCAGAAGAGCTGGGTTTGACACCAACAATGCTTTCACCCCGGTCCAGGAGAGCTCTGGGGGCTTCTACACGAGCTCCCAGCCCAGTGTCTGTCACCCTCCTCAGCCTGGCTGCTGTGCAGGTGAGCATCCTGCAGTGATTTATGGGATTAACATTCCCAGGAGTTCCCAGCCATCAGCTGCACGACGTGCACGCGATGCCTGGGTAGGTTTTTAATAATAGATTTTTAATTTTTATTTGAAGCTGAATGATGGATGCCCACAGAGGAGCTCAGCACACGATCACACCCCCAGAGAGGGGCTGGCTCTGCTCCTCCAGCACAGCCTCAGGCAGAGCCATGAAAAACCAGGAACAAACCCACAACTCCCCGCCCAGGCTCCGGCCTCGGCATGACCCAGCTCTTGGCTTCGCTTTGGGGTTGACTCTGGCAATTTCTGGCTGGTGACCTGGCCGAGGTGAGGGTGTCCATGGAAACACAGCACCCTGCAGTCCCAGGAAACGGGCATGGAGCCTGCTCCCAGCTCGTGCAGGGTGGTTGAAGTGGCTCTGAAAAGTCACCGCGAGCTTTGCATCACCCAACGCTGACTGTGGTGCCACCCCCACTGCACAAAGAGCTTCCTCTGGGTGGGATATTGGGAAGGAATCCTCTCCTGGGAGGGTGGGSAGGCCCTGGCAMAGGTTGCCCAGAGAAGCTGTGGCTGCCTCTGGATCCCTGGAAGTGCCCAAGGCCAGGTTGGACAGGGCTGGGAGCAGCCTGGGACAGGGGAAGGTTGGGTGGGTGACACTGGATGAGCTTTAAGGTCCCTCCCAGCTCCACCCATTCCAGGATTCTGTGATTTTGTGATTCTGTGATTTGCTTCCTACAGCTTTTGCCTAAGCTGGGATACCCCAGGCTGCAGACACGCTCCCAGGTGATCCACGTCCTCATGGAATCACCAAACACGGTTATATCCCCGGGGTCCAACCCAGCTAGTCCAAACCCTTTCCCCACGACCCCTTGGGAAGTCTGGACAAGCCCTAGGCAGTGGCAGCCAATCCACAGCTCGTGGCCACCCCCAGCCCAGCCCAGGAGCCACCCTGCTGCTCTCTGGGTGCCCCCACCCCACAGCCAGAGTCCCCGTGCACCCCGGGGTGCACCCACCCACCTCCCAAACGAGACTCTGCCACCTCTCAGTCTGTTGGATAATCGGGACTCTGGGCCACTGGCAACTTGGGGGCTGCTTCCCAGAGGATCAGCAGCTCAGTCAGCCCTGGAACTGCTTCCCTGGGGAGGYAGGGAAGGACTTACTGATGGGTTCCTCTGGATGGAAAGCCAGCTCGTTCACGGAGCCAGCGTGGCCCGGCAGCTTGTACAGGATCCTCCTGGAAGTGGTGTCCCACACGTAGACAAACCTGCAAGACACTCCTGGTGAGGGCAGGCACTGGGGGAGGACAGCAGCTGCCCCCTCAGGTGGTTCTCCAGCTGGCTGGAACAGCTCCTTGGACAAACAGGAGCTTCCCAGGAGCAAAACGCTGCCCTGCCTGAGCCAGAAGAGCAGAGGCCCAAGCAGGTCCTTTTGGTGCCCCAAACCCCACTGCAGCAGCCCCATTTCACCCCTCAGGGCACAGAGATGGATTTGAAAGCTGTGAGGCCAAGAAAAAATCCTTGATAGTGCAGGAACAGGGGGGAAATCAGCACTGGGAATGGGCAGGAGGGCTCTCACCTCACAAACACCCCACAAACTCCCTGCATGCCCAGGCATCCACTCGGGCTGGCAGAGAGGAGAAGCCCAGTGTCCCCCAAACCCTCCCAGGCAGCAGCTTTCCAGATGGATTTCTTCCTGCTGTGCCACTGCAGTCATGATGCACTTCCCAGCCTTTATCAGGGGGTGATGGGATCCCGCTGAGCCCTTGGATCACCCTCAGCCCCCTGGTGGGTCCTGCCTGAGGGGCAGAATTCCCCAGGATCCTTCAGTGGGAGGTCAGGAGGGAATGGCTGGCACTGGGCACAGTCTCAGGGAGTCAGGGAAACAGTGCCCAAGATCCCTGTGTCCATGGTGGGAAGCAGAGCCATGCCCTGACCCCTGCTCATGGAGATTTTGACACACCAGAACAAGGAGAYCAACGTCCTCCAGCCCAGGGGAGGTGATGCTGCTCCTCCCCTGCACAGGCATCCCACATCCCTCCATCCCACATCCCTCCCTCCCTTCCCAGCACGAGGGAATGGGATCTGGCACGAGGCTCACAGCTCTGCAAAAAAAAAAAATTTAAAAAAAAAAAAATAAAAAAAAATCAGTGGCTGGGGAGAGCTGCTGCCAGCCCACGACCACATGGAAAATCAATCCACTCCTCCGAGGGAAGGTCACTGTGCATCCCATGGCTCTCCTGCACGGATTCACACCTGCAGCCCTTTCCTCAGCCCAGAACAGCCTTGCAGGGTTCCTCAGTTTCCCCCTTCCTTTCCACGGCAGGGCTTTGCAGACCAGACAAAGATTTGCTGGTACAACCAGCCTGGCTTCACCTGAAATACAACTGAGCTGCTTTCCCCCACCCCAAAAAAAGAGCTCTAAATGATTTATAACCCCTGCTGGCTGCCTAGAAAGGACACCGGGCACCAGCACGGGGCACAACTCCTCCTCCTTAGGAGCTTTTCAGGCTGGTGCCRTTCTGGACTTATTTTCTTGAGGGAAACACTCAAGGCCTGCAAGTCTGGAACGTTACTYGAACCAGGATTATTTCAAGCACAGCTCTTATCCAGCAGGCAGGAACTGGATCTGGTGCTTTCTCAAAGCTGGTGTGTTCTTAATTTGGTGTTGCCAAGCAGGCCAAGTGGCTGATTTTACTGTGACACTTCTGAAGGGCTCCACAGCAACCAGAAAATATTCAGGTGATTGTGCCTCCAACACAGACACGGTGCAGGTAGTGCAGGAGGAGAGAGGAATCATCAGGAATGCTCCCCACGTGCCCCAGGTTACAGCCCAGCAGGGCTGGGAAGCAGAGTCACGTGCCAGGCTCTTGCTGGGACAGCTGCCCCACTAAATCTGGACAGGGAGAGCTCAAGTTCCCCCTCTGTGCCATCAGAAACTCATTAATCTGGTGATTACTGCTGCTCCATGCCCTGGCCTCCGGCCTGCAGGAATTCCTGTCTCCCTGCCASCGACAGTGGGCCTGGATGTGCTCCAGGGGAGGTTGGTGTCCTTCACAGGGACCTTCAGTGCCCAGCAGAGCCCCTGTGCTCCTTCCTCCCTCTGCCCCTTTCACTCCTCAGTTGTCTTTACAGAATATCTCATTCACAAGTTTGATATGTGCTAACTGATCTTTATCTCTCCTTAATCAAAGGAGGGATCAAGAGTGATCCTTGGAATCCCACTGGTGCCTCCTGGAAGCCACCACACAGGGGTTTAATTGGTATTTGTGGTCCTTACAACCCCACACACAGACCCTGCTCTCAGAGACCCTCATAAACTTCTGCCAGGACAACCAGGGGTCTAATCCAGTGGGAAATGTGTCCCTGTCACTTGCTGTGGGATCCTGGGGTGGGACGTGGCAGATCCTCAGGCAGCTTTTGGCAAAAATAATAAGATTTTACAACTATTAGATGCTCCTCCACGGACACCAGAGCAGTAGAAACACATCCCTAGGGAAATCAGGAAAAGCCACAGCAGACCCCAGAGGGTTGTTTGGGACTTCACACCTCCACACACAACTCAGAGCCTTCAGGTGACGATCCAGGAACCCTGCAAATCCATTATGGATTGATGGGAACAAAGGAATGCAGTGGCAACTCACCTGTCAGCCGACCCCCCTGCAATTTTACTGCCATCTGGGGACCAAGAGCACCTCAGAAGGTTCTAAAATAAAAGAACATGCACAGATCTATTTAGTTCTCCCCTTCTCCTCGAATTAAAATCACCACGAGACTTTAACCAGCACCAGCACCACTTTAATGATCTCCCCTTGGAAGATGAGATGGTAATTACAGATTTTATTTTACTGCTGGAAATATCCAGTGCCTTGTTATTTTACACAAAGTAGAGGGTGAGTGTAGAAAATACTTAATTTACAGCTAATTACAGCTGAACTGAGCAAAGAAAGCTTGTTACTGAGGCTTTAATTGGAATCCCACTTCGTGTATTCATCTTTCTTTGAGCTCTTATTAAAGCTTTTCTGGCCTAAACTTGAATTCCAAAAACAATTTGCAGCGAAGTTAAGAGCAGTGGGAATTGAACGACTCTGCTTGGGTCTGGAGCACACTCACCTTTTCAAAATTATGGACGTTTCCCTGGAAAATCTTCACACATCTCTCCTTGGGGGCAAAGGGCCTCACGTCCCAGATCCGAACTGCAACAGGGAATCAGAGCCATCGGCTCAGGGAGGCAGGGAAAGGGCAGCCCTGGGAAACTCCCTCTGCCCAGGACGTGCTCCCTGTTCCCTCACGTGCCCAGAACGAGGGAAACCAGCAGCTCTCCCTGCAGGAAGCTTTGCTCTGACAGCTCAAAAGCAGCAATGAGGCACCCAGAGGGTGCCAAGAGGGGGAAAATCCCAGAAATGAGCCACCACCTCCTTACAGGAGGATTTGCTTTTTCCCCAACACATTCCACGGGCGCGGCCCTGATGGGCKCAGCCTCACCGAGCACCCCCAGTGGGACAGGCAGGGTGGGAGCTGGAATGTCACTCCTGCTGAGRGGACACGGCCAAACCACYCTGACATGAGCCAGGACCAGAGWGCCTGGATAACCTGAGCCATGGCTCTTGTTCCCAGTGCCTTGCAGGAGCTGGAATGTCATTTCTGCTATGGGGATACAACAAAACAGGCCCAGAGTGCATGGATAACCTGTGCCATGGCTCTTGCCCCAATGCCCTGCAGGAGCTGGGCTGTCMTTCCTGCTGTGGGGAYACACAAAACAGGCCCAGAGTGCMTGGATAACCTGWGCCATGGCTCTTGYCCYAATGCCCTGCAGGAGCTGGGCTGTCATTCCTGCTGTGGGGACACACAAAACAGGCCCAGAGAGCCTGGATGACCTGAGCCATGGCTCTTGCCCTAATGCCCTGCAGGAGCTGGGCTGTCATTCCTGCTGTGGGGATACAACAAAACAAGCCCAGAGTGCCTGGATAACCTGTGCCATGGCTCTTGCCCCAATGCCCTGCAGGAGCTGGGCTGTCCTTCCTGCTGTGGGGACACACAAAACAAGCCCAGAGTGCCTGGATAACCTGAGCCATGGCTCTTGCCCCCATGGCCCCTCAGGAGCTGGGACAAACCCCCCCCAGGCACGGACGTGACCGTCACCGGCGGAACAAGAATTCACAGTTTATCTCCTCCCTGCAGCCCATCCCCACCTCTGGCTCTTGTTTTGCTGGGATGGAGCAGCTGAGCTGTGCCTGAGAGCCTGGGCAGGGTGTACCTGTGTTGTCCATGGCGTTGGAGAGCAGGTAGGAGCCCTCGGAGCTGAGGCTCAGGCCTGTCACCGAGTCCGCGTGGCCCCGCATGGTGTAGGTGAGCTTGTTCTGCCTCAGGTCCCACACCTGCCACACACACACAGAGCCAGGAACGCTGGAGCTGCTGCTTCCAGAGCATTCCACACGGGTACTGATGGATCAGCTGCTGGCATCAGCTTTGGATGCCAGCTGGGGGCATCTGAAGGCTGAAACGAGGCTGGAACTTGATGGGCGTTGGAGGAAAATGGGRTTTGTGCTTTAGAAGATTCCTAATTGAATGTGTTCAACCACCAAGGAGCTCCATGGCAGCAGCCCCACACATSCAGGACAGGGGAGAATGGCTTCCCAGTGCCAGAGGGCAGGGATAGATGGGATATTGGGAAGGAATTGTTCCCTGGGAGSGTGGGCAGRCCCTGGCACAGGTTGCCCARAGAAGCTGTGGCTGCCCCTGSATCCCTGGMAGTGTCCAAGGCCAGGTTGGAGGGGGCTTGGAGCAGCCTGGGATARTGGAAGGTGTCCCTGCCCATGGCAGYGGCTTGGAACTAAACAATCCTTRAGGTCCCACCCAAAACATTTTGYGATTCTATGAAAATACAAGGCTGGAACTTTCTGTGTGTTGGAGGAAAACAGAATTTGTCTTTTGCAAGACTTCCTAGTGAATATGTTCAGCCTCCAAGGAGTTCAATGTCAGCAGCCCCATGCCTGCAGAATTCCTGTTGATCTGGCCATAGCTCTCCCAGCTCCCAAATTCCTGATGGCACAGAGCAGCAGTTGCCCAATTCTCCCAGTTTCTTCCCAAAGAGAGGCAGTGGGAACAGCTCTGGTGGCAGTGCCACACTAGTGGCAGGCTCAGGGATGGCTGGAGCAGGGGCTGAGGACACAGGAGCAGCCTGAGCCCTCCGGCCACCAGGAGAATCAGCTGAATGAAACGCTGAGCTCACTCTTAAATAAGAACTTTCCACACCAGCAGGTGCCAGAGCGAGCTGCAAACTGGAGCAAAGGGCACAGAGGGGGTGTGCCACCACGTTTCCCTTGGTTTACCTCATATATGGCTCTGTCACAGCCTGCCAGGACAGCCAGCATTCCACGCCCGCTCCGGCGGGTGACGGCAGAGCTGGGACACCAGGAATGCCAGCCTGCCACGTGGCAGCCTGGAGCAGCTCCCTCTCACTTTACTGGCTCTGGATCCCCAGTGGGGTTGGACACAGCGGGTCCACGGGGCTCTTGGGATGTAAAACGAACCAGGAGGCTCCCAAAGCTGTCCTTGACCACCACGGAAGAGGTGAGCACCGTGGGAAAGGGACACGGGGACACGCAGGGTCCTACCTTAATGTCATTGTCGATGCCTCCAGAGATGATCTGGTCACTGGTGTCATTGAAGGTGACAGCCAGGACCTGGTACGTGTTCTGGAATGTCTGGACAGCAGCTTTTTTCCTGATGTCCCACAGCTGGAAAAAACATGGCACTTGTAAGAGGTGCATRGAGATACTTAACAACAATATCTATAGAACCACAGATACTTGGCAAAGACTGAGACTGCTCTACTAAAATCCCCTTTTAGACCTCAGATCACTATAAAAAACATTAAATCTGGTGTGTTTGGAGCACGGGAATGAGGGGAGGGAAGAAAGGGTCAGCACAGGAAAGAGAAGAAGGGGCCAGCATAGAAGATTTCAGGAGAGGGAAGAAGGGACCAGCACAGGAGATTTCAGGAGAGGGAAGAAGGGACCAGCACAGGAGATTTCAGGAGAGGGAAGAAGGGACCATCATGGATTTCAGGAATAGTTTTCTCACGCTTTGTTAATCCAGGGCACCAGAAAAAGCACAACTGAGCAGCTCAACCTTCACAACCCCGCAGAGAATTACAGCAAAAAAGAGCAGTGAAATTTTACGCCACCTTTTTTATTTYGGGGTCAGAGTCACAAGACGACGAAACAAGCAAGGAAAGGCCGAACTCAGCCCCCTTAAATGGAAAAGACTCCCAAAAACCCTTCCACCTTTTTTTCCCCAGGTTTGTCCCCGGGGCACACACTGACCTTGACGGTGCCGTCGTCGCTGCCCGTGCAGACGAGCTGGGGCCCCCTCCGGGCCGGGTAACAGGAGTTGACAAAGGACGTGTGGCCCTTGAGCCTCTTCACCCTCTCCCCTGTCTCACTGTCCCACACGGCCACGGTCTTGTCCGTGGATGCTGAGAAGAGCATGCTGCAGGGAACAGCCCCTGTGAGCGAGGGCTCAACTCCCCTCCCACCCTTCTTTCTGTGGGAAYAACCAGTGGGACGAGGATCTCCCCCACTTGGTGTTGCACAGGAGCCTGGCTGACAGTGGAGCAGCACCACTGGACACACTCCCTTTAATCCCTGCTATAAAAGTGGCTTTTCTGCCTCCTCAAACGTTCTCTGGGATGAACACAGGCAGGAAAGCTCAGCAGCAATGGTGGAAAAGCTTTTTAAATTAATCAATCTCCTCCTTGTTCTCTCTCCCTGCCCAGTGACTCCCAACACAAACTTTCCTCTGTTCCTCAAAACTGAATCCAAGGCACTGGTGGGTCACAGGTGCCTCCAGATCCTCTASCCATTCCTTGCCTGGGAAAGCCACAGTACAAGGATTCACTGTCCATGGACTGGGCAAGGGCAACAATCCCAGAATCACCGAGGTTGGAAAAGAGCTCAAAGATCATGGAATCCAACCTGTGACCAATCCCCACCTTGTCCCCAGCCCAGAGCTCTGAGTGCCACCTCCAGGCTTTCCATGGACACCTCCAGGGATGGGGACTCCAAACCTCCCTGGGCAGTTCCAATGCCTGACCACGCTTTCCACGAAGAAATTCCTGCTGATGTCCAACCTGACCCTCCCCTGGCACAGCCTGAGGCCATTCCCTCTCCTCCTGTCCCTGTTCCCTGGGAGCAGAGCCTGACCCCCCCTGGCTGCCCCCTCCTGTCAGGAGTTGTGCAGAKCCAGAAGGTCCCCCCTGAGCCTCCTTTTCTCCAGGCTGAGCCCCTTTCCCAGCTCTCTCAGCCTCTCCTGCTGCTCCAGCCCCTTCTCCAGAGGTTCAGTGAGGAACCCTGGGGCTCTCTGGGGGTCTCTGAGCAGCTCTCCCCTCACCTGCCATCCGTGTTGTAGTGCAGCTCCATGACTGCCCCGCTGTGTCCCTTGAGCGTGGCGAAGTTGTCACAGTCTCCGTAGACATTCCACAGCACTGGGGGAGAGGCAGGGAGAGGTGAGCACAGGAAAAACATGGGAACACTCCCCTGCTGTGGATGGAGCTGATCCTTGGGAATTCAGCAAAATGAAGGATGTCCCATCCCTACTACTGAGTCCAGTCTGGGATAATTCACAGCAGTAACAAAGCACTGTGTGAGCCCCAGGACAGAGGTGATTTGAGATTATTTAGAGATCTTGATTTAGGTAAACTTATTAAGAAAAATAATAATTTTTGCTTCAGCAACCCTAAGCATTAAAAACTGCATCTCTGCAGACTTCTGGAACCTGTGTGAGTGACTTGGGAGCACAGGGCTGTGCCCAGCAAGGCACACTTCCAGTGCCATCACGATGGGGCCTGCCAGAGGAGCCTGGAAAAGCTTCCTGCACCTCTCCTGGGAACACCCTTCACACTCAGGACCCAGCAGGGTGAGGGCTGAGCTAAAACCCTTCAGCAGCAGGGCCTGATCCCGTGTGAGCCCAGTCTGGGGACAGCAGGGGACAGCAGTGACACTCACGGATGAGCCTGTCGAAGCCAGCCGAGGCCAGGGTGTTGCCATTGGGGTGGAACTTGCAGCAATAAACCTCCCCCTCGTGTCCTGACAGCAGCATGATGGGAGCCTGCAGCGAGGAGCAGCGCGGGGGGCCCTGGGGACACCGTGAGGGGACAAGGGACACGGTCAGGGTATGTACAGCCAGCCAGTCACCCCCTACCGCCCACAGCACATCCCACAGCCATCCCACGGGAATGACAGAATCACAGAATTATTGAGACTGGAAAAGATCTCCCAGAYCATCSAGTCCAASCTGTGCCCGRYCCCCACCTTGTCACCCAAACCAGAGCCCCAAGCGCCACATCCACTTGGACATCTCCAGGGATGGGGACACCAAACCTCCCTGGGCAACCCCTTCCAATGCCTGACCACCCTTTCCATGAAGAAATTCCTGCTCATGTCCAACCTGACTCTCCCCTGGCACAGCCTGAGGCCGTTCCCTCTYCTCCTGTCCCTGTTCCCTGGGAGCAGAGCCCGACCCCCCCGGCTGTCCCCTCCCGTCAAGCAGTTGTGCAGAGCCAGAAGGTCCCCCCTGAGCCTCCTTTTCTCCAGGCTGAGCCCCTTTCCCAGCTCCCCCAGCCTCTCCAGTCCCCTCCCAGCTCCGTTCCCTTCCCTGGACACGYTCCAGCCTCTCCATGTCCGTCCTGAGCTCAGGCGCCCAGAACCGGACGCAGCACTAGAGGTGCCTCAGCAGTKCCCAGACTCAGCATCCTCTTGGGCCTTCCCTCCCACGAGCATCACGCCCAGCTTTCTTCCCTCACCCTTCCATCCCACCCCGGATCTCTTCCCACCCCACTCCCATGCCATCCCACCCCTCCCCTCACGTTCCCCCCGTTACCGCCTGCAGCAGAGCCCCGGCCGGGGGCTGCCCCCCCGCGCCGCCCGTGCCCGGCGCCCCCGGCAGCTCATGGCGGGGCCGCTTGGCGGGCACGGGGACGAGCGGCAGGTCGGGGCCGGGCGCGGGGGCGGCGCCGGGGGCGGGCGGCGCCGGGGGGGGCCCGGGAGCGGGGCCTGGGCCGGGCCCGGGGCCCGGGACCTTCCGCTTCTGCTGCTCGATCATGGCGGGCCGCCGGGCCCCGCCCCCCGCGCGCCATTGGCTGCCGGCGCCGCGCCCGCCGCGCCGATTGGCGGAGCGCCCTGGATGTCCCGCCCTCCCTGACACGCTGCCGGCGCGCCGGGGACGGAGCGGGGAGCGCGGCGCTTTCTGGCGCGCCCCGCGCTGATTGGTGGAGGGCGGGCGCCGGCAGCACGCGTAACGCTGATTGGCTGTGGGTCCCCACCCGGCAGCATTGCGCGCTGTGATTGGCGGCGCCAGCGGCCCCTCAGGGTGAGGGGGGAATGGCGGCGCCGGCAGGCGGGGGCGGCTGAGGCGATGGCGGAGGGTTGCTGTTGCCGCCGCGGGCGCTGACGAGTCCCCGCTGCCCCGTGCTCCCCGGGAAGAACCATCCCATCCCGTCCCACCGCGCCGATCCGGGTTGGTCCTGTACCGCGGGCTCCGTTAGGGTCCACCCCGTCCCGCCCCTCAATCCAAGCCTGAGCGGGCTGAGGGTTTCCTGAGGTTTTCCAGGCGTTAATTAAATGTTTCTTTTCGCAGCACGCCGGAGGGGAAATGCGGTAGCGTGGGGTGAATTCAGCTGGCGGTGGCGGGACCGTTGGAGGCCATGGAGCCGCTGCCAGAGCTCTACTCGATCTTCCAGGGAGAGGTGCGGGGAGCGGCCGAGCCGGGCAGGTGTCACGGCCTGGTGCTCTTTGTGAACTTAATTTGTTGATTTAGTCATTTATTAGCTCAGGGGTGGTTTGGGTGACTGGCAATTCTGTACCAGGTACACGCACCTGTGTCCATGGACTTGTGTGTTTATGTACAGGTGTGTGTGCAGCGAGAGAGAGCTGGGCAGGTGAGGGGGGATTTTGCCCCTCTCAGGTGATTCTCCCCCTGCAGAGCTGCCTCCAGCCCTGAGTTCGACATCAGGAGGATGTGGAGCTGCTGGAGAGAGTCCAGAGGAGGCCACAGAGCTGCTCCCAGGGCTGGAGCCCCTCTGGAGCCAGGCTGGGAGAGCTGGAGGTGCTCACCTGGAGAGGAGAAGGCTCCAGGGAGACCTCAGAGCCCCTGCCAGGGCCTAAAGGGGCTCCAGGAGAGCTGGAGAGGGACTTGGGACAAGGCATGGAGGGACAGGACACAGGGAATGGCTTCCCAGTGCCAGAGGGCAGGGATAGATGGGATATTGGGAAGGAATTGTTCCCTGGGAGGGTGGGCAGGCCCTGGCACAGGTTGCCCAGAGAAGCTGTGGCTGCCCCTGCATCCCTGTGAGTGTCCAAGGCCAGGCTGGAGGGGGCTTGGAGCAACCTGGGATAGTGGAAGGTGTCCCTGCCCATGGCAGGGGTTTGCAACAACAGGAGCTTTAGGATCCCTTCCACCTTGAAGCATTCCATGATTCTGTGATATATATCCATGTGAGATGAACTGTGGGTTTGTTGTGCACATTCTCACCTGCGGGTTGAGCATGGGGGTTTGTGAAGGGTTTCCTTCAGCTCTTCTGTTGATTTTCTTCCCAGGTCGCTACGGTGACAGATTATGGGGCCTTTATCAAAATCCCAGGCTGCAGGAAACAAGGTTTGTGTCTCTGATGTAGTTTCATGTTGGTGTGTTCAAGCTGAGCAGTCACCTCACAATTAAAGGCTTTCAGGAAAAAGCTCAGAAAAGGAGTTTTTCCTAAATTAGGAAAAAAATTTGGCTTCTTGGAAAGTGTTGAGAAGATGATGGATTTTGCATGAATACAAAAAAGACTCAGAAGGTTTTTTGGTAACTTCTGGGTATTTTGGTGTGGGTTTCTTTGGTAACTTCAGAATATTTTGGTGTGGGTTTTGATAACTTCAAGACATTTTAGAGAATCATTTGAAGATAATGAACAAACTGTAGAAACTCTGCAATAAGGTAGCTTGCCCGATTTACTTCCTTTCATGGCCAATGTAAATTAGCTAAAAATATAAAAGACTGAAGTGAAGCTCAAATAAAAAGAACTGGAAAATCAGACTTAAAGCTCTGTCTGTGTTTGGGGGAAACCTGCAAACCCCCCAGAATCCCTTCTCTGCTCCCCTCCTGAAGTTCCTGCTCACTGCAGGGCCAGTTCTGAAGGATTCTGGACAGGAGTGTGGCTGCTGGGGGAAGTCACTTGGAGACACAAACTGGGCTTGGAATGAGAGCTGGAACAGGAAGGTGTTCCCAGATTTCTCCTCCCCTGTTGCCCACATGTGAATCACACAAATCAAAATCCAGTTTGGGGCAGTGTGACCTGTCTTATCAGTTAAAAAATTTTGAGCAGCCTCCAAAATACTTGTATTTTTATTTATAAATGTATTTATTATTTATATTTATTATCTATTACTGTGCAACTCTACTAGTGGTGTGTATATTATAAACCATACCCCAAACTAGAAATTAAAAAAGAATGAGCTACAGATGAAATAAACACTATTAATTTTTAAATTTGATTTATTAATGGTACAAAAATATGCTCTATCCCCACCCCAAAGTATTATTTCCTCCAAACCACTTTGGAAACTGCTGTCCTGGAGGGCAGATCTGAGGTTCAGTGCAAACTTGTTCTTATTTTTCCTCTTTTCTCTTCCAAACCCACTCCCAGGCCTCGTCCACAGGACCCACATGTCCTCCTGCCGTGTGGATAAACCCTCTGAGATTGTAGATGTTGGGGACAAAGTGTGGGTGAAGCTCATTGGGAAAGAGGTAACTTCAATTCTTTAGTGCTGTGTGGATAAAATATCCTCTGTGTTAATTAACATCGTGATCATTTATTCTGCTAATCCCATATGTTTCCCTTGCAGATGAAAGATGACAAACTGAAGCTTTCCCTCTCCATGAAGGTTGTTAATCAAGGCACGGGGAAAGACCTCGATCCCAACAATGTTTCCCTTGAGTAGGTAAATCTGCTGAGGAGAATAGAGCAGCTCAGATGGGAATGGCTTTCAACAGGACACAGGGAATGGCTTCCCACTGCCAGAGGGCAGGGTTAGGTGGGATGTTGGGAAGGGGTGGTGAGGCCCTGGCACAGGTTGCCCAGAGAAGCTGTGGCTGCCCCTGGATCCCTGGAAGGACCAGGTCAGGTCTGCTCTTTGGTTTTAGAAAGTTGTACTTTCAAAGCAACCTTTGAAAACCTTGTGGTTAGATTGTGTTCATACAAATCTGTGGGATTAAAGCTGAGAATGGATGGAAAATGAAGCTGTCCCTTCTCTCTGCAGTCAGGATGAGAGGAAGAAACGGACCTTCAGGGACTACACGAGCCAGAAGATCACACTGGAGGCTGTCCTGAACACAGTGTGCAAGAAATGTGGCTGCAAAGGTTTGTGCAGGGCTCTCTGCTGCTTGGTTTGCCTTCTCCTAGCCTGGTAGGGACCTGCAGGTGGGGTTGTATCCATGTCTGTCTCGTGGTTAGAATCCCACAATGGTTTGGGTTGGAAAGGACCGTAAAGCTCATCTCATTCCAATCCCCAGGGACACCTTCCACTATCCCGGGTTGCTCCAAGCCCCCTCCAGGCTGGCCTTGGACACTTCCAGGGGTGGGACAGCCACAACTTCTCTGGGCACCCTGCTGGCATGGCTACACGTGGTTGTGTGTAAGGACTGCATTTTGCTTCCATGTGTCTCCTTTAGAGGAAAACTACATTTTTTATCATTGTTACAAAACCAAAAGGCTTAGTTCAAGTCCTTTTATAAAAGTTTATTCCTTAAAATCACATCCCTTTGGGCCACTGGTGAGGGTCCAGTGGAGCCACAAAGATGATTTAGGGACTGGAACATCCTGAGGAGAGACTGAGGGAGCTGGGCCTGGTTGTTCTGGAGAAGAAGAGACTGAGAGGGGATCCCATCCATCCATTTAAATCTCTCCAAGGGGTGCCAGAGGGCCGTGCCAGGCTCTGTCCAGGGGTGCCCAGTGACAGGACAAGGAGCACTGGCCATGAACTAAAACACAGGAAGTTTCACCTCACCATGAGGAAGAACTTTCCACGAGGGTGGGAGAGCTCTGGAACAGAGATCCCTTCCAACCCCAGCTATTCTGTGAGTCCTGCAAAGGCCCTTCCTGCTGAGTGCAGTTCAGGACAGCTTCCCTTCCTGCAGTGTTTGGTTCATGTGTCTCATAGCTGAGATCTTGGTCTGGTTTTGGTTTTCAATAAACAAACCCAAACCTTCCCAGATCCTCTCACTGGGAACAACCATCGGTGGAAACTCCAGATGGGTTGGTGGGACCCTGTTAGCTCAGCAGCTGAAACCAAGTGTGGGGGTTTGTAACCTGCTGGAATGGTGCCTTGCCTGGTTCAGCAGTGTGAAGATGACTGTTGTGGTGCCTTTCAGTAGCTTTTTTCAAGTTGCTGAGGCACAAAGTAGTTTTTTGTACAGGAGTTTTTGCTGTGCCCTACTTGTCTCGTGTTATTTAGAGTAAATGGTTAATGGAGCTCATACTCTTCTGGAGGAGAGTAATGATGAATATGGGCTCTGTAGTGGTAGATAACTCTATTTAAAATACTATTTTAAAGAACTACTATTCTTTAAAGCACTATTATATATAAAATACTATTTTAAAGAGCCCCAAACCCGGGATTGTGCCTATTTCCCATCTGCTTTTTAACGATGGTGTCTCCTCCTAACAGCAGGTACCAGCTGAGTTTCCACTGCAGTTGTTTGTAGGTCGACTTTGATGTCTCCAGAGTACAAAAGGTAGAACCAAATGAGCTGCTTTTCTCTCTTTGTGCCTTTAGCTCATTTACCAGGTGCCAATCACACCAATTTACCTTTCCCACACTCCTTTTTGTGCTGATTAAGTCCCTGCATAGACACATTTCTACCAATTGCCTGGTTCAGACAAGAATATTTTACTTTTTGCCTGAATAATCTCTCCAGAATGACCAGGTCTGTTTAATCAGGGCATGTTCAATGAGCTGAAATTTTAGAATAAAAAATGTCCAGTGTAGATTGCCTTGTGACTAGCAATAAAAAGATCCTTGGCAGCACTTCAGGTGTGTGAAATGCAATTGTTAAAAGAAGAAAAGGAAAGGGGATGGGTTATTCCTTCAAACACCTTTTTCCAGGTCACTTTGCCAAGGAGTGTTTCATGCAGCCTGGAGGTACCAAATATAGCCTCATTCCAGAAGAGGAGGAAGAGGAGGTGGCAGCAGCAGGCCATGGAGGAGATAAAAAGCCCAGCCAGGCTGAGGAGTCTTCAAAGAAAAGGAAAAAGGTACGAGGGGGCCTCTGGCTGGCCTGGAAAAGGAGAAGGGGAATGGGTAAATTACTCTGTGTAGTTAGAGCTGAGTTACTACAGTGTGGGCATGAGTAGCCAGGTCTGGGCTGAGAGGTTGGCTCAGTTTTGTGCAGATTCTGTAGCAMAACAGGAATCTCCTCTGAAGACTTCTTGGTAATTCTTAGACTTCCTCCTTCATTCTTGTCAAATGGTCTTTAAGCTGATTTTGTGCTGCAACACACAGCCCTCAAAAGATATTTCTTAGAGTGAAAAAAAGATTGTTATKTCTTTCCTGGTCTTTGTGAGGCTCTGTGGGAATTGCTTCAGTGTCCTGAATTTCTGTGATTCCTGCCAGTGACCTGTTTTCCTCACACCTTTCTTTGATCTGAACTCCGTGCCCTGCTGGCTCCAGGGGGTATCCTGACCCAGCCAGAGCCATGGGAATGGAGCTTATCTGCACACACTGGGGGAGAATCCCTGGCTGTGTTTGCACGGGGAGCATTCCCCATTCCCAGGCTCCAGTGCAATTCCTGTCCCTGTGAAAATGGCAAGAGATCAGCGACCTTTTCCAGGCAGCATTTGACCTCTGGCTCGGAGCATGGTGGGATACAAAGTAGGGAAGGCCTGAACTCAAACCAGGAGCTTTTGGTGGTCAGGTTTATTCAGTGATGAGCATCCACAGAATCCCAGAGTGTTTTGGGTTTAAGGGACCTTAAAGCTCATCCCATTCCACCCCCTGCCATGGACAGGGACACCTTCCACTATCCCAGCTTGCTCCAACCTGGCCTTGGACACTTCCAGGGATGGGGCAGCCACAATCCAGTTCTAGACTTCARTAAATAAACTCTTCCATCAGCCCCTTCACAGTCCCACTTTTAATTACATTTCCAAAGCCCTTTTTCTTCASTGTGGTGTTACACCAGTTCTGGTASTGGTGGGAGAGGCTGGCAATAGAATCRTGGGATATCCTGGGTTGGAAAGGACCCACGAGGATCATTGATCCAACTCCTGGCCCTGCCCAGACACCCCAACAATCCCACCCTGTGCCTGAGAATGTTGTCCAAACACTCCCAGAGCTCTGGCAGCTTTGGGAATGTGCCCATTCCCTGGGGATCCTGTTCAGTGCCCAGCACCCTCTGGGGGAGTTGGTGAATATGGGAGGAGGAGTCTCTTTGGAGGGCAACACTCAGACTGGTTCAGACTGGCACTGGTAGCTGAAATCCTACTTCCAGTGCTGCTTGTCACTGGGGCTGTGGTTTTTGTGGGACACTGATGGGAATGAGGAGTAACTGGGGCTGGTGACCTGGAGTGGCCAAGCCAGGTGTGGAGTGGCTTTCCCTGGGGCAGCCCCTGCCYTGGGGGTCCCTGATTCTGCCCCCAGTCAGAAGTGTTTGGTTTGTCTGGTAAAGGCTCAAATTATTTAAATCTTGTGGGGAAAAATTGCACTTAGAGGTGCACAAATAGCTCATTATCCTATCCCTGCCTGTCCACCAGGATGGGGATTCCCAGTGGAGTCTTGCCCTGCTGACCCTACAGGATATGTGGGTCACTGTCCTCAATTTGTTCCTGATTTTTTTGGGTTGGTGGATGAACAGCTTTCCTTTAAATCTTGCTTGTTCCTTTGATCTCCCTCCCTTCTCAAGGAGGACATCAAAAGTTTTCAGATGTTTTCCAGAGCTGGAATAATAAAACTCTGAGCTTTTTTGGAGGCAGGATGTGAGATCCTGGAGATGAATAGTTCCCTTGTTGTCTCAAGTGCCTGCTGTGATCCTGTCTGGGAGCCACCATGTGCTTCCCTGCTTGCCTGGAGCTCCGGGGATTTGTGTGACATCAGTGTGGAGCTGGGATTCTTAACTGAGTAGGAGGGAGCTGCCAGCTCCCAAGTGATCCCATCTCCATCGAGTGTCAGAGCAGTAAAACTGACATTTGTGGTTGTTCATGATCAGCATTTTGTGCTGTCCTAGAGCTGATGTTTCCTTGTGCTTCCTGGGTGTTTCCTCCTCTTCCCAGACATTYCTCTCCTCGCAGAGATACTCCAGGGTCCTCACCCCCTTTTTTCTCACCTTGCCTTCCCAGTGGTTCCTCAGCTCCTCGTTTTTCTCCTGCCTGAGCCCCACAGCATTTACAGGATGGAGACAGATTCGGGTGTCTGCACTGGGACAGTGACAGTGACACAAATCGTTGTAGGGGCAGATCTCCCTGTTAGCACTGGGCATGTGAGCTCCATCCTGTCTCCTGTAATCCCTGAGAAAAGGGTGGTTTGAGGGAGAAGTGGAGATGCTGGAGTATGTCCAGGGAAGGGAMTGGAGCACCAGGAGCTGGGAAAGGGGCTCAGCCTGGAGAAAAGGAGGCTCAGGGGGSACCTTCTGGCTCTGCACAACTCCTGACAGGAGGGGGCAGCCAGGGGGGRTCGGGCTCTGCTCCCAGGGAACAGGGACAGGAGGAGAGGGAACGRCCTYARGCTGTGCCAGGGCAAGTTTAGATTGGATATTATGGGAAAATTCTTCATGGAAAGGATTGTCCAGCCCTSGCAYGGCTGCCCAGAGCAGGGGTGGAGTCCCCATSCCTTGAAGTGTTCATAAACCACGTGGATGTGGCACTTGGGGACATGGTTTAGTGTGACCATGGKGGTGCTGGCTGGGCTGGATGACCTCAGAAGGCTTTTCCATCCTTAGCAATTCCCCAGTTCCCCAGYTCCACGCTGCCGTGCCAGGGATGTGCGGAAGCCCCGGAGTCCATCCAGGCASTCCCTGCCAGCTGGGCAGGCACAGGCTCCGTGTCCCTGTCCCTTCTCCTCCTGGGGTCACGGGGTGAAGGAGCTCCTGTGGGAACACAGTGTTCCTGCTGGGATTGTGTGGGAGGCAGGCGTGCTGGGAAGAGCCGAACCCTTCTGATCCTGCTTTCTCTGTCTTCCAAGAAAAGACCTGCGGGGTTGACCGAGGGGTAACCCCTTGGATTGAAATTCTGCGGCAGCATCCCATCTTCTGCTCAGACACATGGAATAGCTCATCCCTGAGGTACTTTYGGATGGCCGTTGGAATTGGGGCTTTTTAAACACTTTGCTGCTCTTTTCCCCACCTTGTGGAAGATTTCCAGTGGCTCTGGCTGCAGCTATTGCCTCTTCATGTGAAAACCACACCTAATTGGTGTTTGTTCTGTGACCTGTGGCTCATCAAGCCTCGGTCCATCCTCAGTTTTACTGGTTTTACTGGTTTTTAAGTGGCACAGCCCTTCACACGTTGTGCTTAATCCCTGCTTTTCTGAATCTGGCTGTCTTTATTTACTGGCTACAGATTGGATGCTTCTCCTCAGATTCATTCTGACTGCTCCTCAAACAAAGGATGCAAAAATACCTTTAGATTTATGTAACGAATCTTATTTGGAAGGAAATGGGGTGGTGGAATAAGAATAAAGAATAAAAAAAAGAAGCCTAGAAGGATTACTGACACATCCCTGGAGAGACAGACAGACATTAAAAACCCATTCTAATTCTTCACAAGGACAGACATAAAATCTTGGAATGAGACCATAACTCCACGAAAGGGTCTGGTGTAAAATATTTCAACTTCTTGGAGAGTTCTGGGCACTCCCCTCTTATCTCAACCCCGAATACCTTTAGGAGGAATGAGCTGTTGTAACATTCTCAAAGCACAGCCTGGAGCAGYGTTCCTTCCAAAGGGCAGGAGGGAGCCTGGTGTGCTGGAGGGGCCCCTCTTGGAGGAGTTTTTGGAGCAGTAGGGAAGCTATTCCATGAAAACCAGCGCTCAGGCTTTATCCCAGCCTTTTGCTACCCTGCTGGCAGCTCCCCACAGAGGTTTTGGAGAGAGGTTTTGGAGCACGTTTGTTCTGTTCTGCTGGGATGGTTGCATAGGTGGGGCAGGATGTGCAGGAACCATGACGTGCAGCTCTGTGTGTTGGGGGCCCTCCTTGCCCTGAGAGGCAAAATCCTCTCCAAACGTTTCCCCAAATGCAGAGTTTGGAGTGCTGGGCGTGCCCAGAGCCGAGCTGAGCCCCAGCCACTCTGCTGGAGGGCACTTGGCAGCCAGGGCAGGGCAGGGCTGTGTCCCTGCAGGCACCAACCTGGGCTTTGCTGGGCCATCCCTGAGCTAGAAACCTGCACGCTGAGGGCACTGCTGCCCAGTGCGGTGCTGCTCTCCCAGGACTGGGCTGCTGGAGTTCCAGGAAAGCAGCATCTGCTTGTGCAGAAGGATTTTGCAGCAGCTCCTGCTCCAGMAATCACTGACCCGTGGCATGGGTTGGGTTGGAAAGACCTTAAAGCTCATTCAGTTCCACCCCTTCCACACCTTCCACTATCCCAGRTTGCTCCAAGCCCCATCCAGCSTGGCCTTGGGCACTTCCAGGGATCCAGGGGCAGCCCCAGCTTCTCTRGGGAGTGCTCAGCTCTTCTGGCTTCTGCTGCCTTTCCAGCCCAGGCTGTGCTCATCTGCTGTGGTGCTTGCCCTGCTGCACTGAAAGAATCAGGGRATCATGGAATGTCCAGATTGGAGGAGACACACAGGGATCATAAAACCCAACTCCTGGCCCTGCACAGGCCACCCCAAGAATCCCACTGTGTGCTAGAAAAGGACTTTTTCATCCTTGGAGTGAGCAGTCTGTTAGAAGCCCCCAAAAAGGGGAGACTGAGGGTTTGTTGATTTTTTCCAGCCAGCCCAATGCCCACGTKTGCTTTTATGTCCCCTGCAATCCTGCAGGAACGTGTGTGACATCCTGTCCTGCCTTCAGCCTTCACATCCTGAGAAAGTTTCCCAAGCCCTGGAATGAAACTCTGTTGGTTGTTAAGGTCTTGTCGAACTTTCTCACCATGTGCACRGGCTGGAAGAGCTTGAGAAAATTCTCCTTGCTGCATCCCTTTCTCTGGAAGATTTAACTCCTTCCCATCCTCTTCTGAGGAGTCTGAGGATTTGCTTCTGCCTCTCCTCTGTGGGTCAGGGGCTTTGTGGTGAGTCTGTTGTTATCCCACAGGGAAATGCAGACTCAGTTTTGGGTGACATTATTCACAGTGGAGCTAAAAAGTGCCAAGGGTCTGGTGGGTGTGGAGTGACTCCATCCTCTGCTCCCTTCCCTGGAATCCCAGAGGACTCTGCTTGATGCTCAGCTCCCAGTGTTGTCTTTGCTCTTGCAGCTCCCTAAGAGAGTTGTTCTGTTTGACATTAATAAGCTGCCAGCTCCCTTCCTTTTTCCCTAATTGACAGCCAGTGCCTGGTGCTTGGACACACAATCCAATTTGGGCAGGTGTAGCTCACTCTGAGCACAGATGCTTAAAAATTGGGTTAGTCAGAGCCTGCAGGGCCACATTCCTCACTGGGGCTGTCCAATCTCTGCTCCCTGAAACCCTTCATTGCTTCTTTCCTCGTGTCCTTTCATAGAGCAAAAATTCCTGATCAGCTCCTCTGCTCTGGAGCCAGGCTGGGAGAGCTGGGGGTGCTCACCTGGAGAGGAGAAGGATCCAGGGAGACCTCAGAGCCCCTTCCAGTGCCTAAAGGGGCTCCAGGAGAGCTGGAGAGGGACTTGGGACAAGGCCTGAAGGGACGGGACACAGGGAATGGCTTCCCAGTGCCAGAGGGCAGGGATAGATGGGATATTGGGAAGGAATTGTTCCCTGGGAGGGTGGGGAGGCCCTGGCACAGGTTGCCCAGAGCAGCTGTGGCTGCCCCTGGATCCCTGGCAGTGTCCAGGGCCAGGCTGGACAGGGCTTGGAGCAACCTGGGATGGTGGGAGGTGTCCCTGCCCATGGCAGGGGTGGGATGAGGTTTCAGGTCCCTTCCAACCCAAACCATTCCATGGTTCTCTGAGAGCCTTTTGCCAGGAAAGTCTCTCTTGGGTGTTGATGTGTCCATGGATGAAATCAGTGGATCCTTGGGCAGAAAGCTGGAGCTTTACATTAAGCACATGCGAGATGTTCCAGTTGTTTTTAGAGGCCCACTCATCTGCTTCCCTTTACTTCCCAAAACCAAGGGGGGTTAGAGCTGAGTTTTTGCAGGATGGGGTTTGCCAGGCCCTCAGGAGCTGCTGGCAGTGTTCCTGCTCCCTGCTGGAGGGGGATGCAGCAGCACAGGATCAGATCCTCTCCCCAGGCCTGTGCCCTGATTAAATGTCTCCAAATTGCCATCCTGCATCATTAAACAGTGCTCATCTGCCTTGGGGTGATTCCAGCGCCCCTGGGCCTGAGCTCAGGGTAATCTCTGCCTGCTGCTTCGTCACATGCCTCAAATTTGAGGGTTTAGATCCATTTCAAAGTTCCTTATGAGCTTTATTCCAGCTCCAGCTGTTCTCGTTCTGCATCCGAAGGTCAGGTCTGGAGCTTTTGTTTGAGGGCTCTGGAGAAACATGGCCCAGGGGGGGCTCTGATGGTCTGTGGGGAGAGAGAGCAGGGAGAGGTGCAGAGGAAGAAAGGGCAGGAGAGGGTGTGAGGGAAATTTGGGAGCAGGAGAGGGTGCAAGGGGAGCAGGAGAGCAGGAAGGGGTGAAAGGAAGTTGGGAAACAGGAGGGGTGTGCAAGGGAATCCAGGGGAGCAGGAGGGCATGCAAGGGAATCCAGGAGAGCAGGAGGGCGTGCAAGGGAATTTGGGGAGCAGGAGGGAATGCAATGGGAAGTTGGGGAGCAGGAAGGTGTGCAAGGGAAGGTGGGAAGCAGGAGGGGGTGCGAGGGAATCCAAGAGAACAGGGAGGTGTGCAAAGGAAACTGTAGAGCAGGAGAGGGTACAGTGGGAAGTTGGGGAGCAGGAGGATGTGCAGAGGAAGCTGGGGAGTAGGAGGGGGTGCAGTGGGAAGTTGGGGAGCAGGAGAGGGTGGAAGAGAGGTTTGGGAGCAGGGGGGTGAGCAAGGGAAGCAGGAGAGCAGAGGGATGAGCAAGGCGAACCGGAGAGCGGGAGGGGGTGCAGAGGAAGTTGGGAAACAGGAGGATGTGCGAAGGAAGTTGGGAAACAAGAGGGTGTGCGAGGGAATCCGGGAGAGCAGGGGGGTGTGCAAGGGAAGTTGGGGAGCAGGAGGGGGTGCAGGGGAAGTTGGGAAACAGGAGGGCTGGTGCAATCTGCAGGGAGGTTGTGCAAAGAGCCCCATCTTGGGGGAGGGCACCGACCTCATCCCGGTGCAGGGAGCTCCGAGGGGCACGGCTTGGGCCTGGGCTCTCCTGCCAGGAGCAGGAGGTGTTTGGATGCTCCAGTGCTCATCTCCTGCCAGCCCGGAGCTGCTGGTGGGGTGGGGCTGCAGGGATGGTGCTCATGGCTATTTCAGAAACCYGTTCTTTGGGCAAAAAAGCTCCACCCAACTTGTATTAATAAATAACGACCTGAAAGAATGGTGTGAGGGCAAGGACTCTCCTTCTGGGAGTTGTCCAACACTTTCCAGGCTTGGGTTTCCATGTTTCTGCCCCTCTGCTGTGATTTCTGCCACACCCTGGGCCCTGTCCCCGGCTCCTGGGGCAGAGTGCCCTTTCCATGCAGGAACAGGCACAGAGAGGCCTTGCTGCCCTGCTGAGCACCGGTGACATTGTTCCCACATTCCCAAGGTTCTCATTTGTTCTCCTAGGAGAAGAAGAAGAAGAGGAAGCACAAGGCCAAGCCGTCCTCGGAGTCRGACTCGGACAGCTCGGACTCGGACAGCGACGAGGCTCAGCCCTCCAGCAAGAGGACCAAACATTCTGGGAAATCCAGCAAGGCTCCCAAGAAAAAGAAGAAGAAGAAGCACAAGAAGTAGCCCTGGGATTGAGCAGAGCAGGCTGGCGTGCTGGCGTGGCCAATCCCTGGTGCACACCACGAGGAGCCAGCAGGGATCAGCACTTCTCCTGCTCCGGGGACAAGGAGTTTCCTTCTAAAAGTGACGCAGGCATGTGGTGTTCAGGTGTTGACCTTGCTACGAGTTGTCCCCTGTTACCTTGGGCCAGGCTTCTCCTTTCTCCCTCAGCTCCTGCTGCACAGGCTCCTGCCACCCTGCAGGGCACCTCTCCCATCCCGTAGCCCCGTGTTCTGCTGGATCTGCTGCCAGCTCTTGTGCCTCCCCGGGCCAGCAGGAGCCTGGGTGGCATCAGCCCTGTCCCCTGCAGCGGTTGGAGTGGCACAGCCAGGCCCACAGACGTGCCTGGGGGCAGGGCTTGGTGTTGCTGGGCTCTGGGATGGGACCACGACCCCCCAGCACGGAGCTTGGGGCTGCAAAGCTGTCCTGGCTCCCTCGGTCTCTGCAAACATTGGGAGTGGAGGAGCAAGGAGCAAACGGGGGAGTGGAGATATTGGGGGTAAATATTAACTGTGGAGTGTTTGCTGCCTTGGAAAGTGATGGAAAATAAATCTCTGCCCTCTCCAGCTGTACTTTGAACCGGCTCCTTTCTTCTGTACCCTCCACGCTTCATCTTGGGCAGGGAAGGAAAAGGGCTGGCTGTGTGGAAGGGACAGGCCTGCAGGAAAGGGTTTTTGTGGAAGGTCTGGCTGCTTCCCGAGGTTCCCCGGGGTGGGAAGGGGGTGTGTGCCGAGCTAACCCGTAGGAGAAGCCTTCTGGACAGAGCATAAATCTTGTAACTGGAGCTGAAGGTCAGGGCAGGGRATGGCAGAGGGAGTGTGCCAGGAGYGGCTCGTCGCTGCTGGCACAGATGTGCTGAGGGAATGGGGGGAAGGAGCAGCTCSTGTTGCCTCTGGCTCTGCAGGGAGGTGACGGTGGGGTTGTCCATTACCATCACAGGAGGATTTGGGGTGGCTGGTGCATCCTCTCCATGTGCTTTTCCCTTCCCTGTGCTTCCTGCCCCAGCTCCCCATGGCTGCATCCCCCTTTGGGGCCAGTTCCCGAATCCAGACACCAAGAGCTCGGGACCTTTATTCCAGACTGGATCTGCCCCCCTGGCTGGTGCCGTGGCACCCTCCTGGATCGGCCTCGCCGGGAGGGAGCGTTCCTGGATCCTGAGCTGCAGTGGGACTGAACATTSCCGCTGGGAAAGCACATTTCTAACCACGACTGATTTCCACAGCTTGGAGAAGCGGCTGAGACGGGCTACTGGGATCGCTGGGYGTTAACCCCATCCCTGCCGGCGTGTCCAGGCTGGTTGAACCGCGCTGCTGAGCCCGGCCTGGCTCAAGCCCAGGGCCGGGCACGTGCCCAAACCGCCTTTGCCCGAGTAAACTGAGCACAGCGCTGTAACAACATGGCCTTTATTATTTTTCCACGTGACTTTTCCCACTAGTAATTAAAAAAGAACCCAACGACAAACCACGAAAGCACCACCCGAGCCCCTGGAGCCCCCGGGGGCGCTGGGCGGGGGCGGGGGCGGCTCCGGCGGGGCAGCGGCTCCGAGCCCGGGGGAAGCGGCTCCGAGCCCGGGGGAAGCCGTGCCCGGCGCGGGGCCGGAGGTGGGGACGATGCGGCACCGGGTGACAGGCGGGGCAGCTGCGACAGCGCCTATGTCGCCTTCTCGTAGGTGCGGGTGGAGACGACGTTGCCCAGGGTGAGAGTCTGGGGGCAGAAGGGGTGCGGGGTTAGTCCTGCCGAGCCCTGCTCCCGGCCTGAGCTCTTCCCGCTTAAAACCAGTTCTGTTTCCTTACCAGGATTAATTTCCCATCCTTCAGCTCCCGGACCAGCGATGTCTCCTTCCCGTCCCACTTCTGCACGTGGACGAGTTTGCCTCCGTCCAGCTTGACCACGGACTGCGGGGAGGGAGTGAGACCAACCATTACCCTCCTCCCTGGGCCTTCCGGGCTCTGGGGGGCTTCATCCCTCAGAGGGGACCACGCTGGGTGTCCTTATGGTCGTCCCGGAGCCCCGCGGGGCTCGGGATCGGGCTGTGGGTGCCACTGTCGGGATGCCTGCCCGGCACCATCCCCTGGCACCATCCCCGGACCCTGCACTGTCCCCGGCCGGGTCACTGCCTCCGCTGCCCCCYCGTAGCCCCCCTGTGCCCCCGGCAYSGTCACCCTGCCCTCCGTGCCCCGGGGCCAGCGCAGGGAGCCCTGCCCGGGGCCACGCTCCGGGGCCAGCGAGCCCTGTCCCGGCCGCTCCCCAGGGTGGCTCGCCGGCTCCAGAGGAACTCAGAGGGTACCGGGCAGGGATCGGGGCTTGAACCGAAGCTTCCATGCCAAAAGGGTGTTCGGAGGGGCTGCCGGAGCGAACACGCCCGTGCTCGCTGTTTGCACAGCCGCCGCTGCTGACTCAGCCCCGCAGCCCGGCCCGTGCCAAGGTTGCTGTGACAGCCCGGGCAGGCACGCCGGGACAGGGTTGAGCCGGGACAGGCGCTGGCACCAGCACTAGCACCGCTGCCTGTCCCCACCCTGCCCCGTGCCCCCCCCCTCCAGCACCGGAGGCTGCCCCTCCGGTGCCCCCCCCCACGGCTTGGTCTGTCCAGAGCTCAGGGGTCCCACAGCCCCAGGTCCTCACAAGGCTCTGGGTGCTCCCTCGGATCCCAGTTCTCCCCACAGCTGGGCTGCCCCACTGCTCAAGTGCCCCAGGGTTTGGGTCCCCGCAGGGTTTGGGTGCCCCACTGGCAGAGGGCAGGGTTAGGTGGGATATTGGGAAGGAATTGTTCCCTGGGAGGGTGGGGAGGCCCTGGCACAGGTTGCCCAGAGCAGCTGTGGCTGCCCCTGGATCCCTGGCAGTGTCCAAGGCCGGGTTGGACGAAGCTTGGAGCAGCCTGGGAGAGTGGAAGGTGTCGCTGCCCATGGCAGGGGGCGGAACTGGATGAGCTTTAAGCTTCTTTCCATGCAAACCATTCCATGCAACCCTGGGTGCCCCCAACTCCACGCACCCCATGGCTGACCCCACCTGCCCTTCCTGTGCAGCCCCGTGGCTCGGGCAGCCGTTCCGGCCCCGCTGACCCATCATGTGCCCTCTGGCCCCCGGCCGAGGGGCACCCCAAGGGCACGTCCCGGGCTGTGGCAGGAGCTCCGGGCCGGTCACACGTTCCTGCTGCTTGAACGGTTTCCAGGAGCTGGGGCGGGAGGGAGCGCGGCAGGGAGGGACCTCGCGCTCAGCCCCTTCCCCCAGCCGCGCTCCCTGCCCAGCCCTTGTGCTTCCTGCTGCGGGGCCGGGAAAGGGGTTTGTGCCCAAAACGAATCCCCGGGTCGCCCCTGAGGTGCCCCAGGGCTGGGTCGGGGGCACAGAGCTGCCAGCTGCTCCGTGCACGGAGTAGTCAGCGGTGCAGCTGGAAACGAGGAAAAGGCAAGAGCTGAGCCAGTCCTTCAAGGAAAAACGTCTCCGCAGGGTGGGAGAGGCCATGAAAGACACTGCTCTCTCTCAGGTGATTTTTCCTTGCTCTCACAGGGAGGAGCAGCCTGGCCCGGGAAGTTTTGGCCTCCTCAGGGACCCCCAGCCCTGGGATGAGCCCCTGGGGAGGCACCGACCGGGTGGGAATGTCCGGGTGCTCCATCCCTGTCCCTGCCTGCAGCGCTGCGTGGTTGGGAAGGCAGGCACAGAGGGGGCTYAGCTTAAGAGGGGCTCAAAAAAAAAGGTCTCGTGCCCCTGTTGCCCCGGAGCGGGGACATGTGCCACCACCACCCCCCCGCGTCCGCCGGCATCCTTTGAGCGAGCTGGCACTTGCCAGCGCGGCTCTTGCACAACCTTCCCGCCAGCTCCAGGGCCCATCCTGCTCCCGGGGGAACCCAGCTGCACTATGGATGAGGGGGGGRTAGCCTGGACGGGACAGGGCTCGAGCACCAGCCCCGGCGGGCAGAGAGGTGTGACCCCTCCAGAGGCAGCCAGGCTGGATTCCTGGAGCCGCGGGCTGGTGCCACGATCCCCCCCCGGGAGCCCACAGAGCCTTTTGGGGGTGCCACGGGGCGGGGGGATAGCAGGGCTGGGGGCTCACCTTGACGTGCCTGTCGTCCGCCGTGGTCTCGTCGAACTCCTCGTCCAGCTTGAAGCTGATCTCGGTGTTCTTGAAGGTGCTCTGGGTCTTCACGGTGACCTTGTCCCCGTCCAGCTCGATGATGGTGGTGGGCTTGGTGAGCCCGGCCACTTGCCGCGTGGCGAAGCCCACGCCTGGGGGGGGTGGGGGATGAGGGTGTGMGGAGGGGCAGGAGGCGGCTGTCCCCCTCCTCCCGGCATCAGCCCCGAGCTCTTCCTCCCCGGGATGGTGGAGGGTGGGTGAACCCTGAAACTGCCCCCCGATCATGGATCTGTGGGGCTCCCTGGGGCGGGAGCAGAGGGGGGGGATCCAGGGAATGCTGTCCTTGCTGAGGGATGGATCCTGCACCAGCCCCTGGGCTGGGTGAGGGGGGGCACTGGTGTCTGTCCCCCCGTCCCCGCACTGCTGCGGGGTGAGGGACCCACCCTRCCCGGGAGCCACGCTGGGGCTGGGGTTGGGTGATGGGGGCTGGTGAAGGCTGAGGGGGGCCCTGGGCGGCTCCCAKCACCCACGGGGGGCATCTCATCCCCCTACCCTCTGCCCTGGCACGAGCAGGGGAAGGACGAGACCCCTTACCCAGACTGACGAGCCGCCTCACCCARCCCAACCCCACATGCACAAAACCCCAGAGCCCCCCTAAACCACCCACCCCACAGCCTGCAGAACCCCCCAGCCAGACCCCCGTGCGTGGGGAGCTTGCCCTGGCAAACTGGGTGGGGGGGCGCAGAAAAATAAAAAGGGGTGATGCCACTCCGACCGCGCTCTCATCCACCCCCACTCACCCAGCGCCTTCATGTACTCATCGAAATTGTTGGTTTCCACCAGCTTCCAGGTGCCCACGAAGGCGTCGACCATGGCGAGGGGGCGCGGGGGGGGCGGCAGACGCGCGGGGGTCCGGCGGGCTGCGAGCGTGGCACTGCCTGCAGCTGCCGCGGCCCCGCCGCCGCCTTAAATAATGTCCTCATCACATGATTGGAAAAGAGCACAACGCGCTCCAGAAATACTCCCCGCCGGCGCTGCCAGCGGCCACCCCGGCCCGGCCACCCGCCCCCGGCCACCGCCCCCCGCCCCGAGCCCCCGGGCTGGGGCGCGGATGGGGACGGCGAGGATGGGGACGGCGGGGATGGGGACAGAGGAGAGGGGGACGGCGGAGAGGGGCGCTTGTGCCGTGAGCCGTGCCCGGGCTCTGCGGGGTGCTGGGCGCGGGGTGCGGGGACACTGAGGGCACAGCGGGTGTGTGCCCCCCAGCCCCGGTGGTCCCACGGGGGCGTGSGCAGGGGTCGGTGCCGCCCGCGGTCGCGGTCGGGGCGCGGGGACAGCGGCAGTGGCGGTGTCCTTCAGGGACACGTGCGGCGGGGACGCGGAAGCTGAGCTGGRGAAACTGAGGCAGGGCGAGCGGCGAGCACCGGGGGTGGGGTGGGGACTCGTGTGGGGACGCCGGGGGAGTGTGGGGACGTGTGCGACCCCCCATAAATCCACGTGTATGTGGGGACGAGGGACCCTGTCCCTGCTTGATGTGCGTGTGTGTGTGGGCACGTGTGACCCTGTCCCTTCCCTGGGTGTGTGTGGGGACACACGTGTGGCCCCAGGGATGCTCTGGGTGTTGGGGGGACACTGGGGACAAGGACAGGCACGGGGCTGTGGGACCCACAGCAGGTCCCCCCCATCTCCCCTTGCTTTGGGCTCCGGTGGCAGCAGGGTCAGGGCATCCCCCGGTGCCCTCCTAGCGTGTGTGGGGTCACCCGTGGCCGTGGGATTTGGTGTCCCCTGGACCCCAGGGGACAGTGCSCGTTCCTGCCCCCATCCCCGGGCCGTGGAGGGACCCAGCTGGGGGATCGGGTGTCCCCGAGCCCCGTGGCTGCAGCACGTCCCTTTGTCCTGGGGACCTCGAGGTCAAAGGGACCCCATGAGGGACCTGGGGACACTTTCTGCCTGTCTCTGGCCCCTGCGTGACATCACAGACACCCAAGAATAGCCTGAGCTCGTGTTCAGCTTCCTCCTGCTGACGCTGCCACCGAGCGGGACCCCTCGCCTCGTGCCCTGGGGCRGCAGGACCTGTTCCCGTGGGATGAGTGACCCCTGCCCCGGCCGGGACACGGGACAGGGCTCGGCTCTCCAGGGCCACAGGGACAATTTATTCCCCAGACGTGTCCCCAGGGAGCCGGAGCCCCCCTGGCCTGAGAGGGGACACAGGGGACAAGGACTGTCCTGTGTCCCCTCAGCTGGGTGTCAGTGTCCCAAATCTGCACTGCCCTGTCCCCACGGGTGCTCCCGCAACAATGGGACCCTGAGATGGGGCATTGACAGGAATGTCAGGCACGTCAGGAATGTCATGCCCAGGCACAGGGACACCAATTTACAGGGACACCAATCCACAGGGACACCAATCCACAGGGGACACCCACCCACAGGGGACACCCACCCACAGGGAACACCCACCCACGGGGACATCCACCCATTGGGACTCCAATCCACAGGGACACCAATCCACAGGGAACACCCATTCACAGGGACACTCCTCCACAGGGTCACCCATTCACTGGGACACCAATCCACAGGGAACACCCATCCACAGGGAACAACGATCCACAGGGAGTACCCACGTGCAGGGTCACCCACCCAGAGGGACACCCATCCACAGGAGCACCCATGAACATGGAAATCCGCGCCCAGGGTAATCCATGAACATGGAAATCCGTGCCCAGGGACATCCATACGGCTGTCCCTGCACACGGACGCACACACGCAGGAGCACCCACGAACATGGAAATCCACACACAGGGAAATCCATGAACATGGAAATCCACACGCAGGGACATCCACACACAGGAAAGTCCACACGGCTGTCCCTGCACACGGACACACACCCACGGGAGCACCCAGGAGCATGGAAATCCACGCACAGGGACATCCACGCACAGGGACATCCACAGGCGCAGCACCCACGCGCGTGGACACACGAGGGTGGCACACACAGGGGTGCTCCGTGCACTCGGACACCCCCGGGCGGTGGTGCCCATTGCCGTGGATGCCCGTGCACATGGATGCACACACACACGGATCCGCAAACATGGATGCACACACGTGGATGCACACGCACATGGATGCGCACACACATGGATGCGCACACACATGGATGTGCACGCACGTGGGTGTATATGCATGTGGGTGCACGCACGTGGATATCCACGCACATGGATCCACAAACATGGATGCACACACACACGGATGCACATGCACATGGATGC
>JACAXG010000126.1:697176-728968 GCA_018881555.1 Amblyornis subalaris
CTGGGAATCATTTGGGAATGGGAACTGGGATGAGCCAGGGCTCACACACCGCGCGTGAGCGATGGCGTGAGCACACGCATTCCAGGGAGTTCCATGGATACGAGGGAGAAATCCCACACGGAAWGGGCCGTCCAGCCCTTGGAGGGATTGAAGAGCCGCGGAGCTGTGGCACTTGGGGACGGGGTCAGCGGCTGAGGGAACTCTGCGATCCTGGGGGGTTTTTCCAACCTAAAGGATTCCGTGAATCCCTGATTTCCGTGCTCAGGCAGACGCATAAAGCCACACACTCACACTCACACTCACACTCACACTCAGACCCTCTGCACATCCCAGCACAGCCATATCCCGCAGGCCGGATCAAAGCTCCTTCCCGGCAGCCCCAGCGGCTCCCGCTGGCTCCAGCGCTGGAGAATCAGGAATAATCATCCTTCAGGACCAGGCTGGATCCTTCCCGCACCAAAACGCTCCCKGGGGTGCCGGGATGGGGTTGGATCCCGCGTATTCACCCCACTCCGGACAGCCACGCGGGGGATCGGGCCCCTCGTGTCGGGTGGGGATTGAGAGCCCGGGGCTGTCACAGGGTGGGGGAGCCTGAGCACTCCCGGGRTGCAGCGTCCTTATCCCAGGAATCCATCAGGCTGTCCCTGCGCTCCTGGGCTGCCCAGGGACAACGTCCAAGGCACCACCGCCCGCCCCGTGCCACATCCTTCCGGTCCCACGGGCAAATCCAAGCCCGACAGGGCAAATCCCACCGGATAAACCCCCCGAGCGGGGATTTCCCCCCCTAAGCAGGGGCAGTTTCTGGGGCTTAACGTGGTCTCAGCCTAAAAAAGCTCCTGGAGTCACATGGAAGGTCCTCGGGGCCGCTGGCTCCTGCCTTAATGCCCCTAATGGGATAGAGGAGGGAAGGGCAGGAATAAACCTTAATCCCTGCTGGAGAAGGGCTGCAGGGAAGGTGCCGGGAGAGCTGGAGGGAGGAGAAGGCACAGGGTGTGTGYTCCTCGGTCAGGTTCCTGGGAATATCAGAGCCCTGCAGGAAGGAAGGAAGGTGCTGAGCAGGCAGAGGAAGGCGTGACCCACCCAGGGATGGAGCAGCCAGAGAGACCAAGGATTCAGTTCAGGGTCAAACACATCCATGGATCCCCTCGGGATCGGGATATCCCCTCAGGATCGGGATATCCCCTCAGGATCGGGATATCCCCTCCAAAACAACAGCTTGGGGTGCTGAGGGGGGACAGGGAGCAGAACACACCCCAAACATCGCCTGTGGCTGCTGCTGGAGCCAACCCCTGGGGCGTGGGGACCACCACGGCCACACCACAGCTCTGCCAAGCGCATTCCAGGGACAACGAACCAGGAATGCTCTGGGGGTTTGGAAACCAGGAGGAGTTACGGTGATATTCAGGATTCATTTCACAAGGATTTGCTTTTCAGCTTCTGAGGGTCATGAGCTCGTTGGAAGGTGGGTTTGGGGCACTTAATGCCCTTGGCTTTCTCCCTCTGGGGGGGTCCTCCCGCTCCTTTAATATGGGATTTGCGCTGGGAATGCTCCAGCCCAGCACGAGCCCTCCGAAAATCCCCCAGCCACCCCTCAACGCTGGCGAACACCATGAAAACCGGGAAGGATTTACCCAGCAGGACCACAATTGAGTTAAACGGGAAGGCAAGAGCTGCCCCAGACCCGCAGGGAATGGGAGCACCATCCRGGAAAACGAGCCAGGATTCCACGCGGGAGGCTGGGTTAACCAGAGCCCGACAGGCACCAGACAGCCCGAGCGGCCCCCGGAGCCTGGAAYGGCAGATGGCAATAATTAAACACGGGATAAAACGTGGAGAGCCGGGAGCTCTCCCGKGGAGGCAGCAGGTTCGGTCCCGGCGGGATCCTCTCCAGGGACGCGGCTGCAGCAGCAGCGTYCCCGTGCCGGAGCCCTGGGGACGCGGAGCCGGGTGGGAATGGGCTGTGCCAGCTGCCCAGGGACGCTCCAGGAGCCTGGGGAGAGGGAAGGATGGGGATAAACGCAGTCCCGAGCTCATCATTCCTCAGGCAGGGGGAAAAGGCCCCGGGGATGTTGCTGGTGTGGGAATATTTAACGTGGAGGTGGAGGAAGTCTCGAGCCAAGCGTCTGGAGAGGATGATCCCTCCTGGCAGGGATGCGGCTTCCAGGAGCCATTCCCGTGGGATTCCGGCGCCCCACTGCCCGCCCTCGGCAGCAGAACCTCCCTGGCCGCGGGCTGGCACTTTTGTCCCGAAATCACCAGGATTTTGGGTGGGCCAGGCAGGAATCTGGGCCRGCTCGGATCCTGCCAGGCACCCTCGGAGCGATGGTGTCACGATCTGGGTGTGATCCACGTGAGCCTGCATCCTGCCTGGAGCACCATCAAGGTCTCCTAATGATTCTTCCTCAATTTTTTCCCTGGCTCCTCTTCGCTGCGTGGCCTCAGCTCTTTCCCAAAGCCCTGAGGAGTCRTTCCAGCAGGATTTCTGAGCAGAGGTGACACCAGCAGCTCCCCAAAGCCCTGGCCCAGCCTGAGAAGCTCCAGCACATCTCGGCTCTTCCTTGGGATTCACTTCCCAGCAAACCCCACGTCCCAAAGACACGTGGGTCCCACCTCCTTCCCTCTCSGTGGAGCAGTGGATCCTCCTCGTTAGGATAATGCACTTGCAGATAATTCCCATCACCCTCTAAGCCTCTCCCTGGAGCTCTGACCTTCCTCCTGCTCTTGCACACTCATCCTCACAGCCAGACCAGCTTTCCCTCTTSCCCACCACTCCTGCCGGTGCTTGGATTGCCTCATCCATCGGTTTGGGGAACATGGAAGTGTCTCTTCCTCCCCTCCACCATCCCCACATCCCTTTTCTCCCTTTCCCCCGCTCCCTCCCTGCTCCCCATCGCTGCCCTGCGGAAGGGCAGGACCAGCTCTAGGCTCAGTCCCATCCCTGTCATATCCCAATCCTGAATTATTCCACCCAGACCTCTCCCTGCATTCCGGGGATCCTTTTAAAGATCCTTTCCAGGGATCCTTTCAAAGATCAACCTTCATTTGCCTTTATTCACYCTCTGTTTCCTTCTGCACTCCTCAGGGCTGACTGCTCGGAGGAGCTGTGGCTGCCCCTGGATCCCGGGAAGCATCCAAGGCCAGGCTGGACAGGGCTTGGAGCAGCCTGGGATAGTGGAAGGTGTCCCTGCCCATGGCAGGGGTGGGACTGGATGGGCTTTAAGGCCCTTTCCGACCCAAACCCCTCTGGGATTTTAGGACTCATTTTTTTTACGGATTTTTTCCCCAGCTGTAGGACTTGGAATTTTTTCTTTTCCCCACTCAAACCCGAGCTGTGTCCCAGCTCACACCGGCCCAGACGGAGCACAAACCCTTCCCTTCACGGGCCCATCCGGCCTTGTTGGATATGGGAACCTAAATTCCCGTCCAAGGCAAGGAGAGGGAAGGACTCTGAACTGGGACACTGCTAATCTCCATTCCCTGTAATTCCCGGCTTCCAGCAGGGAGATGTGCAGGGGAGGTGGAGTTTGCTGCTGACATCCACGGAATGGAGCCGCTGGGAGAAGCAGAGGCTGTGTTATTCCTCCGTCAGCCAAGGGGATGCAGGCAGAGTTCAGCTGTGTTTGATATCCCACAAAAACCAGGAAAGAAATCCTAAAATCCAACCTAAGTTTGTCCAGAAGGGATTTCAGGCTGTTTGTACGGACTGTCCCTTTGGTTTATAAGGCTGGAAACACAAACCAGAGCGAGTCCTGCTCCGGGGCAGGAGCGAATCCAGCTCCCACTCGCTGACATCCCGATCCAAAGCATTCCTGAGCAAACCCCAATTCCGCCAGCCCGAATCCGGGCGCTTCCAGACCTCGAGGTGCTCACCACCGTGTGGTGACCCCAAAAGACCGCAGGGAAAATCCCCTCTGCATCCCACAGGCCTGGATTGGGCCAGGAAAAAGGACTYAGCAGTTGAATCCCAGCCYGGCCCTGCTGAGCTCAGCACCTCCTACGAGTCCACTCAGGGATGAAACTGTGGCATCTTTTCCCGCGGGAGCAGCGCACGGGGCATCCCGGAAAGGTGCCGAAAGCACCGGGAAAACCTGGACGCGTGATTCCCTCGGGACCGCCCGGATTTCATCCCGGGACAAGCCCGAGCCGCTCCAATGGAAGAGCAGAGCAGCGAAGGCTCGGCGGGCAGAGGCACGAGGACGTGGGCTGACAGCGCAGCGTCACCCCCGGGCTTCATCCCGCATCCCAAACCTCCAGGAGAGGCCGTGGATAACCTGGATATCTGCTTCTCCATCCTCTGGGGCTCCCAGCCCAGCACACRTCACTGCTTCCCTGAGATCCTGGTTCTCCCTACCCCGGGGAGCGTTTCCACCGCTTTGTGCTCACAACAAGCGCTTCTGGCTTTTCCCATCCCATGGAGCGGGGTCCCTGCTCCCCGGAGGGGCGAGGAGGCAGCCAGGGCTCCGGGAATGCTGCTGCCGGCAGGGATGGAGCTCCTGGCGAGGGGACATCCCTGAGGAAGGGATCAGCTCCCTCTCCAGGATGTGGCACGCGCTGGGCAAAGATGGGAACACGAGCAGCTCGRGGACACCAGGAAGGTCCCGCCCCGTGCTCAGCAGCTCCAGGGAAATGAAAAGCACCCAGGAATCGCCAGCAACATTCCAACCGCGGCTGTTTCCTGCGGGAACACGGCAGATCCTGAGGGCTGGCGGCGCTGGCAGCTCCGCTCTTCCCAGTGCCAGGGACAGGGGACAGCTCCGGGACACAGCTCGGCACCGGCGGGGAGGGACCCTCGCCCCACGCGGGTTTGGGTGGGGATGGGGATCGTCCCTGCTGGAGCAGCTCCCCCGATCCCACCCCTTCCCTGCCCACCGCTCCCAGGTGGGAGACGCGCTCCCGAATCCCAGGGAGGGATGGAGGAACCCAAGGGAGGGACGCAGGGAGGGATCCCAGGTGGGGAAGGAGGATTTCCTTCCAGCAAGGAATCCCAACAGGTCGGAAGGAAGGAAGGAAGGAAGGAAGGAAGGAAGGAAGGAAGGAAGGAAGGAAGGAAGGAAGGAAGGAAGGAAGCTTCCCAGGGAGGGATGGAAGGAGGAATCCCACCATATCCCAGGGAAGGAGGGAAGCTCACCAGGGAGGGATGCAGGGAGGAATTCCACCACATCCCAGGGAGGGATGGAAGGAGGGATCCCACCATATCCCAGGAAAGGATGGAAGCTCACCAGGGAGGGATGCAGGGAGGAATTCCACCACATCCCACGGAGGGAAGCAGCTGGGGATCTCACCACATCCCAGGGAAGCACAGAGACTTCCTGGGAAGGGATCCCACCACATCCCAGGAAGGGATCCCACCACATCCCAGGAAGGGATTCCACCACATCCCAGGAAGGGCTGGAAGCTGCTCCAGCCATTCCCAGGCCAGGCAGGTGTTTGCCAGCCCATGGGCCGTGACCTATTCCAGGGTCACTATCCCATCCTCCACCCCAGCAGTTAATTCCCGCTAATTAACTGATTAGAGGCAATCAGCTGGCGTGGTGGGAGGAGGAYGGGAATTTCTCCTGGGGAGCTCGGGTGCCCATCAGGGACCCCACGAAGGTGCTCAATCCCATCGGGTGCATCCAGGCCCTTTCTGAGTCCAAGGGGGAAACGCAGCAGCCCCTTTGGCATGAGGGGGATGGGATCCCCACGGAGAGGGAGCCGGCAGGGAAGCAAACAGGAGCTCGGTGTTTCYGTGGGGAAGGAAGGGATCCAGTGGGGGTAATTAGGATGATTGATCYCCAGGTAATGGAGCTCCCAGCAGAACCCTCCGTTGGCCGCTCCGGCACGCCACAAACTGTAATTTTGCACAATGAACGCCTCACCCACGTCCACGGCGGATTCATTCCTCACCAGCTTCGGGCTCCCTCCTCCCCAAAATCCCTTTCATCCTCTGCTCCAGCCTGAGCATTCCAGGTGGAGCCGATGGACACGATCCGGGGATGGGAACGGGGACACCCCCGATCCTCTCGGCTGCGGGGCCGTGGGTGCCCCAGGGATTTGTGCCAGGGAAAGCCAAGGAGCCGTGAGGATGGTGTGGGATGGGTTCTGGGGGCTCAGGGTGCCACCGGTGGCACCTGGAGAGGACCCCGGTCCAGGTGGGCACAGAGCAGAGGGCAGCAGYGGGGAAGCGGCACCGAATCCCGAGGATTCGGGATCCAGCAGGATTTGTGCRGGCCCCCAGGTCACCAATCCTGGGGAGCAGAGCTGGCTGATGCCTCCCGGGGCCACGTGCTGCGGCTGGAACCTCCGGCTCCCCGCGGAGCCCCGGGCATGTGCTTCCCCCCGGGGCCCTGCGTGCCGGAGGATCCTTCCCTTCCCGCTCCAACCCATCCGAGGAGGGCGGTGGGAAACTTCCAGGACACCCTGACTGTGAGGCAGCAGCCCCTCGTGAGGGACTGACGGACCCTGCCCTGCGGCGAGGCCTCGCGTGGAGGCATCCAGATGTTTCCCTCCATCCCTGAGCAGGGGCTGGGAGYGCCATCAGGATTCTCCGGGGTGGTGGCTGTCACCACCACCCTGTGACAAACCCCCCGGCCCTGGGAACACGGCAGGGAAAGGACCAAAAGCCAAGGAGGGAAGAAATCCGTGCGGGCACCGTGGGGTCAGAGGCACGGCTTGAAATCCGTGGTGGAGCAGAGCCGGATCCAAACCCCAGGGCTGAGCCGGRTGCTGGAATTGCCTGCCCTGGGAGCCAAGGAAAGAGCAGGGCCGGGGTCCCCATCCTGTTCACTGTGCCAGGTCCCCCCAGGAGTCTGGAGCASCCAGCTGGGTCAGGAATGGGTGCCAGAGCCCCTCCAGCTGAGCCAGGAGCTGAACCCCAAGGTTTGCTCCTACAGCCAAACCCCAAGAGCTCCCACAGAACCCCCCGCTCTGCCTGCCAGCATCCCAGTCCGGGAAGGAACGCTGTGATTCCCTCAATTYCAAAAAGTGAGGATCTGGCTCTGCCGCCACCTTTCCCCTTCCCRGGCCTCCCGCTTTTCGTGGGGAGAAGGTGCTGAGCAGATAAAGGGTGGAGGCAGCGGCGGGGCCGTGTCCGTCCGTGACGGCGAGGACCGAGGTGTCCCTCGGTGGACGCCCCAAGGTCACGGGCTGGGAGCGTTCGGGGTGAGCGCAGGACCTCTCGCCTCTGCCGCCTCCCCGGTGGCACCGCCACCCAGCCGGGGGACGGGAGCCAGCTCCGGGGACCAGAGGGACCCGATCCAAGCATCTGCAGGGGCAGCCTGCCAAAACGATGCCCGGGAGGCAGGGAGGAGGGGCTGTCCCTGGGGGAAGCCCTTTCCTCCGGGATGATGCCGCCCCGGGAGGAAGCACCGCAGGAGCGTGTGCCCAGCACGGAGCGGTGCTCGGCCCCGCGGGGGCTCTCCCTGCCTGGGGACCCCCCCCGGCTCCCCGGGCCCGAATCATCCGGGAAGCTTTAATCCGGGAAGCTGAGGGCCGGAGCTGGGGGTGGGGGGAGAAGTGTGGGGGTAGCTGAGGGGAGGACGGGGCAGGGTGGAAGGCGGAGGGGGCAGTGGTGACCCAGGACCTGCCAGGGAGGACGGGGCAGGGGGTGGGTGCCAGGGGGCGACAGAGGTGCCAGCACGGGGTTTGGTCTGAAGCGCCCACCCTGAGACAGACGAGCCTCGCTCGGTGCCCGAGCGCTGCTCCCCCAAATCCTCCCAGGAGCCGCGTGCCCCTGGTGGGGCGGGCACAGGCACCCCAACCCCTCGRGAGACACCCCAGGGCCCTGCTCAGCCCCGCAGCCGCCGCAAAGTTTCACCCCCCCCAAACCCCATCTGCCCCCCGGGCCACCACCATCCCCTGCCCCTCCTGCCTCTCCCCCTTCCCCGCGCGCTGCCGGGGAGGTGCCCGGGGCGGGCGCCTCCTTCCCGGGGTGGGCACCCGATCCCCGGGGTGGCACCCAATCCTCACGGTGGGCACCCGATCCCCTCGGGGGGCACCCGGTCCCCCGCCCCGGGGAGCGCAGGGCACCCTCCGCGCCGGCCCAGGGCCTCGGTGCCGCCGGGCCACCTGCACCCAGCGCCCGCCTGCCGCTCACCTGCTGCCAGCGGCGGTACCGGCGCCGCTGCCGAGGCCGGTGCTGGTGGTGACACGGAAGCTGACGCCGGTGCCGGTGCCGCTGTCGGTGCCGGCGGCGATGGGGATGTCGGTGCCGGCGGCGATGCCGGTGTTGACGCTGATTCTGTTGCCGGTGCCGATGGTGATGCCGGTGCCGGTGCCGGTGCCAGCCGGGCCGCCGCGGGAAGGATGCTCCGCGCTCGGCAGCAGCCGCGGGGAAGCCTCCGGCTCCAGGCGGCCCTGGGGCACCCGGGGCCGAGCCGCCGCCGCCGCCGCCGCCGCCCGCCCAGCGCCGCCGCTCCCGCCCGGCCCGGCCCCCGCTCCGCGCGGGGGGGACCCGGCGCCGGCCCCGCCCGCCGCCCCCCCCCGCTCCCTCCGCCGCCGGGGCCGCCCCTCGGCCCCCCCCCCGGGCCGCTGTGTCCCCGCGTCCCCCCGCGCCGAGACGAGGAGGGGGCTGTGACATCCCCCCCGGTCCCATCTCCCCCCGATCGCCGCGGGACTCTGCCCCGCGCTGCCCCGCTCGGACCCCCAGCCCGGGCGGGGGGCTCGCAGCYCGGCGCGGCCACCAGCCCTGCTCGGGGAAAAGGGTCGTTTTCCCCCAAATTTCTGCTGAATTCGGCTCCCCGGCTGCGGCCCTGGGGAAGGAGCCTCACGGCCCCCCAGGGGGGTGGGCTGAGGGGGCTGTGCTCGCCCACCGGGACAGCCTGGCCCCGGCCCGTTTAGYGCGGCCGAAACCGATGGGCAGGCTCCAGATACTCGGGGAAAAAAAAAAAAAAAAGAATTAAAAAATACGTGGCTGCACCCCTGTGGCACGCGGTGGGGTGGGGGAGGGGGCGGGGGGCTGGGAGACCCTGGATCCGGCTGGAAAACCCAGCGGATCGCGGCACAGCCCCACGCTGCGCCCAGCACGAGGAGTGTCCCCGCCGGAAGGGCGCTGGGCGCAGCCCGGGCGCGGGGCCCCCGACACCGCTGTCACCTTCGGGGGGGACGCGGCCCACGCCGCGGGTGGGAGGGGGGGGGGCTCCCACCCCCGAGCTGGGTCAGGGCAGCGAGGTGGGGGAGGCAGCCGCGATCGGAGCGGGAATTAAAATCCGCTGGGATTCGCACTCRGGAGCAATAACCACCTCCCATCGGCATTCCTGCAGCTGGGAAATGCTGTGGGTTTGGGGTCCAAAACATCCCTCCTGGCCCTGCAAGTGGCTGTCCCCGGGGCTGGGGGAGCCGGGTGTGCTTTTGGGAGGGGTCCCCGTGGGTGAGGGGGTCCCTGCTCCCCATCCCCATCCCCGCGCTGGGACGCTGCTCCCAGCAGGAGTGGGGCCGGGGGCATYTCCCCGAATTCCTGGCTCTGGCCAACCCCATCTCCCTGCTGATGGCGAGGGATGGATGTTCACAAGGCGCCCATCCTGTCCCTGCCCCGGGGAGCCGCGGGGACACGCCGGTGGCTGCTCCAGGCGCAGCAGATCCTGCCGACCCGGGACGGGAGACCCTTCCCTGAGCCCCGCACCCACCCGCGGGACACACCCGCCTGTGCCGGGGGACGGCGACACGAGCCAGCGGGGCCACCAGGACACGGCCGCTCACAGCCGGTGCTGGTCCCCGGTACCCCCGCACCCCAAAACCTCGGGGGGCGGTGGGCTGCGTCCCGCGTCCCCGGCAGCCAGGGGAGGGACCTCTCGGCGCCGCTCGCTCACGCGTGGTGACGGGCGAGTGGCAGCTCCCGCGCGGCCGGCGGGGAGCGGAGCCTTCGCCAGCCGCTATTTTTAGCTGCTCACGCTCCGCTTTCTCCTTGACTGTCTCCCCTCTCCGCAGCGGTGTCGGGCCGAGCGGCGGCGATGTTTATCCTGCCTGGCACCCGACGGGATGTGACACCGGCTGGCGCGGGCGGAGGGGCGGCTGCCGGCCCGCCGCTCCTGGAGACTGGTGGCGGCGAGGCCGGGGGTGTCGTGGGCATGGGAAGGGAGAGAGGGACGCCCGCTGTGAGTCGGAGGGGCCTGCTGGAGCACCCGGGGTGGTTCCCCCTCTCTCCGGCTCCCCGGTGGCCCCGGGGGATGCTCTGCCCTGGGRCGGCTGAAGGGCAGCCGCACCAGGTCCCCGTTTCCCCCAGGGCTGGATGTTCCCCCTTGCCAGTGTGATCCTTTGGGGTGGCTGGGCTTGGGRGGCTGAGGAAACTGAGGCACGCCGGAGGTGTTTGAGTCCCCCCGCATCCCATCCGTGTCCCACCGGCACGGAATAACCTCTCCAAACCCACCCGCACCCAGGGGATGCTGAGCATCAGGAGCGCAGACCCGCAGCTGGAGCTCACAGAACTCTTGGGTACAAACCCCAGCGGTGCAGGACAGCAGCTGGGAAGGGAAATTTATTCCGGGAATTGGCTCRGGGCGGTTTTGTGGTGCGTGGTGCTGCACCAGCGTGGGGGCAAAGGCTGCTCTGCTCTTCCTCTGCTCTTTCATCTCCTGCTCCGGGGCTTTGCAGACCTTGGGATCCTCTTCCCAGAATGTTCCCAGCAGGATGAGCTTCCCTGCTGAGGGGGGGCCCCTAAAATACATCATTCTTGCCCTCCCAAGATTGGGAGAKCCCCTGCTTCACCCATCAGGGAGGTGACGCCACCGAGGATGGGCTCAGACCACTCCCTGCTCTGCCACCTGCTCTAAATCCTATTTTCCCCCAAAAACCCAGGATCCAGAACTGGGAGGAAATGGATTTGGGAGAGTCTGTCCTCCCCTTGCTGCCGCTGCCCAGCTGCTTTACCCCACTGAGGCARGAGGGTCATTAAACCCCACCGACCCCGGAGCAGCTCCCCGGGCTGGAGCAGCAGGGAAGGGGCAGAGCTGATTTCCACTCTCCTGCCCAGCGCTGCGGGCTCTGATCTGGGCTAAAAGTCACCGCTGAGGGAGAGCAGCCCTTTGCCCTTCCCRTTTTAGACGCATCTTTGGGATTTGCAGCCCGGTTGAGACCCTGGTTCCCCGCCGGGAAAGGTCATCCCCGAGCCCAGGGGCTGCGTCAGTCCCTCGGTTAAATCGAGGTGCTATTTCGGGACRCAGGGTCACAGGGGACCTGCAGGTTGTTCCCTGGCTGGGCACCGGGGCTTTCCATCAGCTCGAGCAGGACGCGGCCCCCGGAGCGATGGAGGTGGCTCCTGCGGGATGGACCTGCGGGAAACCYGCTCAGCCCTCGGGGACAACCTTCCTGCCTGGGAGATCTCGGGGGCCAAAGGCAGGGAGAGCGTTTCAGTGCCTGGAGGGTTTCAAACCRGAGGGAAACGGGCAGCAAACGCCTCGCGGGGAGGCGATTTGTGGGCAGGCAGGGCGGAGCGCCACGCTGAGACCAGAGTGTGGACGTGCCCGTGCCGCAGCAGTGCCCTTCCCAGGCGCCCTCCGCGCTCCAGGGCTCTGCCATCTGCATCCCAGCGTGCTGCTCCGCCCTTCGCAGGGCACCAGGATCCCGCAGCTCCGTCTGCCCCCGGGCACGGCGCGGGGGAGCTTTGGAGATGCCCCCGAGGSGTGTGCGCAGCCCAGCGCATCCTGCCCCGCSGGGGGACRGSACGCGAGCTGCTTTCCCTGTTTTTRTTCCCTGTTTCGAGCCGTCGGGGCAGCTGGAATACCCGCAGTGAGCTGCACGGGTCTTTGCGGCTTGTCTGCAACCTCGCTGCTCCCGGCAGGATGGAAAATTTCAACCAAAAGAATGATTTGTTGCTGCTTTTGCAGCAGCAGAAGCTCCTTCCTGACCCAAAGGCGAGGTGGATCCCGCAGCCAGACCCATCCTGAGGCTCATCCTGCTSCCAGTTCCTACAGGAGCTGTGGGAACAAGGGGCACTGGATGACTCAAAGTGCCTCTCTCGGGGCTCAGCCACCGAAATATTCATCCCCTGCCCCGGTGGAGCGGCAGAATGTGCAAATTATCTCTCAGAATTAGTTCAAGAAACCACTTTGCCTACGTATTGGCTCTGATATTGGCTTAAATCCCACGTTTCTGGGCAGCAGCCCGGCTTGCACAGGCAGGAGTGAGCCCAGGCAAGGTCAGGACAATGCAGAGCATGGCAGGAAGGTTTGGGAAGAGCTGGGATGTGGTGGGATTTGCCCGGTTCTTGCTTTAAGAGCCCGGACCAGGGCGGCGAGGGGAGCCTTTGGAGGAGAGGTGTGTTTGAGCTAACCGAGCAGAAAGCCAACATCCCAAAAAACGTGTTCGTGGGCAAAAAAGAGGAGCGCTCAAATCCATTCTTCACGCTCCAGTAACTCCCAGATGCCTGCATGGGGCTGTGGGAGCCTCACGAAGCCCTCCCGGCCCGGGGGAGCGGGGTGTCCTTCCCCCCTGCCGCTGTCCCCTGCACACAGAGGGGGTCACCTGTCCCCAAAATTCGGGGATTTAACCAACCCCCCACACCCACACAGCCCCTCACCGCCGGGGCGAGCGCGGGGATGCTTCAAACCAGCCCAACCRGCCCCGAATCTCCAGGTGGGTGCACGGGGAGCAGCCAGGCCCCGGCGCTCGGAGCCGTGCCCGCAGCCCTGCCCGCCTCCGCCTCCCGCAGCCGCGGGGATTTGTGCAAAGCTCCCAGCGCCCGGGCCGGGCTTTTTTTATCCCTGGCTGCTCTTACGTTGACATTCCGAGCTGTGCCACTGGCTCCGGCGCCGCTCGCTAACCCCTTTCACAGGCGGCTAAATATAGCCCAGGCAGCCGAGCAGAATCTGCTCGGCGCGGCCACGTGGGGCTCGGCAGCGCTGCCGCAGCCACGCCGGGCCCCGGGGGCTGCCAGGGCCCCGGGGGGGGGGGCCCCGCCGGTGGCATCTGTCACCCCGCTCTGCCTCGGCCCCGCCCGGGCCACCACCGATGCTCCCCGGGGCTCCCCGTCGCTCCTCCCCGCCTCGGTGCCCCCCGTTCGGCGCCCGCCCCGAGGTTTCCAGGGGTTCTTCCACCCGTCTGGAGCATCTGGAGTTTGTTAGGATGCTCTGATGCCGTGGAAAAACACGGTGGAAAAGCCCGGCTGGCTGCTGTGCCGAGCAAAGCGGGATCTCTGGGAYGGCGCCCTGGGAGCCCGCGGGCTGCGGGGAGCAAACCCCAAAAGCCAGGGAGGCAGCACACGGGTTGATCTGCACCCCACAAAGCGGGGACGGGGCTCAGGGGTGGGCTCAGCTCGGCTCCTGCCAAAGAGGGATATTTCCCCCGGAGCCACGAGCTCGTTAAGCAGACACTGATCTAATTGTCTCCACGCAGCCACTCGCGGGGTGKTTTTTTTTTTCCTTTTTGGTTTCAGCTGGCAAGGAGGAGGTGAAAGGCCGACTGGAGGAGTCTGATTGGATCCCCGTGGCTCATTAGCCGTCGCTCCGAGAGGGAGAATCGTTAGGGCTGCAAACGAAGAGGCCCYAAAACCGCGCCCGCCTCGGGCAGCTTTCCCAACTCTGCCATCCCCGCGGCTCCGGAGCATCCCGGCGGCACCGGGGGTGTCCTGTCCGCGGGGGGACACGGGAAATGCGTGGAGGGGCGCTCGTGGTGGGGTTTGGGGGAAGGCTGGTGACTCTGGGTGGCTTTGGGCGCCTGGAAAGAAAATTGAGAGGCTCAAATCCAGAGCGGGGCTGAGGACCCAAGCAGGAGCAGGCTGGGGAGGGAAGAACCGGCTCCTCCTGCCACGTGGAGCAAGGACACCTTCAGAGCAAGGTCTCACCTGGTTTCTCCTCCTCCTCCAGGCTCCCTACCCCACGTCACCTCTGCCGGCTCCGATCCTTGGGGAGGAAACGCAGCTCACAGTGGAGTAACCCCCGGAATTTTCCACCCCGTGAGAGAGCCGGTGGTTGTGACAGCGCCGAAGGTCTGGTGTGACACGGCCATCCATCAGCAGGCAGGCGTCTGGGCACCGCCGGGAGGAAGACAAACAGCATCTGTCCCAGCTCGGCGGGGAAACGCCGCAGCTCTTCCAGCCCGGCCCCGCGCCCGGGAGCCCGGGAGAAATCCGCCTTCAAGGACGGCGCCTCCCGGCTCGCAGCCCTTCACCCCCCCCCGGCTGGGAGAGGCCGCGGGGAGACACCCCCGGAACGATGACAAGTGGTGGGTTCGGTGGTGGCCCCTCGGCCCCGTGTCGCCCCAGTGGCCTTTYGGACATCTCGAGCTGGCAAAAGGTCCTTGGAGAGGGTCCCGGTTGCTCGGTGGGTTTCCCAGGAGCAATGCCAGAGGGTGGGAAGCCTGTCAGGAAACTCAGAGGGTTTTTTGAGGCTCCTCTGTTGGGCTGCTCTCGGGGGCTGAGGCACAGGAKCCSCMGGGARTGGKCMCGGCCCCAAGGCTGCCAGAGCTCCAGGAGCGTTTGGACAACRCTCCCAGGGATGCACAGGCTGGGATGGTTGGGGGTGTCTGTGCAGGGCCAGGAGCTGGATCAGTGATCCTTGTGGGTCCTTTCCAGCTCAGGATATCCTGTGATTCCCCGATTCTGTGATTGGAGATGTTCTGGGCCGAGAGGACGGAAGGGATGACAAAGGAGCTCGAGCATAGAAGGTTCTGCAGGTTCCTGCCGTGTTCCTCCTGAAAATCATCCCCCTCATTCCCACTGGCTCTGCATCCTGGCTCCCGCGACCCTGAACACCCCATCTGGCTGTAATTAAAGGCCGAGCAATTGCCCGTTGCTCCCGTGTCTCCGTTTATTACGGAGGGGCTTAGTGGAAAACTAATTCCCTGCCTGCCTCAAAGGCATCCTTGGACCARGGGGAAGGGAGATGCTTCAACCTCAGCCCTTTTGCGTTCGTCCTTCCCGTGCCAGGCTGGCTCTGTGCCCGTCCCCTCCTCCTCTGGGGGCTGCAGACCCCAAGGGAGGCAGCAGAGCTGAGCAAAGGCACCGCTGGCAGGAGCTGGGGGCTCCATCCCGGACCCCCCCGCAGCACAGGGTGGGCAGGAGGACCCCCACACCTCCCAGCACAGCTCCCCAAAGCACCCCGAACACAAGGATTACAGCTGGTGGTGGAGGGGAAGGGTCCTGCGTGCCCTAAATCCCACCCAGGAGCCCCCAGGGTGCCACAGGCAGATCAACCCCATGGACCAGGGGTTTGTCAAACCCCAAACCATCACCCCAAAAACGGACCTTGTGCCACGGCTGYGCTTCCCTGCTCTAGACAGCGCTCTGGAGAGCATGGATGGGTTTAGCTGGGTTTCCAAGCACAGGMCCAATTATTAATTATTATTAATTGCTGTAATGCAGGTTCATCCATGAATAGCAGGGCTCGGGAGCAGCAGGATTCCCGCCGGCTGCACCCACGGCTAAGCCGGTATTGTCCCAGATACTGTCACATGAGAGCGTTTGTCTTCCCGGGTGGGAGGGCATCCCTGGCAAGCTGCTCCTGGCCCTGCTCCCCCCAGCCCTACAATCCCCCCGCGGCGGGCAGAAATGGGGCCCTGAGCCCTAACGAGCCACGTTTTAGGTTTTAGATGCCCTGAGCCCTAACGAACCAGAGGGAAAGACGCCTCGGGAATGCCTCGGGATTCAGGAGAAGAAGCAGAGGGGGGGAAAAAAAGGTGTTTTCTTGGGATACACRGACAGGGATGCTCCCAGCAGTGGGAYGGGGGCTGGGGTGGCYGGAGRCAGCCCCGTGTCCCCGGGCTCTGGCAACATCCCGCACGTCCCAGCCCTCATCCCGCTGTGTGCAGGGTGGTGCGGAACCGGCCCGTGTGGGGCCCATCGCGGCCCTGTCACCCGTGACACCGCTGCCGCACCGCTGCCACCTCGCCGGGGCCCGCCCGGCCCACGCAGCCCCCGCCGCCCACAGCCCCTCCCGGGAAGGGGACGCCGAGAAGGGGACACCGAGAAGGGGACGCCGAGGGGCTGGTGCTGGGGTGGTGGCGGTGGGGTGGGCTCTGCTCTCCAGCCGAAGCCAGGCGTGGGGACACCCCCGCGGGGCGGGTGGGGACCCTCTCCCCGCTGGCAGCTCCTGCGGGAGCAGGCGGGGACCGAGCCCGGTGACCGCCCCCGGTGACCGCCCCCGGTGACCGCCCGCGGTGTCCGGCAGCGCGCGCACCGGCCTCGTCCGGCACTGCCACCTGGTGGCACCGCCGAAGGGACCGGGGGACAGCGTGGGTGTCCGCGGAAGGATTCCTGCTCCCGGCACGCCAGCGGGCTCACGTGCCTGCGAGGACAGCAGGACAGAGGGGACAAATACCTGTCCGGGCAATCTGCCCCTCCGGAGGGGACGGGGACACAAGGACATTCCCGCCGCGGGCGTCACGGGGCTCTGACACCCAGCCAGGAGGAGCTGGGAGCTGCCGGACACCCCCCGCCCCTGCCGGGGGGCTGTGTCGGAGCCAGCCCGTCGCCTCCCGGGGCCGCGGGGCGCTGCCAGACCCGTGCCCGGGGCGGGGTGTCCCGGCACACGCCCCCGCGCCTCGGGAAAGGGTGGGAAACCTGAGAGCAGCTGAGATCAGAGCGCACTTTTCGGGTGCTGACCTCTCCTGTGGCAGCTTTCGGGAGCCCACAGAGGCTCAGGCAATCTTTTATTAATTCGTCATTTATCAATACCAATCCTGGAGCTTTGCCTCTGGAGCAGGAAGTGCGACACCCTCCTCTTCCTCAAGGACACCGGGGACATGTGGCCCCAGCCCTGTGCCCCCAGGTCTGTTGCTGTCACATACCCACGTACTTGCCCTGCTGTCTAAATTTAGGGTCTGGAAGCGGGCTGGCACATCCCGGTTTATCCCAGCCCCTGGATTGTGCGTGGCAGCGGCAGAACAGCACTCACTGCTCCACGAGGACCTGCCAGGCTCCGGCTGGGCAGGAAGAGCAGGAAAACCTGTGGTGTGCCATCCTCAGCCCCCCCTCACCCGGGGTCTGGCCCTGCAGGGGGAGTGGGTTCAGGCTTGCTGGGTCTGCTGGGAATGGTGGGAATGCTGGAGCTGGAAGGTGTGCAGTCAAATCCAGCAGGAAGGGCTCCTACAGGAGACAAAGGGATCCGGACATCCCGTGGGGGAAGGCTGGAGCAAGGAATTCAGACCCTCGGTGGMAGAGGGTCAGATCAGGGGGTGCTTGAGCGAACTGGACACACTTTAGTCCTGCCTGAGCCCAGGACACCTCTCACCTTCTGCAGCAAGGACAAGCTGTTTCCTCGTGTCCCACCAGTGTCCAGCGGCACCCTCGGGTCCTTTCCCAGAGCTGCTTCCCAGCTGAGTGGCCTCATCACGTATTGGAGCCTGGGATTGTTCTCCCCAGGGGCAAAACTTTGCCCTTTCTCCGTGTTGAACTTCCTGAGGTTCCAGTCAGCCTTCCAGTGCCTAAAGGGGCTCCAGGAGAGCTGGAGAGGGACTTGGAACAAGGGGTGGAGTGACAGGACAAGGGGGAATGGCTTCCCACTTGGCAGGGTTAGATGGGATATTGGGAAGGRATTGTTCCCYGGGAGGGTGGGCAGGCCCTGGCASRGGTTGCCCAGAGAAGCTGYGGCTGKCCCTGGATCCCTGGCAGTGTCCAAGGCCAGGCTGGACAGGGCTTGGAGCAGCCTGGGATAGTGGAAGGTGTCCCTGCCCATGGYGGGCTGGAATGGGATGAGCTTTAAGGTCCCTTCCCACCCAAACCACTCTGGAATTGCACGACCCCTTCCCGCGGGCTGCTTCCAGCCCTGGCAGGACTCCTGGCCATCCCCCCCAGCCCCGGGAGGTGCCTGAGCCCCCACCCTGGCCCATCCCCACGGTGTCGGTGGGGTCCCCTCGGCGGTAACGGGGCCAGAGGGTCCGAGCGGGGACAAAGCGGGGACAGAGGGGGGATGGGGGAGGATGAAGGGGAGATGGAGAGGGATGGAGAAGGGCGTTGTCTGGGGATGGAGTAGCAACGGAGGGACTCCCGTACGGCCGGGAGGGGCCCGCACCCTCCCTCGCTCCCCGCTCCGCCGCCGGAGGAGCCGCCCCGGGGGAGGCGCGGCGGGAGCGGCCGCCCCGAGCTGCCCGGTCCGGGCGGAGCTAGCGCGGCCGCGGCGGACGGGACCGGGAACCGGGAGCCGGGAGCCGGGAGCCGGGAGCGGCGGCAGCGCCATGGGGGCCTGTCTCGGGGTCTGCTCGCTGCTGAGCTGCGTGAGTGCCCGCCCGGAGCGGGGGGAGCGCGGGGCACCGGCGCTGTTGCGGTGCCGCAGCGGCGGGCGCGGCCCGGGGCGGGCGGGCGGGCGGCGGCGGCAGCGGGTCCGGTGGAGGGTCCGGGGAGGCCCGGGGAGGGCTGAGGGACAGCCCGGGGATGTGCCCCGCTACACCTGGACGCGGCGGGGTCCAGGGATGCCAGCAGGGCGATGCGGGGGACCCTCGGGGGGTGCACCCATGGGGGATGTGGGGCGCGCCCCGGGGGTGCACCCATGTGTACGCAGGGGATACGGGGGACCCCCGGCAGGATACACCCTGTATATGGGGGGCGTGCGGGGGACCCCCGAGCGGGTGTGGCCTGTGTGGCCGGGGGGATGCAGGGGACCCCCGGGGGGTGCACCCCTGTGTACATGGGGGATGTGAGGCACGCCCGGGGGTTGCACCCCTGCATACGGGGGGGGATGCAGTGGGGTGCATCCCTCAGTGCCCGGAGASATGTGGGGGATACCCGGAGCAGGGCATCCCACTGCATCCGGGGGTATCCATGGGAGACACGGAGTGTTCACTCCAGAGAACTCTGGGGCTCACGAACGTCACGGTGGAGGGGAATGGGGAGGGGAATGGGGTGGGCGGTGCATCCCGGTGCTCTTGGGGGATGTGGAAAGCCAGGGGAGTGATGTCCTTCTGCACCTGGAGGAGTGGGGGGCCCTGGCCCTGCCACCCGATGAGGGGCTGGGGGTTCTGCCTGGTTCTCTCTGCTGAGCCCCAAAATGGGGATGGAGTAAGAGAAGGAGCTGGGACAGGGCGTGCAGGGGGCTGTGTGTGGGGTGCCATGGCCCAGGACAGGCGCAGGGGGTGTGATTTGGGGTGCCATGGCCCAGGACAGGGACAGGGTGTGTGAGTCGGGGTGCCATGGCCCAGGGCAGACACAGGGGGTGTGATTTGGGGTGCCATGGCCCAGGACAGGCGCAGAGTGTATGATTTGGGGTGCCGTGGCCCAGGGCAGGTGGAGGGGGCTGTGTGTGGGGTGCCATGGCCCAGGGCAGGGGCAGGGGGTGTGATTTGGGGTGCCATGGCCCAGGGCAGGGACAGGGTGTGTGATTTGGGGTGCCGTGCCCTGTGACGTGGGGTGTGTGATTCGGGTGACGCAGGAACCTGTCCACAACAGCACCTCCTTCCCTGCTGGTGCCTCACCTGCGGGCACGGGGCCAGGGCAGGGCTGTGGAATCAGCCCCGGAGCTGCCAGCCTGGAAACCTGGAAATGGGACCTGTTTTGCAACTTGACCTCTGAGCGGTGGAGGTTGAACGAACAGGATGTTTTGAAACGTGGGATCGCAGGGAGGGTGGTCTGCAAGGCCAGCAGTARCACACTCCCACACTTTTCCTTATGGGCAGGTGTTGGGAAAGCAGGGAATTACTCTGGAGCAGGGCTGCAGAGGTTTCTGCCCACATTCTGGATTTTTTCCCCCAAAAAACTGTTCTGGCTCAGACCGTGGTAGAAGAGTCATGATATGGGTTTAACTTTCTTGTTCCTTCCGGTGGAACTGGTTGACGAAGGGGCCGTTTTAGCACAGGTCTGAGCTGAGGAACCACCACACAGGAAAAATCCAAAACCAAASCAAACCACCCCCTAGTCTGTGCGATTTTTTTTTATTACTACTTTTGACACGAACATCCTGACTAACTCCTGCTCTGCCTGCATCCCTTGAGTCACAGCACCAGGAGATTGCCAAGCCATTCCTTCAGCGCTTTCCCGTAAAACCCTACAAGCTGTTCCTGAGTGAAGCCTTGCATCACGAAGGATAATTTCTCTTTCCCTTCCTCCAGTGGTTTTCCAGGCTCTGCCCACGGCTGCCGTGAGCAGTGTGGTCATTCCGAGCYGCCTTCCCGGGGGGACAGGGTTGGGGTTGCCAGCAGAAGGCAGCCTTCTGGCATGGCTTAGGCGCTTCTTGGGGACAATCCAAAGCCACCTGGCAGGYAGGAAGGCCACCAGCTCCCCAGGCCAGTGCCTGACGCGACGGGTTTGGTACTGATTAACCTGCCCGGTCGTTAATTGGCGGGAGTGAAACTCCGGTTGCTCAACATTGCTTGGGGTTGACTCACTCTCGGTATTTTTGGGACTGCCAGGGCAAAGGCAACTCGCAGATGTGGTGTTGGGTGGGTGGTGTTGGGGTAGTGTCGTTGGGGTGATGTAATTGGGGTGGTGTGGTTGGGTTGGTGGTGTGGGTTGGTGTTGTTGGGGTGAGGTTGTTGGGTGGGTGTTTTTGGGTTGGTGTTGTTGGGGTGAGGTTGTTGGGTGGGTGTTTTTGGGTTGNTGTTGTTGGGGTGAGGTTGTTGGGTGGGTGTTTTTGGGTTGGTGTTGTTGAGGTGATGTTGTTGGAGCGGTGTAGTTAGTTTGGTCAGTCATGTTGGACTGGTGTTGGTGTAGTTGGGCTGTTGTTGGACTGGCAGAGTTGGGAGCTGTAATTGCGCTGGTGTAGGTGGGTTGGTGGCATGGGTGAGTGTTGTTGGGGTGATGTTGGGTGGGTGTTTTTGGGTTGGTGKTGTTGGGGTTGACGYTGGGTGGGTGTTTYTGGGTTGGTGKTGWKGWGRTGWTGTTGGGGTGGTGTAGTTTGGTTGGTCATATTGGACTGGTGTTGGTGTAGTTGGGCTGTTGTTGGACTGGTGGAGTTGGGATGATGGGATGATGTAAGTGGGCTGGTGTTATTGGGGTTGGTGGCGTGGGTTGGTGGTGTTGGGGTGCTGTTGAGTGGGTGTTGTTGGGTTGGTGTTATTGGGGTTGGTGGTGTTGGGGTGATGTTGGGTGGGTGTTGCTGGGTTGATGTTGTTGGGGTGATGGTTTGGGGCTGGTGGTGTTGGGCTGGTGTAGTTCAGTCAGTCACGTTGGGTTGGTGTAGTTGGGCAGTTGGATTTGGGCTGTTGTAGTTGGGCTGGTGTAGTTGGGGTGGTGTAGTTGGGGTGGTGTAGCTGTGATGATGTAATTGGGGTGGTGTTGTTGGCCTGGTGGTGTGGGGTGGTGTTGTTGGGGTGGTGTTGGGTGGGTGTTGGGTTGGTGTTTTAGGGGTGATATTGTTGGGCTGGTGGTGTTGGGCTGCTGTAGTTCGTTTGTTGTGTTGGGCTGGTGTTGGTGTAGTTGGGCTGTCGTAGCTGGGCTGATAGAGTTGGGCTGCTGTTGTATTGGTGTAGTTGGGATGATGTCATTGGGCTGGTGCAGTTGGGTTGGTGGTGTGGGTTGGTGTTGCTGGGGTSATGTTGTTGGGCTGGTGGAGTCAGGCTGCTGTTGTTTGGTGCTGTTATTGGGGTCTGGTTGTCAGGTGCTGTTATTGGGGTGCTGTTATTGGGGTGCAGTTGGGTGCTGTTGCTGGGTGCTGTTGTCGGGGTGCAGCTGCTGGGTGCTGTTGTTGGGTGCAGTTGTTGGGTGCTGTTGTCGGGTGTTGTTATTGGGGTGCTGTTATTGGGGTGCAGTTGTCAGGTGATATTATTAGGGTGCTGTTATTGGGGTGGTGTTGTAGGGCTGGTGTTGTAGGGCTGCTGTTGTTGGGCTGCTGTTGTTGGGGTGCAGTTGTCAGGTCCTATTATTGGGGTGCTGTTATTGGGRTGCTGTTGTATCGGTGTAGTTGAGTTCTTGTCCTGTTTCCCTGGATTGTCCGGCTCCGGCCACACTCTCCTGGCCTCCAGGCAGCGGAGGGCTCGGAGCAGCCCTCAGGTGTGAGTGACACTGAGCTGGGCTTCCTGGGGAAGTCGATAGTGAAACTGGAGAGTTGAATCATTCASCAGCAGCTGCAAACCGACACTTCCTCACTAACCCATCGCTCTGCTGCTGCTGCTGCCACTTCCCTCCTGCTTTTTCCACCCTGCTCTTCACCCCTTGGGCGTGTTCACACTTTTGGGCATTTTCAAAAATCTTTGGAAGGAGAATCRGAGCGTGTCCAGCGCTGCTTAACCTCGGAGAGTTTTCCTTGCTCTTGACCTGGTTGATTTTTAAAGAAAAAGGCTGAAATCAGGAGGTGCCCAGGCTGCAGGGTGGGTCAGTGTGTGGCACAAAGGGTTCCTTTGCTTCTTTGCAAAGGAACTTTCCGGGGGGAACCCTAAAAGGGCACCAGGAGCCATGGGAAAGGCTCCTGGTGCCACAGGACTCCCGTGTTGTGGAGCAGGTCAGTGGGATGGGGATGTTGTATCYTGTTACCTCAGCAGCTGCAAGAGCCTGTGAAACCTGAAATACAACCCTGGAGTTGGGCTGTGTAAGAGCCATCCTGGAAAACAAACCTCCAGCAGGCTTCAGGGATGCTGTGGRCTCCCAAAAACCTCGGCGTGCTGCAGCAAATCCAGAGGAGGCCACGGAGCTGCTCCAAGGGCTGGAGCCCCTCTGGAGCCAGGCTGGGAGAGATGGGGGCGCTCACCTGAAGAGGAGAAGGACCCAGGGAGACCTCAGAGCCACTGCCAGGGCCTAAAGGGGCTCCAGGAGAGCTGGAGAGGGACTTGGGACAAGGCATGGAGGGACAGGACACAGGGAATGGCTTCCCACTGCCAGAGGGCAGGGATAGATGGGATATTGGGAAGGAATTGTTCCCTGGGAGGGTGGGCAGGCCCTGGCACAGGTTGCCCAGAGAAGCTGTGGCTGCCTCTGGATCCCTGGCAGTGTCCAAGGCCAGGYTGGACAGGGCTTGGAGCAGCCTGGGATAGTGGAAGGTGTGCCTGGTGGGATGAGATGATCTGAACCCCCAAATCCACAACTTCCAAAACAACACCAAAACTCATCATTTTCCCAGCCAGACCCGGTGATTTTGGGACTGGTGCTTTTTTTTCAGTTGTCACTGGAGGGAGAGGAGCTGGGGGTGTGGATGGAGCACTGAGGTGCTTTGCTACATCAGATGAAATAACACAGTAATTCTGCTTTAAAAGGGATTTTTGTTGTTGTTCTCTATTTTTTTTTTAATTTGAAGGGGAAACGCAGTAACGCTGGCGCATTTTAATGCGCTCTGGTGCACGTGGCGCATTTAATGAGCCTGAAATGAAGCAGTCGCTAATTAAAAGCCATTTTCTCGAGCCTCCAAGTTGAAAACGTGAAGTGATGCCCCTCGAACAGCTCCTGGCGAGGCAGGATCAGGGTTTCCGTGGGATACACGGGATCTCTCACCCATCCCAGCTTCCGTGGGTGCCATCAGCTCCACGCAGCCGCCGATGGGGCAGGGATGCGGGGCTGGGATGGGGATAAAGAGCAATAAGCCAGGAAAGAGGGGATTTTTATCAAATAAYGGTTTGCTTATGTTTAAAGATTAGTCAAAGCCACCTCTAGTGATTTGGGGACATCGAAGTGGTCACTCATGCCGAGGGAGCTGCGGGCCTGGGGTCCTGCTCACACAGATGCTCACACATCTCGGTTTGCTTTCTTCCATGTCCATTTTTTACACTGATTTTAACAAAGGAAGAAACAAAGGATCAAAGCAAAATAAATCAATGGRATTATCTTGTGAATAGAAGGGAAGCAGTTTGCTGAGGAGCAGAGATGGCCGCAGGATTTCCTAGGATGAAGCTGGCTCCGAGACAGGAGTTAAAAACGCTCGATGCTGTAAATTTTGAAATATTTGGGAATGTAGAGTAAAATATTTGTAAAGTAGTGTTTGAAATGAACTCCTTCCAGCACCTGCCTGGGGATTTCTTGGTGCTCCCCTGGCTGCTGGGTGGGACAAGGGACACTGTGGGCTTCTGATGGCTTCCATGAGGCATTAAAAAAAAGGGAAATAACCAGAAATTTCCACCTTTTAGGGCCCTTGGGGAGTATTTTGCTGTTGCATTGCTTGGGCTGGCTGTCCCAAGAGCCTTGGTGTTCCTTCTCACGCCGTGAGAAGTGGGACAACATTGGGAATTCAGTTTTGATTTAGYTTTTGGGTCTTTTGAGGTTTTATTTGGCATTTTAATCTGATAATTTCTATGGGATCAACGCTGGCTCCTGGTTCAGCAGCCAGAGGGGCATCATCATCTTCTGTGCCTTGATGTGAGGAGTTGGTTTTACTTCCCCAGCCAACCCCAMTAATTCCTCAGAGTGCAGCATCGTCAATCCAAACCCAAGAGGCACCATATTCCCTGTTTTTTTYCCCCAAATATTTGGAATCTTCTTGTCACATGACATAGAGGATTAGCGGCACAGCAGTGACAGGATGTGCAGAACGGCTTCTTCCATTCTCTTGCTGGAAAATGCCCTGTTTTCTGGAAAAATGGGGTATTCAGGATGTGTCAGTGAGTTGGGAGATCCCAGGGCTGGTGTGGGGGATTAAGAGGCTGAAAACCTTCCCCATCCAGAGCAGGGATGGCAAAGTCAGGGCTGGATCCAGTCGTATCCAGCATTCCTGACCCATCACAGGCTTGAAACCCATTATGGGAACCATCTGCAGCTCTTGTTCCTCCAAGGCAAATGGTTGGGGCACTCTCACTCCTTGTAGGTGTTGGATAGAGAGGTGAATATCCAAATTATTGGACAAATTGGTGAGAATGGTGTAAATTGGACCAATGAAACTCAACCCAACCCAACTCAACTCAACCCAACCCGACTCAACCCTGCTCAACCCTGCTCAACCCAACCCAACTCAAACCCACTCAACCCAACCCAACCCAATCCAATTCAACCCAACCCAACCCAACCCAATCCAATTCAACCCAACCCAACCCAACCCAACCCAATCCAACTCAACTCAACCCAATCCAACCCAACCCAATCCAACCCAACCCAATCCAATTCAACCCAACCCAACCCAACCCAACCCAATTCAACCCAACCCAACCCAACCCAACCCAATCCAACCCAATCCAACCCAACCCAATACAACTCAACCCAACTCGATCCAACCCAACTCAACCCAATTCAACTCAACCCAGCTCAACCCAACCCAACTCAAACTCACTCAACCCAATCCAACTTCACCCAACCCCACTCAACCCAACCCAGCTCAATCCAACCGAACTCAACCCAACAAATCCAACTCAACCCAACCCAACACACAACACAACTCAACCCAGCTCAACCCAACTCAAACCCACCCAAACCAACCCAATCCAACCCAACTCAACCCCCCAATCCAACACAACACAACACAACACAACACAACACAACACAACACAACACAACACAACACAACACAACTCCTTCTAATCCAATTCAACCCAACCCAACCTCACTCATCCCAACTCAATTCAACCCAACCCCACTCAATCCAACTCATCCTAACCTGACCCAGATCAACCCAATCCGACTCAACTCAACCCAATCCAACTTAACTCAACCCAACCCGAGCCAAGCCAAGCCAAGCCAACCCAGCTCATCCCAACTCAACTCAACCCAACTCAATTCAATCCAACTCAACCCAATCCAACTCAACCCAACCCCACTCAATTCAATCCAACTCCACTCAAGCTCCACTCAACCCAGCTCAACCCAGCTCAACCCAACCCAGCCTAGCTCAACCCAACTCCACTCAGCCCAGCCCAACTGCTACTGCTCCCCTTAGGATGATTTGCAGGAGCCAGGGAAATCTAAGAACATATTTTAGTAAAAATTTCCTTTTTTTCCCTCCAGGGTTTTTTCTGCACTGTCCTTGAGCAGGAAACTCCCACCAGTGTTTTGACAGGCAGTAAATTTGGATTTCCTGAGCCAGGATTTCCCTGGTTCCCCGGCTCTGGCACAGCAACGAGAGCCCCTGAACCAGGGTGCACCTGGCAGCACTGCCCATGCTGGATTTGGGAAACCAGGACYCACTGGAAACTCTTGGGGATGCTGTTCCTCAGTTTCCCTGCCTGTAAAGTGACCTTTGGAGAGAAGGAAGGATGGCAGAACGAGTTGCTCCTTCCGTGGTGCTGATATCAGTTTCTTCCCCATCCTGTATTTGACTGAAAGGGCAACCTGAAATTATTTTGCAAACCTTGTTTTTAAACAAAAAGGAGGCTCCTTCAGGTCACGGCTTGGTTCGATTGAGCCTTCACATGCAGCAAAAACCATGAGGGTGTCTCCAGACTCTTGGTGTCATTTTCCATTCTGGGTGTTCCCGCGGCTCTTTTGGTTTTCAGCAACTTTTTTGGGCGGGAATTTGGCACCGTTCCCATGAGATCTTGTGGGCTGTGGGTTGTGGTGTGAGCAGCTCTAAGCAATGCTCCCATTAGGATTCCCAGTCTGATCTCCTTAAGGATCGACCTGGGCACGTGTTTTGGGGCCAATTTCTGCCCCTCCAACTCGGGCTGCTCTCGTTGCAGGTGTCATGCCTCTGCGGCTCCGCCCCGTGCCTGCTCTGTGGCTGCTGCCCCTCGGCCAAGAACTCCACCATCACCCGCCTCCTCTTCACCTTCTTCCTCTTCCTCGGCACCCTCGTGTCCATCATTATGATCATCCCTGGCGTGGAGAAGGAGTTACACAAGGTAAGTAACTCCTGGAGGTCACTGGGAAGAAACGACCCAGGTCGTGCTGAGTACGTGAGGCTGAATCAGAAGGTGAAATTTTGGATCACGATGTGCTTCTGTTCCTTTTGTTCKGAGCATCTCGCTGGGAGAAGGTGTTGTTAGTCCTGGTTTTCCACGGAGGGGAGAACGCAGTGGGATCATTTCATGCGCTMTCCAGTTTTCCCAGATAAAGTTTCCTACATCCTGTTTTTGGGGTTCAACTGATGACTTGCAAGTTGGGGAGGTGGGACATCAGGTGGAGGGAGCGGAGCTCTGCCAGCTGGGCTGGGTTTTTGGGAAAGGCTGGTTTCATCCCAGCTTGCCACTGACCGGCTGGGTGGCTTTAGCTGTGTCACCTCGCGACTGTCCCCAGGCAAGTGACATTGGAGCAGTTGTGGTCTGGCCCATCTTGGGTGGCACCAGAGCTTGTGGTGGGTRTGGAATCACAGAATCACAGGATCATAGAATCACGGAATGGCCTGGGTTGGAAGGGATGTTAAAGCCCATCCAATCCCACCCCTGCCATGGGCAGGGACACCTTCCRCTATCCCAGGTTGCTCCAGGCCCCATCCAACCTGGCCTTGGACACTTCCAGGATGGGGCAGCCACAGCTTCTCTGGGCAGCCTGGGGACTTCACAGTGCAAGAGCTGATCTTCAATACAATCASTAGATCTTCAATCCAGACCTTCCCCCAACCATCAACCACCAGCAGGATGTGTTGGGGCGATGCTCACCCTCCCATCGCTGTTGCAGCTCCCCGGTTTCTGTGAAGGCAGTGCGTCCGTGCTGGGGGTCCAGGCCCGCGTGGACTGCAGCAGCTTCCTGGGCCACAAGGCYGTGTACCGCATGGGCTTCGCCATGGCCGCCTTCTTCTGTCTCTTCGCCGTGCTCATGCCGTGCGTGCGCAGCAGCAAGGACCCGCGGGCCGCCCTGCAGAACGGGTGCGTGCCGGTGTGGGGTGCGGGGTGCTGGGCCCTGGGGTGGTGGGGTGGGGAAGGGCCGGACACTYCCCATCCCCGTCCCMGCTGGGTGCACRCCGTGCCTCCTCTCTCCTCCCGCAGCTTCTGGTTCTTCAAGTTCCTGGTGCTGGTGGGGATCACGGTGGGAGCCTTCTACATCCCCGACGGTGCCTTCACCTCAGGTGAGGAGCTGCCCGTGCTCTCCCYGGCACCTCTGCGCGGGATGAAGCCCGGGGCCGTGGGCRGCCGTGCCCCCGAGTCTCACCCGCCCTGTTCTTCACCGCTTTTTCTCCTCCTCCCAAGTCTGGTTTTACTTCGGCGTGGTCGGCTCCTTCCTCTTCRTCCTCATCCAGCTCATCCTCCTCATCGACCTCGCGCACTCCTGGAGCCAGCGCTGGCTGCGCAACGCGGACGAGAGCAACGCCCGGGGCTGGTACGCAGGTGGGTGTGCTGGCACCACGSGTGGTCTGGGGGGAAGCTCACCCCAGGGTCGGGTCCCGCTGGGCTGGCCGGGTCGGGGGGGCTCTGCTCCAGCCCCTTTCGGTGTCCTCCCCCAGCCCTCTGCACCGTCACCTTCATCTTCTACGCCGCCTCCGTCGCGGGTGTTGTGCTGCTCTATGTCTACTACACCAAGCCCCAGGGCTGCACCGAGGGCAAGGCCTTCATCAGCATCAACCTCATCCTCTGCCTCATTGTCTCCGTTGTGTCCATCCTGCCCAAGATCCAGGTGAGGGACTGGGGAGCACCCAGGAGGCCGAGGTCACCCTGGGGTACAGGAGCCCCCTAAGCACCCAGGGGACCAGGGTTGTGTCACCCTGGGGTGGAGGGGCACCCCCAAACACCCAGGAGGCTGGGGCTGTGTCCCCCTGGGGTGCAGGAGCTCCCTGAGCACCCAGGAGGCTGGGGCTGTGTCCCCCTGGGGTGCAGGAGCCCCCTGAGCACCCAGGAGGCTGAGGGCGAGGTCACCCTGGGGTACAGGAGTCCCCTGAGCACCCAGCAGGCTGGGGTTGTGTCACCCTGGGGTGTAGGAGCACCCTGAGCACTCAGCAGGCCGGGACTGCGTCCCCCTGGGGTGCAGGAGCCCCCTGAGCACCCAGGAGGCTGGGGCTGTGTCCCCCTGCGGTGCAGGAGCCCCCTGAACACCCAGGAGGCCAGGGCTGTGTCACCCTGGGGTGCAGGAGCCCCCTGAGCACCCACGGTTCTGTTTGCAGGAGGCTCAGCCGCACTCGGGGCTGCTGCAGGCGTCCCTCATCACCCTCTACACCATCTACATCACCTGGTCCGCCCTGGCCAACGTTCCCAGTAAGCAAGACACACCTTTGGGGTCAGGACGGGGGTGGATGGGGCGGGACTGCTCCCTGGAGTGGGTGTTTGTCCCTCCGTGCCCTGGGGAGCTGAACCCCCTGTGTGTCCCCCCCAGCCCGAAGCTGTAACCCCACGCTGCTGGTGAGGAACAGCACCGGCTCAGCCGCGGCCACCGAGCCGCTGACCACCTGGTGGGACGCCCCGAGCATCGTGGGGCTGGTGATCTTCTTCCTCTGCACCCTCTTCATCAGGTGAGCACTTGGCTCGTGTCCCTGGGGCGGCCCTGGTGCTCTGCCTGGAGCGGGGAGGCTCTCTGGAGGGGAGGTCACATCTTGGTCCCAGGGTTTGGTCACTAAAGGCTCCTTGTCCAGCCATCCGTGTCCCCAGGGGACAGGCAGCTGCACTGTGCAGCCACAGTCACAGTTTTTAGGGTTTCCCCACAGCCTGCATCCCCCAAACTGCCCTGCCTGTCCTGTACCTAAAGGGGCTCCAAGAGAGCAGGAGAGGGGTTTTGGACAAGGGTAATGTCACGGTTTTTAGGGTTTCCTCAGAGCCTGCATCCCCCAAACTGCCCTGCCTGTCCCRGGRATGGYCCCAAGGACAAAACCCCTGCCATGGCGTGGCCTTGTCAGAGCTGATCACTGGATCCCCTCCCTGGCCGTCCCTGATGCAGCCCAGGACACCTCCCACCCTCTGCAGCAAGGACACGTCACTGCCTCATGTCCCACCAGTGTCCACTGGCACCCCCAGGCCCTTTCTCAGAGCTCTTTTCTGGCTGAGTGGCCTCATCACATATTGGAGCCTGGGATTGTTCTCCCCAGGGGCAAAACTTTGCCCTTTCTCCGTGTTGAACTTCCTGAGGTTCCAATCAGCCTTCCAGTGCCTAAAGGGGCTCCAGGAGACCTGGAGATAGGTTTTGGACAAGGGTCACAGTCACAGTTTTTAGGATTTCCCCCCAGCCTGCATCCCCCAAACTGCCCTGCCTGTCCTGTACCTAAAGGRGCTCCAGGAGMGCTGGASAGGGSYTTTGGACGAGGGTAATGTCACGGTTTTTAGGGTTTCCCCACRGCCTGCATCCCCCAAACTGCCCTGCCTGTCCCAGGGACGGCCCCAAGGACAAACCCCCTGCCCTGGAGGCAGTGACCAGGTSATGCTGACCCTCCTGTCCCTCTGCCCGCAGCCTGCGCTGCTCGGACCACCCGGAGGTGAACAAGCTGATGCTGACGGAGGAGAGCGGGGCCGGGGCCGAGGCCGGGGCCGGGGCCGGGGCGGGGGCGGCAGAGGAGGGCGGGGTGCACCGCGCCTACGACAACGAGCAGGACGGCGTCTCCTACAACTACACCTTCTTCCACCTCTGCCTGCTGCTCGCCGCGCTCTACATCATGATGACCCTCACCAACTGGTACAGGTGAGACCCCCAGGGCTGTCCCCGTTCCTCCGCGTCCCTTTCTCCGGGGGGTCCTGGCGCTCCYGTGCTGGGCAGAGCTGCTCGCTGAGGTGTGCGAGGCCACTGGATGTGCTCCCTTATCAGCGTGAATTGTTTTYAGGGTTGTTCCCGGGCTTGCCAGCGTCCTCTGCTGCAGCCCGAGGTCCCTTGGGATGCGGGGGAGCAGGGACCGAGTCCCTGAGGCTGCGGCAGTGCGGTCACACCCCCTTGGTGGCTGCAGCCTTGGGGCTCCCGTGTTCCGTGGGTGGCACCCGTCCCTCCCGGGGCGCTGGCAGGGGGTCACAGCGGTGGGTGCCACCCTCCTGTCTGCCGTTCCAGGCCGGATGAGAGCTTGCAGGTGCTGAGCAGCCCCTGGACGGCCGTGTGGGTGAAGATCTGCTCCAGCTGGGCCGGGCTCCTGCTCTACCTCTGGACCTTGGTGGCTCCGCTGGTGCTGCCGGACCGCGATTTCAGCTAAGGTGGCCCTGGACRTGCTGCTGCCACCGTGGCTCTGTCCCTCGAGGCTGGGGACAGCCCCAGCTCTGCCTCGGCCTCAGTTCTGCATGCGGGAGCTGCCGTGCTGGGTTGTGCCTTCTTGCAGCTCTTTTGTTTTAATTTGAAAGGGATGAAGTGCCAAGCTGAGAAAATGAAGGGCTGAGAGAGACCTGAGGGTGTTTTTAAGGCTCTCATCGTCTCCGTGTCCGTGTAGTGCCTTTGGCGGTGCCTCCGGAGCCTCTGCTCCCGGCAGACACCACTGCCTCGCCTTGGGAGGGTTTGTTCTCACCAGCCGGGGGTGCCCCGGGACCGCGGTGCCTTTTGGGGTCTCTGAGGTCTGGCCATGTACCAGGACCCGAGACCCGGCCAGTGTTGTGTCCCCAAACACCCCCGAGGAAAAAAAACCTGGGGACTTGTGGCTGGCGACAGAGGTCCTGCTGCGTCCCCAGCCTCGATGGTGGCCCCAGGTCGGGAGGACAGGTCCCTGTCCCCTCTGGAGCACAGGTCAGGTCCCCCACCGGCTGTGCTGGCCCGGCCCCAGCACTTTGCCTCGTTAATAAAGTCTCGTTTGGAATAAACACGGTGGATTTGTCCTTCTGGAGTCTTTCCTGCTGTGTCCGTGCTGCGTGTGCAGGAGGCAGAGGGAGGGAGGTGCTTTAAACAGACCCAAGGCCGGGGTGGGGCACAGCCTGCCCGGGGCTGCAGCAGGGGTGGCATCGCTTCGGGGCAGGGAAACGTGGAGATGTGGACCCCAGTGCCAGCCTGGGACACCCCGAGAGCCGCTGCTGGGAGAGAGAGGGCACGGTGCTGGCAGGGCAGGAGGTGGCGAGCAAAGGAGGGTGCGCAAGGTGGGGTGCACAGAATGGGGGGCAGACCATGCCCAGGGGCGCACGGGGATGGGGTGAGCTCTGCAGTGGGGCACAAGGGGATGGGGTGAGCTCCACGGTGGGGCACACACAGTGCTGGGGTGGCCCCGGGTGGGAGCTCTCCCCGGCACGGGGTCCCTGTACTGCGGCAGCCGCGGGGCCGGGCGGTGCCTGCTGCCCACCCGTGCGGCCCATC
>JACAXG010000126.1:730465-773277 GCA_018881555.1 Amblyornis subalaris
TCCTGCACCCTTCATCCTGCTCCCAGCACTCATCCTGCTCCCTGTAACCTTCATCCTGCACCCTGCAGGCTCATCCTTCACCCTGTAACCCTCATCCTGCACCCTTCACCCTGTGACCCTCATCCTGCACCCTACCCCCCGCACCCTGCACCCTGCACGCTCACCTTTAACCCTGCACCCTGCACCCTCGTGCCCTGCACCCTTCACCCTGCAGCCTGTGCTCTGCACCCTGCAGGGAACGTTCTGGGAATCTTGGATCGTACGACTTATTTTCCCGTCGTGCCTCCCATTCAYCGTTTACTTCCAGCAGAACGATCTCTGCTCCCTGTTTTCTTTAGGAACCCCCCGGCCGATCAGTGCCGCGATCCGAGCGCCCTGAAACGACCCAGGAAACCGAGGCAGGGCACCGGGGGCGACTCTGCCAAGCCACGCTGCCCCTGGCGCCCCTGGATTTTGGATTTCAGCCGGGAAACACCCCCCCGTGGCAGGTCGTTCCCTGTGCTGCTCGTCCCATCCCTCTGTTTTCACCCACCCGCGTYCATCCCGAGCTGTGCGAGGCACCCCGGGGAGCTCCGTCCGCAGGGAAGCCGGGCTGTTCCTGCCTTCCTGGCTGTATTTTAATGTGAATAAATTAAAAAAAACGTGGATTGATGGCCAACCCCCTCCCCAGGGCTAAGCACGAGGSGAGTGGTGCTCGGGGGTGCCCAGTGCAGTCTGAGCTCCCCGATTCCCTCTCTGGGAATGTTGTGAACTCTCCGGAGAGTTGTGGCTGTTTTGCRTTTGCTTCTTAGCGACGACAATCCCTGTCTGTGCCCGAATATCCCGATTTGTGCGGGAGGGAGGAGGGAAGCGGCTCCCTGCCAGCCGGGCACCGCCRGCACAGGCTGCAGGGAGTGTCCCGTGTCCCCCGGAGATGTCACCCCCCAGCTCCGGGCAGGCRCATCCCTGAACTGCCCCCGGGATTCCCCAGCCGGGGCTTGGCTTCAGCCGGGTCTGATGGAAAAGGGACGTGCCACGGGGAGCTCTGGGAGGGTGCAGCTGGCACAGAGCCATGAGGAACCGAAAATTTCCTTTATTTGGTGACTGTCGCTTCCAAAGGGGAATGTCCCCACTGGCGGCGGCAGCAGCTGCATCGCTGGGAGAGCTGGGGGTGCTCACCTGGAGAGGAGAAGGATCCAGGGAGASCTCAGAGCCACTTCCAGGGCCTAAAGGGGCTCCAGGMGAGCTGGAAAGGGACTTGGGACAAGGCCTGGAGGGACAGGACACAGGGAATGGCTTCCCACTGCCAGAGGGCAGGGATAGATGGGATATTGGGAAGGAATTGTTCCCTGGGAGGGTGGGGAGGCTCTGGCACAGGTTGCCCAGAGAAGCTGTGGCTGTCCCTGGATCCCTGGCAGTGTCCAAGGCCGGGCTGGACTGGGCTTGGAGCAGCCTGGGATAGTGGAAGGTGTCCCTGCCCATGGCATGGGGTGGGCCCGGATGAGCTTTAGGATCCCTTCCCACCCACCCCATTCTGTGCTTCTATGATAATTTTCCGGGTGAATAATTCATCAGCAAACATCTGCCACCTCCAGCTCAGCAGAAATCACAGCCCTGGGCTGGGCTCCCTCCCCGCCTGGCCCTCCCCGTCTCACCCCCGRCTCGCAGCTCCGGCCTGGAGAGCAGGATCAGACCATGGACGCGCCGGGACACCCTCCCACACTCTCATTATCTCCCGAGGTGGCTTTAATTGCTCTAATTCCTCTCCCTGGGGGGCTGCCCCRGAGCGCCGGATATGGGGGATTAGGGGTCACGGAGGGCATTGGGATCCCAGGTAAAATCAGGCAGCAGCTGCTTTCCAGGAGGTGACTGTGGTCACTGCGTTCCCAAATTAAACTGGATTTAACTCCGGGGGTGKGCACAGGACCCTCCTGGGGTCACCAGGGGTTTGGGACCACGTGAAGGGGCATCCCCCAAGTGACCCCCAGGTCTGGGTGGTGTGGGCAGAGATCCCCTCCCCCGTCCCCCGGTGCTGCCAGGGGCTCCCCAGCACCATTTCATCCCCTTGAATGCGCTGCCTCCCCTGTTCTTTATTTTATCCACGGGATTAACACATCGGGCAGCAGCCGGACTGGCTTCCGCTCGAGAGAGGAGGGGAAAGCGTTTACATAATTCATTTAAATGAGGCACCCGGGGAAATCCAAATTGGACTTCCAGCGTGTTTGCAGTGCCACGCAGAGCTCCGCGATCCGCGTCTGGAGCCCTTAATGCCTCCCAGACGGAGCGCGGAGCATGGATAATTAATTGTGGAGCGGAGCCCTTGCCCGGCCTGCGAAGGAAACGCTCGGGGCCACGGGCAGCGACGCCCAGCGCTGCTTCCCCGGGGTGTGGATTCATTCCAGAGGGGCTTTTCTCCCTCCCCGAAGTGTTCCTCGGGGTAGGAAGGTGCTGGGGAGGTGGTGGGGTTGGAGCTGTAGGAGGGATGAGCCGAGCCGGGCTGGAAAATCCCTGCCAGGCTGGGTTTGTGGGGAGGGGGCGGTGGGCAGTGCCAGGGCTGAGCACAGGGGGCACAGGGGGCACAGGGACCCCTCGGAGGGGACAAACCCCCAGGAGTGGGGAGCAAAGGGCCCTGCCCCGGTTAACCCCAAACATCCCCCTTTTGTTTGGCAGGATCAGGCATCCCCTGCTCCAAGCCTGGGGGGTCTGGGAGACACCGGAGCTGCTCCAGGGACCCCGGCCCGGGCTCAGCGCCCTCCCTGCCCTCGGGGAATCGCTCCCTGCGGATTCCACAGGCGCTGAAATCCCTGCCCGGGCTGCTCCGGCTGCGGCACCCGGAGGCAGCTCCCGCTCCAAGCCCCGCCGGGTGCCAGCCCCGAGCCAGGGGGTGCTTCGGGGGCTCCTGGGAAGGCGCCCCCGACCCTGCACAGGGACACGGGGACACCTCAGCTCACTTCAGCCCTTTATTTCTAACCCCCCGGAGCTGGGCTTGACCCCTCATCCTCCCCACCGCTCCGGGAGCCGCTGCCTCCACCTCCGGCCTTGCTTTGAAGCGCAGAGGAGGGATGGGAAAGACGGCAGAAAAAAAAAAAAAAGAAAAAAATTTAAAAAAATTCCAGCTTGAACCCTGCTGCTCGAGAAACGGGAAAGACGGCAGAAAAAAAAAAAAAAGAAAAAAATTTAAAAAAATTCCAGCTTGAACCCTGCTGCTCGAGAAACATCTGTATCTATAAATACCCGTGCTGGGAGTGGGAACAGACTGTATCTGCCGCAGCTCCCTGAGGCAGGAGCAGCCTCGCCCCAGCTAACCCCGCTCCGGCACATCCTCCCGGAGCACAGCGCGTCCCCGCGGCTTCGCAGGAGCTTTTTGGGGATAAAAACGCCCGAAATGGTGTTTAGAAACAACAGGAAATAAAGGAGGGTTGTGCTCCGGTGTGCAGCTCSTTCCCAGCGAGGGTGAGCAGCGGCCCTGGGGTCACTGGGGCTCTCTGGGGGCGGCGGGGCTGTCCTGCTGCTCCTTGCTGGGACACAGYGTCCTGGTCCCACCCCGCTGTCACCCCAGTGTCCTGCTGCTGCTCCCACCCTGCTGTCACCCCAGCAGTGACCTCCTCCTTCCCTCCAGCCTGGCTCGTGTGTGCTCAGAGAAACCCGGATCACAATCCTGGATCACAATCCCTTATCACAATCGTGTACCGCAATCCCATATCACAATCCTGGATCACAACACTGTATCATAATCCCATATCACAATCCCATATCCCAGTCCCATATCCCAATCCCATATCACAATCCTGGATCACAACACTGTATCATAATCCCATATCACAATCCCATATCCCAGTCCCATATCCCAATCCCATATCACAATCCTGGATCACAACACTGTATCATAATCCCATATCACAATCCCATATCCCAGTCCCATATCCCAATCCCATATCACAATCCTGGATCACAACACTGTATCATAATCCCATATCACAATCCCATATCCCAGTCCCATATCMCAATCCCTTATCACAATCACTTATCCCAATTCCGTATCCCAGTCCCATACCACAATCCCTCATCCCAATCCCATACCCCAATCCCATATACCAATCCTGTATCCCAATCCCATATCCCACTCACGGATCACAATCCCATGTCCCAATCACATATCCCAGTCCTGTATCCCAGACTCCCTCTTCCACCTCCCCCAACCCCTCCTGCAGCCAGGGCAGCTCTGGGGCAGGGAGGAGCTCACCCCGCTGGGAACCTCTGGGATCCTGGATGGAGCCTCCTGCCCTGGCCCTGTGCCAGATCCCAATCCYGGGCCAGGCAGGGTGTGGGGTGGCCAGGAGGACACAGAGACCCCACAGGCCCCAGCTGGCCCGTGAGGACTTTCCCAGCAGGGTTTTGCTCTCCAAGCACTGACCAACCCCACTCCAGGTTGTTCCCATTGGGATTATGTCCCACACTGCCCATCCTTGTTCCCGTTGGGATGATGTCCCTCACTGTCCCTCCTTGTTCCCACTGGGATAATGTCCCTCACTGTCCAGGCTTGTTCCCACTGGGATGATGTCCCTCACTGTCCAGCCTTGTTCCCATTCGGATGATATCCCTCAGTGTCCAGCCTTGTTCCCACTGGGATGATGTCCCACACTGCCCAGCCTTGTTCCAATTGGGATGATGTTCCTCAGTGTCCATCCTTGTTCCTGTAGGGATGATGTCCTTCCTTGCCTGGCCTTTTTCCCATTGGGATGATGTCCCTCAGTGTCCAGCCTTGTTCCTGTTGGGATGATGTCCCTCAGAGCCCAGCCTTGTTCCCATTGGGATGATGTCCCTCAGAGCCCAGCCTTGTTCCCATTGGGATGATGTCCCTCAGTGTCCAGCCTTGTTCCCGTTGGGATGATGTCCCTCAGTGTCCAGCCAGGGGCATGAGGGGCTTGTTGGAGGCCACCACCGCTGTCACCTGCACTGGTGGGCACTTCCCATCAGAAGTGGAAGCTCCCAGGGGTCTGAGCCCTTTCCGTTCCTGGTGGTATCTCCTGCTGCCCAAGAGCCGTGTGTTGGAGCACGGAAAGGGATGGACACGGATCAATCCCTGGAGCGGCAGCTGCTGCAGCYTCCCCTGCAGGGTCCCACGCTCCTGATGGGGTGAGGAACACACCTCCTCGAGGTTTTCCAGATCCCAGACTGGGATTATTGCCGGACACGGGGACGTGGAAGCAGCTCTGAACACCCCCAGACTGCACAGGCTGCAGAGGAGGGGGTGAAGCTCCTGGGCCCCAGCATTCCCCTCGCTGCCCGTGGGACTGGTCGGGATGGTGGGGATACCCAGGGCACCCCAGAGCCCCTCAGCACGCGGGGTGACCCCACATTGCTCAGTCCCCCATAAAGCAAATCCCGTCCTTATCCCTCCCTGGTAGCAGGAACCTGCATACACAGCCTTTTCCAGAGGTTATAGGCAACCTCCTTTCCCATTTCCAGCTGTTATCCAGCTAAACCCCGTGACCCCGCAGGCTGCCCTGGGGCTGCTCTGGCTGTGGGGTGGCCCTACCAGGCTGCTCTCAGGTGGCCATTTCTCCACCCCGCAGCACAAAGCTGCCGTGCCTTTCATCCCGACACCATCCATCGCCAGTTTTCCTTGGATCGGGGCCATCAGCCCTCAAGAATCCCCTCAAGCGCAGCCTCATTTGGCTCAAGGAAGGGAGGGGCTGAGCCCCCAGCTCAGATCCCTGAGGGCTGAGCCAGGAGTGCAAACCTGTAACTCTTTCCTCCAGGTCCCATTTCCCCTTTTGTTCCCCCCAAAATGCCGGAGAGGTGACACATCACGTCCCGGCTTTGCACGGACTCGGCTCGCCCCGGATCCCGGAGATTCCCTATGCCGGGAGCATCCTCCCTCCCGGCACGTAGGGCCCAGGCAGATGGGAGCCCCTTGGGAYCAGCTCCAAAGGCAGCAGTGTGGGAAGCGCAGGCTGCCCTCGCGTCGCCCTCCTCGGCAGGGTTCCCTCCGGAGCGTCGGGCCAGAGCTGCTTTGTTTTTTTGGTTTTTTTTTCCCTTTTTTCCCCCCTTCTTTTTCCTCCCCCACCTCCCCGTAACAACCAGGACTGTTCATCAGTCTCCCTCCCCCTCTTTTCCTCTCTGACTCATTCCCCGGGATGTGCCGGTCCCCACGTCCCCGCAGGAGGGGCGATCCCGGGCCGGGGGACAGCGCGGGGCTGCTCGCAGCGCAGCGAACGTTCTCTTCCCTTTTGTGCTGATTCCAGCAGGGAATTTCAGCGCGAGGAGTGAAACAACTCACCTCCAAGAGGCTCAGGAGCAGAAATCCCCCTCCCCCTGGCAGTGGGAGCATCACGGTTGGACTGGGTGGCCTGAGGGGTCTTTTCCAAGCCGAGTGATTCCATGATTTGTGCAGCTGGAGATGAGGCAGCACGAGGACGCATCCCCAGGAGCTGGTCAGCTGCTCCAGCACCGCCCTGTGCCATCCCTGTTGGTGCCTGGGGAGGGGACAGGGGGGKTTATCCAGGTCCCACTGTCCCCGCTGGGCTGGGAGAGGGTTTGGTTCCTGCAGGGATGGGGATGGCTCCTGGTGTTTGTCCCTAAAAGGGCAGCGATGCTGTCCCACGGCAGCCACCTGCACCATCCCTTCCCRCACCTCTCCGTGACCTGCAAGGCCTCTGGAGGAAAAGCTCCTGGTGGCTGCTGGTCCTGTCCCTGTCCCCAGAGCCCTCTGGCTGCTGCTGCAGTTGTACTTGGGAAAAACAGCAGGGAACAAATCCTCTCCTGCCCGCAGCTCTTTCCATCCCGCCCCCCTTGATCCACAAATCCAGCCACTGACCCCTCTTCAGGCACCACATCCCAAATCCCAGCACCGTCCCCAGCCCAGCCCCGTTCAGGGGAGTCTGTGCCGCATTCCAGGGGGTTGGAGAGCCCCGAGAAGTGGCCACTGTCACAGGGACCAACTGGTGTTCGTGGCACCCAAACCCGCGCTGGGCACCCCTCACTGGGGTGTGGCTCACCCTGGAGGGGAGGGAACGCGCTGAACCCTGCACTGAACATGTGGGGCCGTCCCTGCACGGGGATGAGTCTGTTCCTGGCCTCCGGATCAGAGAATCATGGAATCAAAAAACCGYGGAATCACAGAATCAATCACGGAATCACAGAATCATGGAGTCATAGAGTCATGGAATGGTTTGGGTTGGAAGGGACCTTAAAACCCATCCTGTGCCACCCCTGCCATGGGCAGGGTCACCTTCCACTACCCCAATCTGCTCCAAGCCCCATCCAACCTGGCCTTGGACACTKCCAGGGATCCAGGGGCAGCCACAGCTTCTCTGGGCAACCTGTGCCAGGGCCTCCCCACCCTCCCGGGGAACAATTCCTTCCCAATATCCCATCTATCCCTGCCCTCTGGCACTGGGAAGCCATTCCCTGTGTCCTGTCCCTCCATGCCTTGTCCCAAGTCCCTCTCCAGCTCTCCTGGAGCCCCTTTAGGCCCTGGCAGGGGCTCTGAGGTCTCCCTGGATCCTTCTCCTCTCCAGGTGAGCACCCCCAGCCCTCCCAGCCTGGCTCCAGAGGGGCTCYAGCCCTGGAGCAGCTCCATGGCATGGACGTGTCCCAGGGCAGTGGCACTCCCTGTGCAGACGGATTTGGAGACAAACGCAGTGGGGCGGGGCAGGAATGCAGGTCGATCCCTGTGCGTTTGTGGCAAAAGCCATCCCTTTGTGCAGGGAYGTCTTCACCAGGGCCCTGGAGAGGGAGAGGCTCCGGGCTGTGCCCCCCTGGGCGCAGGGAGGATGGACCYGGTGCCACTGGACTTCCAGCTCCTCCGAGGCTGCAGCCTGGATTTGCAGGATTTCGGGGCTCAGGCTCCAAAGGCCTGGAGGATTTCCAAGCCTCATTTTGTTGCTTCTGGTGGAAACAKCCGGGAAGTGAAGAGGGGTGAGAGTTGGTTCCCCCCTGGCAGGGATGCCCCGAGCTCCTGCCCTCTGACCCCACCGCAGAGGTGCCCACGGCCCCTCCGGGCACACGCGGCTGCTGCTGCTGCTGCCAGCTCCGCACCCCTTCCCCGATCCCACACTGCTTTGCCTCCCGGATTTCGGGGGAGGAGGAWTTTGTGCCAATTTTGAAGCCTTGCAAACACACATCCGTGTGTGAGACACCACCAAAGCCCCCAGAGCTCTGCCGCTGCCCACGCCCGATGGCTGCCGGGGCGAGCGGGTGCCCGAGGCCGTCAGCGGCTGYGGGGTGACACTCTCGGCGTCCCGGGGCGGCACCTCAGCCTCCACCCCCTCCTCCTGMGCCGTGCTGCGGCCCCGGGAGGGTGCTGGGGGTGCCGGGGGTGCCTCCCCACCCCCGCCGAACCATCTGGGCTGGATGAGTGAGGCTCAGCTGACGGCGAGCGGTGCTCGCGGCGCCCGTGGGCGCGGGCAGCGGGGCGAGGACGGCTCCGCTCYGCATCCCCCGCTCCCAGCGCGGCTGCCGGGCTGGGGAAGGAGCGCGCGGGCCTTTTCCCAGGAGACAAGGGCTGGGGAGGAGGAAGGGGAAGGTGCTTTGTTGAGCTGGTGGTTTCGGAGAGCGACCTGAGCAGGGAAAGGGTCCTGCGGGGAGGCTCCTCCCTGCGCGGGGTGCCCGGTCCCCGTCCCCGCGTCGCCCCGGGGACGGCGGCTGCTCGGGCAGCCCGGCCCGTTCTCCCAGCCTGGTGCTGCGGATGTCGTGACGAGATCAAAAGTAAACGAGCAGCTCCGGTTCTCGCCCGGGGAGCTGCAGCCTGGATGTGGACGCGGTCACTCTCCCTCTCTCCAGACGCCGGTGGGGCTGGGCCAGCCCAGCCAGTGCGGGAGCATCCCTGGCTTGAGATGGAGCATCCCTTGAGTGTGATGGAGCATCCCCTGAGTGTGATGGAGCATCCCCTGAGTGTGATGAAGCATCCTCTGCTTGAGATGGAGCATTCCCTGCATGTGATGGAACATCCCCTGAGTGTGATGGAGCATCCCCAGCTTGAGATGGAGCATCCCCAGCTTGAGATGGAGCATCCCTTGAGTGTGATGGAGCATTCCCTGCTTGAGATGGAGCATCCCCTGTTGAGATGGAACATCCCCGGCTTGTGATGGAGCATCCCCTGAGTGTGTTGGTGCATCCCCTGAGTGTGATGGAGCATCCCCTGCTTGAGATGGAGCATCCCCTGAGTGTGATGGAGCATCCCCTGCTGAGATGGAGCATTCCCTGAGTGTGATGGAGCATCCCCTGCATGTGATAGAGCATCCCCTGAGTGTGATGGAGCATCCCCTGGGTGTGAGGGAGCACCCCGAGCTCACCCCCAGCCCTGGGGCAGAGGTTCCACACCTGGAGCTGGGTCTGGGTCGTGCCCGTGGCCGCAGCAGGCACAGGACCTGCTCCTGTCCAAGCTCAACTCGCCTGGACGTTACCTGGTGCTTCCCCCAGGATCTAAACCCACGCGAGCTCGTGGTGACCCCAAACACATCACTCCTGACAGATGTTTCCCTCTCCGGGCGTTAAATCCCGCGGAGCAGAGTTAAATCCCTGCAGCCCTGCGGGTGCTGCGTCCCCTCAGGCAAACCCTCCRGTGCCGGGGGGGCCGGGCTGTGTCCCGCGTGTCCCTCGCTGCGGGGACCATTCCCAGCTCCGCGGGCCCCTGCGCTGCGTGACCCTGCCCCTACACCCGCCACGGGGCAGCCTGGCCCCTTCCYGTGCCTGCCGGTTGTTTTCCTGTTTCCAGGTCCCCACGCCCTGTTTGTCTCGCGTGACAGCTCATCAGCTCTGAGTCACGCTCAGCGTGTGATCGSCTCCAACCCGCGGCGCCGCTTCCCCGCAGCTCCACCGGCTCCTCGCGCTGCGCCGGGTTTGTCCCGCAGGGGCAGGGATGGATGGGATATCGGGAGGGAATCGTTCCCCGGGAGGGTGGGGAGGCCCTGGCACAGGTTGCCCAGGGAAGCTGTGGCTGCCCCTGGATCCCTGGCAGTGCCCAAGGCCAGGCTGGACAGAGCTTGGAGCAGCCTGGGATAGTGGGAGGTGTCCCTGCCCATGGCAGGGGGTGGCACTGGATGGGTTTTAAGGTCCCTTCCAACCCCAAACCATTCTGTGATTCCACGATTCTTTCCCTTTCCCAAAATAGGTGTGAGGCAAAGTTTCAGTGAAATAAATCCCAAGATCCGGCCCCAAAGGGAACCTCCTGGAGCTCTGAGCACCTGCCAGAGACCAGMAGCACCCAGACCCAATGTTCCCAACCAGTGTTACTTTTAAGAGAGGGCGAGATGGATTTTAATATGATTTTGAAAAATGATGCAAGCAGGAAGGATTGATGGAGCTTCTTTGGAACTGTGGACACTGGGAAAGGAGCGGGGATGTGGCCATAGCTGTTCCCCCTCCCAGGGACACCCCAGGGACATCCCTGAGCTCTTCCCCTTCCCAGGGACACCCTGGATCCCTGAGCTCTTCCCCTTCCCAGGGACACCCTGGATCCCTGAGCTGTTCCCTTTCCCAAGAACACCCTGGATCCCCGAGCTGTTCCCTTTCCCAAGAACACCCTGGATCCCTGAGCTGTTCCCTTTCCCAGGAACACCCTGCATCCCTCAGCAGGAGTCCCGTGGCTGGGCTGTCCAGCCTGAGGGCACAAAGCAAAGGGGGCTGAGTGGGAAATGAGATGCAGGAGCCACTGGGAGGTGTGTGGGAAGAAATCCTTAAGGATTCAYGGAGTCCAAGTCGGGCTCATCAAAGCGAGGGCTGCGTTAAGGAGGACACTGGGAAAGATCATAAAGACACAACTTGGAAAAGCTTAATAYGGGCCAAATGTTGTTAAATGAGCTGAGGCAACGGGAAAATCAGCCCTTCCTGGGATAATAAAGGGATTTTCTCTGTGGACAGGAGCAGTGGGGGGATCCAGGGGGATGCTCAGCCCGGGATCTGAACCGAGCACACCCCTGGAGTGGGGTGACAATGGCAAGTGGGGTGACAATGGTCCAGTTGCATCCCAGTGACCAGTGGGATGCARCTGGACCTGCCAGGCTTTCCTATGGACACTCAAGGTGTTGAAATCAAAATCATTTCAGTATTATGCCCTTTTTTTCCCGCTTCCGAGGAAATGTGGCTGCAGGATCTTTGTTCCCCACGTATTTCCACGTCCTGAAGCGCTTTGAATACGAAAACGGAGGGTGAATCATATTCTTGCTTTAAATAAAGCTCCTTCCCCACTTGAGGCTGCGTTTGTCACTCCTGTGATTGAGCAGTGCTTGGAAGGAATAAAGCAGCCAATAATTATCCTTAAATTCCACCGAGGAGCGCTTTATCGGGGGAGAGATAACGAAAGAGGCAACGTTCGCGGGAAGAAATAAGGGGTTTTTTTTATTAAATCAAATTATAGAGCYGGAAAATAAAAACCACAAAGCAGARCCTGGCCTCGGACGGTGGAAAACACGTCCCTGTTTTTCTCTATGTTTTATTTAATTTAAAGATGTTCGTGAGGCATCCCTGCCTCCCCTCCGTCCCCTCCCGGCGGAGCTGTCACGGCGCTGTCACGGCGGGACAATGGAAGTCATGTTCTCGCCTGCCAGGTGGATGGATGGGTGAAAGGATTCTTGGAACAGGGGGAAGAAAGGAAATTTTACCTTTCCTCGCAGCTTCACCCGGCGGTTTTCCTGCTTTTCCCTCGGGACGCTGTGCCGGGAGCACCGGGAAGCTCCGGGGCTCTYGCATCGTGGGCTTTGGTGGCATTTTCCCCACTCCAAAATGCCACAGTCCTTTCCAGGCAATGAAAAGCAGTTTGGAGGTCTGGCCTTGAGGCCAGAAAAGTTCCTCCAGTGCCTGTTGGACGCAGGGCTCAGCTCCGCCAAATCCATGGAGCCTCCGGGAGCTGAGTGCTGGGAATCCACGACTGCAGGAGATGGGCAGAACCTGTTTTTTCCTTCAGCTTCCCTTTTTATCCCGAAAATTCCCTTCTTTGACCCATTCCTGGCCCCTCTCTCCTCCGTGGATCTGTGGAGGATGAAGGAGTCGAGCAGAGAAGGAGGATTTTGGTGGCTCAGCTCACACACAGCTTTGGGACCTTCTCCTGGATCATAGGAAATGGTCACTTCCCTTTTCCCCAGGGAAGCGGCGGAGTCATCATCCCTGGAAGTGCCACAGCASATGTGGCACTCTGTGGTATGGTTTAGTGGGAATTGTGGGATTCAGGCAAAAGTAGGACTTGATGGTCTTGGAGGTCTTTTCCAGCCTTGATGTGATTCTGAATGATCCGAACCAGGAAGAGACTGAAACGCCCTGGAACTTCCCCTAAAATATCTTGTCCCACCACATCCCGAGGATGCACAGGGATTCATTACGTCCCCAGTGTCCTTCCCCTCACATTCCCAAATAAATCTGATTTGCTCCCACTGTTTTGGAGCTCACGTCCAGCGTGGAGGACACCCAGCAGAGCCAAGGAAATGGCTGAAATTCTCCGGGAGAACCGACAGGAACGGGAATTGAAATTTCAACAACGCATGAGGTGTGATCCTGGTGCCCAGGGCAGGGATTCACCACGGACACCTCCTGGGGAAGGAGCAGCCTGGAGGTCTCCCGGGGACAGATGGAAGGAGCTCCACAGCCACACTGAGTGTCCCAGATCCCATTTCCATGACTGTCCCTTGGGAGCAGTCAATTCCCAAGGAATGTGCACCCGGAAAAGGAGGAGATTGGAAACACTGGAGGAGTGGACAATGTCCTCGGACATGGACACTGGCAAGGGATGAGGGACCCATCCCTCCAATAATGGGGATGGATGTGGGGAAAGCCTCCAGACATGGAGAGGGCACAAAGTCCTGGCTTGGTGCATTTTCAGGACCTGGCAGGACCCATGGAGGTCCTGCTGTGCTTGACCTCTGGAACAAACATGCCCAGACCCTGATGTTCGTGTGGCCAGTGCCAGGTTCCTGCCAGGGCCACRTGTGTCCTTCCCTGCCCTCCTTTCCTTCCTTCCTCAAGGAAATTTCCTTTTCATCCCTGTTCGTGGCTCCCAGGTTCTCCGGACGTTGCTCCCAGGCTCTCCAGACGTTTCTCCCAGGCTCTCACGCTTCCCTTGGCAGCTCAGCAGCTCCCTGGCGAGGGTGACAGGACCAACGAGCCCGATAATTGTCCATAAACCGGCAAAAACGAACCCATTGCTCCTCGGACAATTTTGGGAAGTGGCTCTGGAATCTCCACTGCTGCCCAGCCATGAGAAGCTTTGGAGTCTCAGAGAAGGCGAGAGGCTCCTGGCTGGAGGTCACACGCACCCTCCGAGGATGGGGACAGTCCTGCTCCTGGGGGAGGAGGGGCTGGAGCACCTTTGCAAACCCTTCATGCCCCAAACCAAATCCTCCTAAATAATCCTCCTTCTCCCCAGCTCCATGGGAAGGAGTGGGTGGGTGGGAATGCTCCCTCCCAGTCCCTCAGAGCTCCACAGCAGACCTGCTGCTCCCGCCCAGAAAACTGGGAGAAATCACGGATTTGAGGGACTCGCTTGACCTTCCCATTCCCAGTCAGCAGCCCTGGAAGAGCAGGCGTGGCAGGAAACAACCTTGGCTGTGCACAGGCTTCCTCCAAAGGTGATTTTGCTCCGTCACACGCCACAGCCACCCTCGTTTCCGTCACCCTGGGCCGAACTCCCCCCGTGGAAAGGACAAGGAAGACAGCACAGAGCTGTTCTGCCAGAAGACGAACCAAAATGTCTCTCCACAGTCCATCTCCATATTTATCTCTCTCTCCATCCTGCTCTTCCCACGTGCAATCTGCTGCTCCGGAGCTATCTGGGTTCCCGCGAAGCCCCTGGGGCGATGGGGAAGGAGCTGCTCCAGTTTGGGAGCCTCTTTTATAGCTGGGTTCAATCTCTGCTGCTCCTTTTCCCTTCCCGACTCCCCCCCAGTCTCCAGGGAGATCGGGGCAACCTTTCCAACCGGGGAGGAATTTTCCACCTAAACACTTCCCTGACCTAAAATCGCTCCTTATCTTCCYGGCAGAAAACATTATTTCCGTGCAGGACGACTTTTCCCTCAACAAATAAAAACCTTGCGCTCTCAGCTCCCGGAAAAGAGAGGTTTTACCATTTCTCACTGAGCACCAAGGAGTATTTTCAAAAAAAAGTCGATTTTTAGCAAATAAACGTCCGCGGGATCCGTCCTGAGGGGCCCATCCCCGGAATTTCCAACCCCCCGGCGAGGGCTGGGAGCCAGCAGCACATCAGCTTCCCGCAGAGCCGCTCAGCTCCCCAAAACCACCGGAGCTGAGCTGGAGAGCCAAGGAACTCAGCRCGGGGAGCCAGCGGGGCTTGGCTGCCGGAGGGGGCTGAGCACACTTCTGGCYGTGCCGCTGGCAGCTCCGCTTCCCCGGGCTTTGTGGATCCATCCTTGGAAAAGCTGCGGCTGCCTGCTGGAGAACACCTCATCCCCTTCCCTCCCCGTTCCAGCCGGGATGGAGGCAGAGGGAGGCAAGGCTCCATCTCCTCTCCTGCTCCAGCAGCCCAGCCCGACAGGACCAGCTGGCTTGGCAACAAATCCCGGGATTCGGTGCTGAAAGGAGCCTTTTCCAGGCCAAATGGAAGGAGGGACAGTGTCTCGTGGTGCCGAGGGATAAACCTGGAGAGGGAAAACTCCCTTTGGAGCGTGTCCCCTGCTTCAGACACCCCACGGCCTCGCAGCAGGGGCTCTCCTGGGGCTGGGAGCAGCTGGAAGGGTTTTCCCTGCACGTGGATGTCGCTCCCGCACCACCTGCATTGCCTCATTCTTGCCCACGGCCACAAGGACTGGAAGATTCCCAGGAAAACTGCTCCTAACCCAAGCAGTGCCTTGAAAACCCCCCCCAGGAGCTGTGGGGGGGCTTGTGGGGCAAGTGGGGCCATCCAAGGGGGCAACCGAGGTGTGAAACCTGGCCAAGGCTTTCAGGCAAGCCCTGGCAGCATCCATAGGTGGTTTTTTTTATGGATACACCAGGGAGGTTGATGTTGTTAAATCTTTCCAGTGTGGAGTGATGGCGAGGAGCATTCAAGATGCCTTTTCCTGCACCCAGATCCTCCTGGCAGAAGGTCCATGACCCCAGGGACAACATTTCCTGACGAGCTCCGCAAAGTCCCGAACCCCAAACCCATCTGCACAACCCTTGGCGTCCACGGTTGGGATAATAAAATCATTAAGGTTGGAAAATCCCTCCAAGATCTTTGAGTCCAACTGCTAACCCAGCGCTGCCAAGCCCAACATCTCCAATCCTGGGGTCAGTTCTGGGCCCTCATGGCAGGAAGGACATGGAGGGGCTGGAGCGTGTCCAGGGAAGGGAATGGAGCTGGGAAGGGGCTGGAGCAGCAGGAGAGGCTGAGGGAGCTGGGAAAGGGGCTCAGCCTGGAGAAAAGGAGGCTCAGGGGGGACCTTCTGGCTCTGCACAACTCCTGACAGGAGGGGGCAGCCGGGGGGGTYGGGCTCTGCTCCCAGGGAACAGGGACAGGAGGTGGGAGAACCCCAGGCTGTKCCAGCAAAGGTTCAGGTTGGATTTTGGGAACATTTCCTCATGGAAATGGCTGTCCAGCCCTGGCACAGCTGCCCAGGGCAGTGGTGGAGTCCCCATCTCTGGAGGGATCTAAAAACCCTGTGGATGTGGCACTTGGGGACAGGGGTCAGTGGTGGCCTTGGCAGTGCTGGGGGAAGGGTTGGACTCGATGGTCTCAGAGGGCTTTTCCAACCTTGATGATTTTATAATTCTATAAAGACATCAGAGCCCTTCTGACCCATGTCCAGCGTCCAGCAGGGCCTCGGGCTCTGTGTTCCCCTCCTAAAACCACCTCAGGTGCCCGAGGCCCCCAGGGCATTTGATCCTTGGGAACATCCAGTGCCACCACTGCCCTCGGGTGAGAGGAACAACTCCCTCACCTTGTCCAAACACCCTGCTGGCTCCGTCCTCTGCTGCCATCCTGCATCCCAAAACTCCCCAACCCCCTGGACACGGGATCAYGTTCAAGTCCCAGCTGTCCCTACATCAGCAGACAGCTGGATTCACCCAGAAACATCTGCAGAAGGTGCTGACCGTGTCCTGTAGGAATATGATCCAGGGCTGATTATTGMCTGGAATCAGAGATAATGTGCTGAAAGCCTTGTAAAACCCGACCTGAATGGCTTTTTGATTATTGCTGCGAGCAGACTTAAGCTGGGAGCTGCTGATACAAAAACATCAGGCACATAATGAGGAACAAACATCAGCGGGGTGAGGTTTCTTTTATTACTTCATAATTTGAACCAGAAACTGTTTGTGGCGTCTTCTGGGATAAAAAATAAAAAAAAAAATATAAAAAAAATGCACAGAACGTCTGCTCCAGACAGTTTGAGACGGATGTGCTGGAGTTGATGGAAATGAAGGAACAGGCTCCAAGGCCTGGGGTTTGTTGATTTCTCTGCTGCTGTTATTTCCAGTTAAAGTGTCATCTCACTTGAATCYGCCATCAAAACTTTTTCGGGAATGTGTGAAGCTCAGCCCCACCAGGATGTGTCTTGCACAGAGTGTTCCGTGCGGGGAAGCACAGCCCGGGCTGGCTCTCAGCTTCCCCTCAGGCAGCTGCTGCCAGCAGGGACCTCACAGATTCACAGGATCACAGGAGCAGCCGGGCTGGAAAAGACCTCTGAGATCATCGAGTCCAACTCCTGACCCGACACCCCGTTGTCCCAAGCCCAGAGCACTGAGTGCCACATCCAGGCTTTCCTTGGACACCTCCAGGGATGGGCACTCCAAACCCCCCCGGGCAGCCGCTGCCAAGGCCTGACCACCCTTTCCACGGAGAAATTCCTGCTGATGTCCAACCTGACCCTGCCCTGGCACAGCCTGAGGCTGTTCCCTCTCCTCCTGTCCCTGTTCCCTGGGAGCAGAGCCCGACCCCCCCTGGCTGTCCCCTCCTGTCAGGAGTTGTGCAGAGCCAGAAGGTCCCCCTGAGCCTCCTTTTCTCCAGGCTGAGCCCCTTTCCCAGCTCCCTCAGCCGCTCCTCACGGGACTGCAGCACATGAGCACGTTCCAGCTGAAAACARCCCCTGTGGATCCCAGAATGGTTTGGGTTGGAAGGGACCTTAAAGCTCATCTCATTCCACCCCTGCCGTGGGCAGGGACACCTTCCACCATCCCAGGCTGCTCCAAGCCCYGTCCAGCCTGGCCTTSGACACTTCCAGGGATGTTGAAGKTGTAGAAGAACCCCATTGACTGCTACCCATCACCTCAAACCTGGAGGCAGTGGGGACTGGGATACCACAGCTGGAAACAGCCACCTGGAGGAGGAACATCTCCCGCTGTTTGCGCTCTGGACACTTTTCCGAGCTGCCAGGAGGATTCAGCACCTGGAGTCACGTCAGGACAGCAGCCCTGGCTCTGGATGCAGCTTTATTTGCAGGTCTAGCAGGAAACTTCCACTCCAGCGCTGCCGATTCCAACGCCGCTCCCCGCACCCGCAGGATACGGAGTGCCAGACTGGAGGTGTTCGCAGATGAGAGATAACAACTGCTGAATAATGAAATTAAGGGTGCTTAGAAAGCGTTCTCCGAGGTGCAGCGGGAAGCCAGCCCTGCCTGCCCCGCCCGGGAGCGCGGCGGGAGCTGGGGAATGCAGGGAGCTGATAAGATCTCRCTCTTTCACCCGGCAACAGGTCCCGGAGGGAAATTGTCACCTGGCCAGGTGAAGGAAGCGGCCCCGGGAGCCAGGAGAAGGCAGGGGCAGGTTTCAGGAGGCACGGAGGTCTTGCCAGGCCTTTGATGTGGGTGTGCAAGGCGTGTGCCAGCAGCTGCGCTTCCAGAGCCGGCGGTGCCTCCTTTTGCTCCGTTTGGATCCCATCGCGCAGGTCGGGCGGAGGGGATAGGAATTGAGGAGGCCTCGAGGCTCGGAGAAGCTCTGCCGAGTCGCCTGTCCCCAATCCAGGTGGGCACAGGAAGAAACTGCCCCCACCCACAGGCAAACAGATGCCAAAAAACCCCCACGTGGTTTCTCAGGAGTGGCTGGAAAAGCAGCAGGAAATTCTGGCTCTGTCCTGTGCTCATCCCCCAGCGYGGGCAGCAGGATGGGAGAGGGGATCCTCCCCCTCTGCCCCCTCAGGTGAGACCCCACCTGCAGAGCTGCCCCAGCCCTSGGTATCCAACATCAGGACGTGGAGCTGCTGGAGCGAATCCAGAGGAGGCCACGGAGCTGCTCCAGGGCTGGAGCCCCTCTGGAGCCAGGCTGGGAGAGCTGGGGGCSCTCATCTGGAGAGGAGAAGGATCCAGGGAGACCTCAGARCCYCTKCCAGKGCCTAAAGGGGCTCCAGGAGAGCTGGAGAGGGAYTTGGGACAAGGCATGGAGGGACAGGACACAGGGAATGGCTTCCCAGTGCCAGAGRGCAGGGWYAGATGGGATATTGGGAAGGAATTGTTCCCTGGGAGGGTGGGCAGGCCCTGGCACAGGTTGCCCAGAGMAGCTGTGGCTGCCCCTGGATCCCTGGCAGTGTCCAAGGCCAGGCTGGACAGGGCTKGGAGCAGCCTGGGATAGCGGGAGGTGTCCCTGCCCATGGCAGGRGTGGGTTGGGATGGGCTTTGAGGTCCCTTCCCACCCGCCCCGTTCCGTGCCTATGCAATCCCCGTCCCTGCCACGCTGAATCCCTGCCCATCCARAGGCAAACAGCACAACACACCCAGACAGGGCCATTTGCTTTTTTTCCCCTCYGACGGATGCAGAAATTCAAAAACTCCCTCTTTCCCTTTTCCCAGGCATCCCAGATCAGGCTGTCCGGGCCATTCCAAGACTGGCACCCCCTCCGGCCACCCTTTGGCTCCAGCAGAGCCCAAACCAACTTTTAACTCCTGGCTTAAACCCTCGGCTCAGCCTGGAAACACGAGCGGGGCAGGCACGRGAGGACAAACCCAGGCACCCCACAGGATGCTGCTCCCGCTCGGGACTGCGGATCCTCCCGGAGCTGGAGGAGCGGAGCCCCGGCGTGGGACGGCCGCCCCCGGCTCGCTCCGGCGTTGGGAGATGGATGTGGGAAACGTGAGCGCCGCTGGAAGGGAAATCTCGGAAAAGCTGAGCCCCAGGCTGTCCGGAGACGAGAGGCTCCCTCCCTCTGTTTCTGTCCCTCACACCTGCCAAGCAGGAAAGGCGACCCCGGGAGGACATCCCGCGTTCCCTGATGGAAAAGGGTTTGGGGTTTGTAGGGGTTTGTAGGGGTTTGTAGGGTTTGTAAGGGTTTGTAGGGGTTTGTAAGGGTTTGTAGGGGTTTGTAGGGGTTTGTAGGGGTTTGTAAGGGATTGTAGGGGTTTGTATGGGTTTGTAGGGGTTTGTAGGGGTTTGTAGGGGTTTGTAAGGGTTTGTAGGGGTTTGTAGGGTTTGTAAGGGTTTGTAGGTGTTTGTAGCAGTTTGTAGGGGTTTGTAAGCATTTGTAGGGGTTTATAAGGGTTTGTAGGGGTTTGTAGGGGTTTGTAGGGGTTTGTAAGTGTTTGTAGGGGTTTGTAGGGGTTTGTAAGGGTTTGTAGGGGTTTATAAGGGTTTGTAGGGGTTTGTAGCGGTTTGTAGGGGTTTGTAAGGGTTTGNTCTGTCCCTCACACCTGCCAAGCAGGAAAGGCGACCCCGGGAGGACATCCCGCGTTCCCTGATGGAAAAGGGTTTGGGGTTTGTAGGGGTTTGTAGGGGTTTGTAGGGTTTGTAAGGGTTTGTAGGGGTTTGTAAGGGTTTGTAGGGGTTTGTAGGGGTTTGTAGGGGTTTGTAAGGGATTGTAGGGGTTTGTATGGGTTTGTAGGGGTTTGTAGGGGTTTGTAGGGGTTTGTAAGGGTTTGTAGGGGTTTGTAGGGTTTGTAAGGGTTTGTAGGTGTTTGTAGCAGTTTGTAGGGGTTTGTAAGCATTTGTAGGGGTTTATAAGGGTTTGTAGGGGTTTGTAGGGGTTTGTAGGGGTTTGTAAGTGTTTGTAGGGGTTTGTAGGGGTTTGTAAGGGTTTGTAGGGGTTTATAAGGGTTTGTAGGGGTTTGTAGCGGTTTGTAGGGGTTTGTAAGGGTTTGTAGGGGTTTGTAAGGGTTTGTAGGGGTTTATAAGGGTTCTCCACTCATTGCCAGAGGAAATGGAGCAGTGAGAGGACTTTTCAATCCTGCCCATGCTGGAACAGGGACCGAGGGAAGGCCAAGCTCTGCTCTGTGCTCTGGGAGGTTGCTCTGAGGCAGCCCCGAGCTCTGGGTTGGTTTCTAACCCTGCCTGTGCTGTTCTGTGTTTTCCAGGGAAAGAGCAGAAGCCCAGTGACCCCCACGTTCCCGTTTTTCTGAGTTCCCAGTTTCACCCCCGTGCCTGCCCCAGCCCATGGGTGGCCTCAGCCTGGGCTCTGCTCCAGGGAGGAGATTTTCCCTTGTCCTCCTCGGAGTCCCACGCCCACAGAGCCCCTCAGTCCATCATGCCGGAGCATTTCCCACTCTGGGCGTCCATCGGGACAAAATTCCATCCCTTCTGGGGCCTGCAGCTGCTCCTGGGATTGAGGTGGCTCCCGAAGCCCTGCTGGGCTGTGTGTCCATGCCACAGTGTGAGGATTCCTTGGGAGCACAGAATTCCCATTTTGAGTGGCTCCCCAGCCCTCCCCAGCCCYGGGGCTTTCCCTGGACTCAGAGCCAGGCACTGGACCCTTGGACACAGCTCCTGCCTCTGGCCAGGGCTGGAGCCAGGGAGCACGAGGAGCCGAGTCCTTGTTCCTCCTGGTTCCCAGGCCCAGGCGGGATATTCCTCTGCTCCAGGTAAGTTTGAGTGAAGCAGAGGGAACAGAGTGGGATCCAGAGCCGGTGTTTGCTGCCCAAGGCCAGCTGACGGGGGCTAATGGTTGCCCCCCTCTTCCTCTTCCCCTCTTCCTCTTCCCCATTTCCTCTTCATCTTCTTCCTTTCTCTCTTCCCTTTTTCCTCTTCCTCTTCTTCCTCTTTCTCTTTTTATTCTTCCTCCTCTTTCTCCTCTTCTTCCTCTTCCTCCTCCCCTTCCCTTTCTTCCTCTTTCCCTTTTCCTCTTCCTCCTTTTCTTCCCCTTCCCCTCCACCTCTTCCCCTTCTTCCTCTTCCCCTTTTCCTCTTCCTCTTCCTCCTCTGCTCCTCCTCCTCCTCCTTGTCCCTCCGTGGTGTTTGTCCCTGGTTTCCCCCTCTTCCTCCGATCCCGGCTCCCTGCCGTGTGCAGAATCCTGACACTCTACCGACAACCCACTGCCCCTGCCAGGGATGAGGAGAAGCGGGATTTGGAAACGCTCTTTGGAAAGATCCCTTTCCACAGGGGGGATGGGCCGCGGGACACCCTCAGAGCGGCCACACAGAGCCCCTCGGCTCTCCAGGCCTTTCCAGCAGGATCCGGCTCTGGAAACCCAGCCCAACCCTACGGAAATGTCGCGTTTGTGGGGTCACACCTCTGGGAGCTCCTGCGGTGCCAATCCATGCTTTATCCACACAATTCCCTCCTTCCCGTCGCTCCCAACACCCCCCCTGGGGTGACCCCGATCCCTCTGCCCTGGAGCTCCTCTTCCCAAGGAACAATCCCTGACAAAGCCCCGAGCGGTTGTGCCACGGACCAGTCGCGTCGGGAACAACACAGGAGCCCCTGGATTTCGCGAATATTCCCCAGCAATGCCTTCCCTTCCAATATTCATTTCCACCACCCCGTGGGTCCAACGGTCCAGAAGCACAGAGATGTTTGCTCAGTTGCTTCAAGCCGAAGCGATCCAAGAATTCCGGGAATCTCGCGCGGAGTCGAGGCCCTGGGCGAACAATGCCGAAGGTCCGCGTGGAGCATCCCCCCCCCCCCGCCACATCTGTTTGGTTTGCACTGGAGATTTATTATGGATAAAGGCAGCTCTTGGAAGAGTCACCCCAGCCTGCTGGAGCAGATGGACAGAAATATTTCACGTATTACTCAAATTCTGGACGGCTCCGCCATAAACTCCAGGCAGGAACGAGCGGGATGGACATTAAATATTCCCTGATTTATAGACAGCCACGCAAAATAAATTCTAGCCTCGCTCAGGGATGTTCCCCGCTTCGGTTTCACTCTTGATCTCCCAGCCAAGAGGCTGAAATTCCAGGTTTTTGCGGCCTCAAAGCCGGTAGCAGTAAAAGTTGATAAAATCCCGGCGGATTCGGGCTGCACGTTGGCTTGGAAAAGCGATCCGAGGAGCAGGGCAGAGATGAAATGATTGCGCTGGAAACCAGGGATACATTTCCTGGGCTGCGCTTCCAGGGCTTTGCTCCTTCCTACCTTGGTTGGAACAATAAATATTTAACGAGGCAAATGGATCCTCCCGCACTCGTAATTAAGGGGGGGATAAATTGCKTTCCTAATTATTCCTAACGAAAGGGAAAGCAATTTCCTCCCCGATCGGGGAGAATTCCCATATCTCCTCCAGTGAAATAGGAGCAGGGAATGGATTTGGTGAGGACATTTAGCATCTGATGGAAAACGAAAGGCAGTGCTCTCCTCTTCTGGAGAGCTTTATTCTGTTAAACTGGTCTTACTGGGATAACAGTGGGAATTTCTGGGCTCGTGGACCATGGGAAACTCCCCATTCCCGGGCCTCGGTTTCCCATTTATAATCCGGAGGATAACATTGGTTGGAGCTCACAAGGACTTTGTTCCTGGAACACTTTTTTCCGAATGCCAWAAATACGAATTGCGACATCTCTTGGAAAACAACCCTCTCCGAGCAGATTTGTTGTTGGAAAACATTCATATTGGAGAGTGGAATTCTCAAATATTGCTTCATATTTTATGATTTTTCCCCCCTCCACAGTTATTTTTATTACTTTTAAGAGTTTTGCCTCACATGCCCCAAGTGTGAACACGGGGATTTATGAAGTGATAGCAGAATAAAATGCAGATGAACAGCCCAGAATCAGGGAAGTGGCATCCAGCCTATCTCCCAGCTGTCCCAAAAAGAGTGGAAATGGTCCTAAAAAGAGGGAAAATGGTCCTAAAAAGAGGGAAAGGAGCAGGGCTTGGACCTCTCCTGGCTTGGTTCCTGTAGCATCACATAGGGAATCCCACCCCGTTTCCCCCTAAATGATCCCACAAAGCTGCAGCCTCTCCCCTGCCCTCTCCCCTCCACGCTGGAGCATCCCAAAATCCCTGGCACTGTTCACACCCTTCCCTTTCCKCAGGTGCTGCCTCCCTGTGCCCCGGCTCCCACTCCAGGAGATTTTCTCAGGAAATCTCTCTCCCCATCCCTTTGTGCAGCTGATCCTGGGTGGAATCACCTGTCCCACCCCACCAGCTCTGTGCCCATCCCCTGCCCCTTCCCCAATTCCAAATCCCTGTGGCTTTTCCTTTAACTCTGTTCCCATTCTCCATGTCCCACCCCACCAGCCCTGTGTCCGTCCGCTGCCCCTTCCTAATCCCAAATCCCTGTGGCTTTTCCTGTACCTTTAGCTCTGTTCCCACTTTCCATGTCCCACCACACCAGCTCTGCGTCCATCCCCTGCCCCTTCCCAATCTCGAATCCTGATGTCTTTTCCTTTAACTCTGTTTCCATTTTCCATGTTCCACCCCTCTAGTTCCATGTCCATCCCCTACCCCTTCCCAATCCCAAATCCCTGTGGCTTTTCCTTTAGCTCTGTTCCCAGTTTCCATGTCCATCTCCTGCTCCTTCCCCAGTCTCAGATCCCTGTGGCTTTTCCTTTAACTCTRTTCCTGTTTTCCATGTTCCACCCCATCCCATCTCCATCCCCTGCCCTTTCCCAATCCCAAATCCCAGTGGCTTTTCCTTTAGCTCTGTTCCCAGTTTCCATCCTCCAGCCTGCCCCTGCCCCTTGTTCCTTGTGGATCCGACTCCAAAATTTYCCCTCTCAAGACCCCAAACTGGCCAATCCTCGAGGGCAGGCGGAAGCCACGACTTTGCTGCCGTTGGAGCTGCGGGATCCGGATCCCTCTGATGGGAATAAAATCACCCAGCAGGCCCCGATGGGAAGCACGGGGAGGTCACAAATCTTGAACAAAACTCGGCCAGAATTCCCAGACTGGGGAAAACAGGAGGTTTTTTTCCTTTTTTCTTTTAACTTTGTTCTCAGAAACTGCTGAATCCTTTTGGCTGAAGTTCACTCCCTCCCCTGCCCCTTCAACAGGAAAACCAGCCCGAGGTGGACGCTCCACGAGAGAAAATTCCAGCACAAACGACTGAAATTAAAATTATAACTCCAAGCAGAGGCTGACGAGGGCAGTTCCAGGGCTCCTTAATAGGGAAAAACTCTCCAGATGGGGCCAGTGAATCACTGCTTTTACTGGGGAATATTAATAGGCCTTTCTGTGCAATTATAGCCAGAAACGGCAATTAAAGGGAAAATCCGAGAGGGGATAAACTCGGGGCCGGATCCTCAGCCAGCACTAAACGGGTGCAGCACAGAAACCAACGGATCCAAGCAGAATTCCAGCCGTTCAGGGCTGCTCCTGCAGGAATTGGTGCTTTCCTGCCGCCCTCCCCTTGCGTTTATCCCTTTTTATTTTCTTGTGGAGAACCAAAGGCACCGTTGGTTGAACCCTCGAGACAAAGGGACAAATGAAAAATAGGGCAGTCCTGGGATAATTGCTGATTTCTTCCAGCTTTTTTTAATATGTTTTATTTTTTAAAAAATAATGACTAGAGTTAGAGTTCTAAGCATCCTTCAGGACCTTTTTTCTTTCACTTGCRTCCCTTGATGAAGCAAAAGGTGTGATCAGCCAGCTTAAAAATGATATGTTTGTGGAAAAAAAGGCGCAATGTCCTGGCTGGAATTCTTTTTTAGCTCTGGGAAGCAAAGGACTTCACGGCCTTCACGTGTAGAGAGGTGGGAATAAGTCAGGTGAGAAGGGTCCCGTCAAAAAGTGAATTTTTCRCTGTCTCTAAACCTTTCCCTGAGCACACAGGAGTGGAAAAAAAGAGCAAAAAAAAGAAAAAAAAAAAAAGCAGGAATGGCTGATTTTTCTCTCAGGTCCAAAATCTCCATCTGTATTTAATCCATTACCTGGACACAAACGATTTGGGAATTTCTTAGGAAGGYGTTTTGCTGCTTTTGTGCCCCTTTCTTAGCAGGTGTCGGGTGACAACGTCAGGGCTCCAGCAGATTTATGGGGCAGCCTTGGCGACTGGGCAGCCCAACAACCCCTCAAGTGCCTTAGGAAAATCCCTTTTTCCCATCAAAATTGGATTACACAAAAAAATCAGCCTTTTCTTTCGTTTTCTGAAGGAGGTGACAAACAAGCACTGGGGAAATGAGGGCGAGGAGGGTTTTAAAATGCAGATCTTGGAGTTGACRTCTGGATTTGGAGGCTCCTGGATCTATTCAGCCACAGATATCCAAGGAAAGGCACCACRGGAAGACTTGGACAGGGAATTGCTGTTGCTTCATTGAATTCCAGACYGGTTTGGGTTGGAAAGGACCTTAAAGTYTATCTCATTCCATGGGCAGGGACATCTTCCACTATCCCACRGTGCTCCAAGCCCCATCCAACCTGGCCTTGGGCACTCCCAGGGATCATCTCAGAGCCTAGGAATGGGGCAGAGGGGATGGAAGTGATGCTGGAGCCCGCTGTGGGGTTGGCACACACCTGGAATTGCTTTGGGGAGCAGCAGGAAAGGTTTGTGTCAGCATCCCCTGGGATATTCCCTGGTGCCAGTCAGCAAGAGGGGTTTGGGGCCATGTTTTTGTCTGGGTCTTTTCTTCCCCCTGGCTGGGTGAGGATGGAAATATTCCCTGTTTGTCCTGAGCTCCTGCTCTTTGGCCTTCTCCTTCCTGCTCAGCTCCTTGCAGCCTGGAGCCCCAGGCAAGGCCGAGGGGTTGGAGGTCCTGGAAACGCCTCGAGAAATCAACAGGAGAGGGAAGGAATCCTTGTGGACATCCCCAAAAACCCAGTCCTTGCTGTCCCTGACTCCTGCAGGGATGGTGGCACTACCACCCCACAAAGTCACACAGGATCACAGAATATCCTGAGCTGGAAGGGATCCACCAGGATCATCCAGTCCAGCCCCTGGCCCTGCCCAGACCCCCCAGCAATCCCAGCCTGTGCATCCCTGGGAGCGTTGTCCAAACGCTCCTGGAGCTCTGGCAGCCTAGGGGCCGTGCCCATTCCCTGGGGAGCCTGGTCAGTGCCCAGCACCCTCTGGGGACAGGAGAACCTTTCCCTGCTCTCCAGCCTGACCCTGSCCTGGCCCAGCTCCAGCCGTTCCCTGGGTCCTGTCCCTGTCCCAGGGAGCAGAGMTYGGAGCTGCCCCTCGGGAGGAGCTGCAGCCCMGCTGAGCTCTGCCCTCAGCCTGCTCTGAGCTCACCAAGCACCCTCAGCYGCTCCTCCAGACCCTTCCCCACCCTCGTTGCCCTCCTTTGAACACTCTAATGCCTCAATTTTATATTTAAACTGCCCCAGCACCGGCGGTGAGGCCTCCCCAGCCCAGAGCAGAGAGGGACAATCCCCCCCTGGCCCAGCCTGGCTGTTCCTGGTGCTCCCAGGACAGGGATGTCCCTCCTGGCTCCGGGACACTGCAGGCTCAGACCCTCCTGTGGCCGGGRAGGGCAGGGTGGTAGTGCCCCCGTGTTCAGCACGGGCAGTGTGGCTGCAGGGCAGCGGTGCCAGGCTGGGCTCGTGTCCCTGGCCCTGGGGACAGTCCCCGAGCCAGCATCACCCCCTCCTTTCCACCCCATGCCCCAAACCCTTCCCCGAAACACAACCCTTGGCTCTCTCGCTGCCTTTCTCCAAGCACTGGAGCGTTTAACCCTGCAGTGAATCCACACCGGGAGAGGAGTTAGGAAAATCACCCTCCCCTCGCCTTTGTGGGGGAGAAAGCAGCAAAAAKCCCATTTTTAAAGCCAAAAATTCAGAAGTAATGAGCGAGACCACCTCCCCCATCCCCCCCCCAACCACCACCTCCTTAAATATTGTAAAGCCAACTGCAAAGCCAGRATCTGGGCTGCTGTTAAAAATAGCTGATGAAGTGACAGGGTTTGCTCCGGGCTTGGCTCTGGCCAAGTCCCAGCTCCTCGGGAAGTGTGGGAACGTCCACCGGCAGCACCCAAGCCCTGCGAGCGCAGCCTGGGAGCAAGCAGCGATTACGCAAGAAAACCTGGCGAAAACAACCATCTGTTTGCTCCTCTCCTGTGGTTTGCCCACCGGGCTTCGAGGCTGGAAGGCTTGAGTTTTCCGCGTTTTCTCCAAAAACAAAGAATTGCCTTTTTCCAAGGCGGCTCGGGATCGGCACATCATCACCTGCTCGAGGCAGCAGCCCAAGCCCCGGCACGGCCAGAAAGCCCCGTGGTGCTCCGAAATGAGGTGTCTCTGGACACAGGCAGAGGGAAAACTCCGACCTCGCCTTTTCCAGGCGTGTGTGAGATGCTTTCCCCTCTCCCGCGAGACTCTCGGTGGCCTCCTGATTCATGTAGCGGATCCAAAGCGAAAAAAAACCCCTGGAAATAAAATACTGTTTTCCCTTTGCGTGCCAAATCCTGAGCCTTGTGTTCCACCTCTGGCTTGGGCATCTCCCTCGTGCTGCAGGAAGGGGGAAAAACTCCAGGGATTTCACTGCTGTGCCTTGTTCCCRTTGGTATTTGGGGAGCAAAAGTGGCTTGGGAGCATTTTATGTGCCCGAGAGCCACGTGGAGAGGGGGAAAACCCAGCAGTAAATTCTCCTCCCAGCATTTTCGGGTGCTGTCCGTCTCCAAAGTTGTTTCCTCCTTTCATCCCAGGGAGCAGCAGGAGCTGTGGAATCAGGCACAGCTGCCGGGAGATCCCTCTGCTTGGTTTCCCTATAAATCCCATCGAACCCCACCAGCTCCTCCCGCACACCCGGACACACGCGTGCGACCACGGAGAGAGCAGGAAAAGGAGGGCGCACTCGGGAAAAGGGGCAGCTCTTGTGGGGTTTCCCYTTGAAATTCACATTTGGGTGGCCCAAGAACAGCGAGGGTTTTCCAGAGGGGCTCGGCAGGGTGGGCAGAGGGAGGCTTTGGGAGAAGGGGAATTTGGCCCTGAGGGAGTCCCGGTGGGATCTCCCCAGCCAGACCAGCGCTGTCTTCGGCCTCTCCATCCCTCCGGGTCCCTCTCCCAGCCTCTTCCCGGGAGGTGCAGGAGGCTCTCGGGGAGRTGTTAATCCTTGGTCTCTGCCTTGGCAGGTCCCATCCTGCTGCTCTCATCCCTCAAATTCTCTGCCCACAGAGGATTTTAACCCATCCTTGCACTTGCAAACACCCCTCAGAAAGGCRGGGAGCTGCTGCATTCCCAGATATTCACCCCTCGGACTGTTCCGTCTCCCAGGCAGGCGTTCCTGGCTCTAATCCTCACCCAGCTCTGTCTGTTTTGGGTCTAGAATTTAACAGGCATAAATCTGCTCTGAGGGAAGGCTGAGCTGATCAGCCCCTCTTTTCCTTCTGCAGCTGAGCAGAGCATCCCAAAAAATGAGGATCCTGAGAGATCCTTAGGAAGCAGCAGGGAGAGAGACTCCWGCTGATGCTGCCCTGGGGAAGATCCAAGTGAGTCTGGGCTGTAAAATACCAGGAAGGGGAAGGATTTACCYGCACCCACCCCCTCCCTGCTCTGCCAGCTCCTTCCAAGGTTGCCCTCCCTGCCCAAGCTGAGCTCAGGGCTTTGAGGATGGAGACGCCCTGGGATGCAGAGCTGGGACAAAGCCGTGGCCAAGTCTACCTTGGGGCAGCATTTTACTGGTCAAACTGGTGGGCATCGTCTCAGGTGAGGGTGTGAGGAGGGCAGGCAGCACGGAATAACCAGCTGAAATCACCCAGGGTGAAGGTAGCAGTGGTTTAGCTTTAAATCCTGACTAAACCTCTCCAGGTTGCAGCCTCGGAGCCAGGGATAGTGGGGAATAGGGAATATTCCTTCCCCCAGGGGGTGGTGGGCACTGAGCARGCTCCCCMGGGAATGGGCACGGCCCCAAGGCTGCCAGAGCTCCAGGAGCGCTTGGACAACGCTCCCAGGGATGCACAGGCTGGGATTGCTGGGGGGTCTGGGCAGGGCCAGGRGCTGGATCARTTATCCTTSTGGGTCCCTTCCAGCTCAGGATATCCTGTGATTCCATGATCTTTTAGATGAGTGGGAAGTTCCCCACCAGCTCTGCTGGCTGCAGAACTCCGAGTTTGTTGTCAGCACCCGACAAACAGAAGCAAGAAGGAGAAGGAAAAGACGCCAAGGAAATGACGGAGCRAAGACCAAACCTCACAAATCCATGGCGATCAGCAGAGCCGGGATCTGTGGAAGCCCTGCCCAGCCCTCCTGCTCCTCGTTGCCAACCCAACCGCCACAAAGCCACACCGAAACATTCCCGGGTGCCCCTGGCCAGCAGCAGCAGCTCCGGGATGAGATTCCCTCCCCTCTCCTGGAGACAGGCTGAGCGTAATGAACCAAAGATTCCTTGCGGGAATCCTCCTCTGGGGCACGAGGGCTGCCAGTGCTGCCTGGGGGTGCTCTGGGGACAGCAGGGACGTGGYCCTGTATTGACAAACAGCCCCATGAGCTCCTCAGAGGGAATCCTCTGCACCCRCTGGCTCCTGTGTCCTCCCCCTTGGAGTTTGTGTCCATCCAGGAACAGCTCCTGCCTGGGGGTGAGCCCCAGCAGCCACGGCTCTGGCGATTAACGGGTTAATGGGTCAATTAGCCCCGCGCAGCGTGGCTTGGAGGGCTGGGGCAGTGTCCCCACCACCCGTGGGCRGGCAGGACGGGGTGAGTGGAGCTCAGCCCCGTTCCAGCAATGGCTGAGCTTTGTTTTGCCAGCTCGAGGTCAGTTCTCACAGCAAGGGACGAGGAGGGAAGGGAAAGAAAGGGCTCCAAGGGAAAAAGGCTGGATGGGGCTGGAATGAGAGCACCGCCCGGGCAGCACCTGATGCCACCCCAGCAGCTCTGGGGGTGCTTCCAGCCCTGCCCGAGGCCGGGAATGCCGGGGAGAACGAGGACCGAAGCTGTGCCGGGGCGGTTTGGCTGCGTCCGGAGCCAACTCCGAACGTGCGGCTCCAGGCAGGGACAAAAGCTGGGATGGAGCCCAGGAAAACTGAAGCTGTGACCTGTGCCAAAGCCTGCCAGTGCCCTTTGCAGAGCTCAGAGCTGCGACAGCTTGGAGACATCTGTCAGAGCGCTGGGATTCGCTCCAGCCTCGGCTCCTTGAACCATTCCCAACTCCCTGTGAGGCAGGAGAGGGAGGAGAGGGGGGTTTGGAGCGTTCACAGTCTCGGGGGTGCCTGGGGGTGGTGAGGAGGTGGAGGAGGCTGAGCTCGCGTCCAGCAGTTTTCCCCGGGTCTCTCCAGAACGTGGGAGCCACTGATTCCAGGATGTGGTAGAGCTGGTGCTGGTCTGGCGGTGCAGGGCTCAAAAAAAGGCGGAAAACACCGCAGGGCAACAACTCGGACACCAGGTTGCCACCGGCAAGGCGTGAAAAAGAGCTGGGAAGGCTGATCCTGTTCTTCCCGCTATAATTAAAAGGGAGAATTTACTCCTGCTTGCAGCGAGCCTCCTGCAGGGAATGAAGCGGGAGATGAAGGAGGTGCCTGACGGTTCGTGCAGCCCCGCTCGGATCCGGAGCGACTCTTTGTGTGCCCGGGGCCGGGAGAGCAGCCAGCTCCTCTCCACACGGCAGTGACGAGCGCRTGGATGTCCCTGCTCCTGGCCGAGCGTTGGGAAGAGCAGGGCCGAGGGAACACGCTCAGAATTCCAGCTCCGAGCCACGGAAGCTCGGGGAAGGAGCAATTCCCGGCGCTCCGTGTGCTATCCCAAGAGGAGGGTGTCACCTTTGTCACTTTGTCCCTGCAGTGCCACAGGCACAGAGGTGTCACCCCGTGCAGCCCCAGTGTCCCTGCCAGCGCTCCAGCTGTGGAACCGCTGGATGTGTCATCTGCTCTCCCTCGTTTTCCCGTGATTTTAAGGACCACCCAGCTCAAGTGTTCCCTTCCAAAGYGTTTGGCCTCCTCAGCAAACCCCCGCGGCCTCCAAACACGGATTTGCCATGCTGGTTCCGCCCTGGGGATGCCCTGCCATGGCTGGGAGCGGGAGGGACACAGCAGGAATTAGAAATGCCAGGCTTTTCCCTTCCCAGAGTTTTCCAAAGGGCTCTTCCCACTGGTTCCCTGCAGGATGCCCACACGGCTGTGCCTTCAGGACAGGTTTGTGACACTGGGACATCGGGACAGGCTCTTCCCCTGCCCCTCCTGCTTCCTTTCCCCTGTCGGGACATGGGGACAGGGGCCTGGTTCCTGCTCCTCCTCTTTGTCCCATAAATCTGAGGAGCTCAGGGATCCCTGTGGGCACTCAGGTATTCGTGGGCGTCACGGCGGCACCTGGTGGGGTTCACCCCCCAAAATTTCCGAAGAGGAACCGCGGGCTGAAAGATTTGTGGGCTGGGGAGACCCCGGGAGGTGGCACCAGCCAGACCCTTGTCCCCGTGGGCACCAGCCTGGCCAGAGCCCCTCAAACTCTGGCAGGACCCCAAGCAACCTCCGCTGGCAAAGCTGGGACTGCCCTGCTTTCCCATCGGGATGTGCTTCCTAAAGGACCCTAAATCACCCTAAATGACCCTAAATCACCCTAAATGACCCTAAATCACCCTAAATCACCCCTCACTGGTGCCGGGAGGTCCAGAACAGTCTGTCCCCCCATGTCGTGTTTTTGGGACCTCTGACCACGTCCCGCACCGTCTGAGCCTCTTCTCCCTCCAGGCGGATCCCACGGGATGCAGTTCCCTGGCCAGGAGTGGGAGCAGAAGGATCCTTTGGCGTTTCCCACGGGCAGCAGTTGGATTTGCACCTCYCGGGGCAGGGAGAGGGGAGAAAGCCGAGCTCTCCTCAGCAGCTCCGCTCGTCACCCTTCTATGATCTGCCKCACACACAAGGCTCCCAATATCCAACAGGACACGGAGTTTTGGGAATTTTCTCCCTAACCCCGCTGGGTTTGCCCGTCCTGGTGTTCCCCGCACCCGGGAAGGGTGGCGGGGCCGGGACCTCCCCCAGCAGGGAGTGCTGAGGGATTGCAAACGCTGGGATCGCGGAGCTGGGCAGAAAAACGACAATCCCCATTCCCCGGGCAAGGAGCAGGAGAAATTCAGTAGTTCTCCCACGGAAAATCGGAATTCTGAGAATTCTGGGCTGAAGACCAGTAGGGGTTTTCTTCCTCTTCTCTTTTTCTCTTTTTCTCTTTTTCTCTTTTTCTCTTTTTCTCTTTTTCTCTTTTTCTCTTTTTCTCTTTTTGTTTTTTTCTTTTTCTTTTTTTTCTTTTTCTTTTTTCTTTTTCTTCTTTTTCTTTTTCTTTTTCTTTTTCTTTTTCTTTTTCTTTTTCTTTTTCTTTTTCTTTTTCTTTTTCTTTTTCTTTTTCTTTTTCTTTTTCTTTTTCTTTTTCTTTTTCTTTTTCTTTTTCTTTTTCTTTTTCTTTTTCTTTTCCTTTTTCGTATCTTTTCTTTTTTCCTTTTCCTTTTTCTTTTCCTTTTCCCTTTCCCTTTCTCCTTTCTCCTTTCTAGAAATTCTCTGCAGTGTCGCTTGCCTCAGGACACTGCAGCTCCACCTTCAGCCAACCCCACTGTTCCACCAGGGAGGGTCTGACCACCAGAGATGTCCTTCCTGGGCAAACAATCATCCCTTTCTAAACAGACAAAGGAATCTGAGACCCAAAACAAGCCCAAAATGTCCCAAAAGTGTCCATAAACCYTCCCTGGTGAGACCTGAGGCCGTTCCCTCTCCTGTCCCTGTTCCCTGGGAGCAGAGCCCAACCCCCCCTGGCTGCCGCCTCCTGTCAGGGAGTTGTGCAGAGCCGGAAGGTCCCCCCTGAGCCTCCTTTTCTCCAGGCTGAGCCCCTTTCCCAGCTCCCTCAGCCTCTCCTGCTGCTCCAGCCCCTTCCCTTCCCCTCCTGTCCCACTTTCCCACAACCCAGTGGGAAAAAGCCCATCCAAGCCCTGGCTCTGTGACTCCAGAAGGAGCAGTTTCCCCCCCGGGGGCTCTCACAGCCCCCCCAGTCAGCGCTAAACCCGCAGGAGCCTTTCCCGTGCTCAAACYCCGAGCTCTGCTTGGACCGAGCCAAGGCGGCTCTGCTCCGTGCTCGGGATGAGGTGGGACWGGATTTATTGTTATTTATGCAGCATCGCTCACAGAGCTGCCTCCTGCACGGCTCCCCTGGCTTTCCTGATGTTTTCCTCCCTGCCTCCGGCTGGATTCTCCGTGCCACGAGCCATCGAGCATGGAGCTGCCCATGGATCAGCCCTTGGCAGGGGCTGGCAGTGGCGCTGTTGGAGGGGTTGTTTGGCTGGAGGGAGGGTGGTCTGGCCCTYCTGGATTTGGAAGGCCGAGGAGCCTCTGGACACGTGCTCAGGCTCTGGGGTGTTCTCAGCTCGTCCGTGTTCAAATCAGCTGGATTTTGGCTGGAAAATCGTCTCTCTGTGAGGGAAAAGCAGGAGCGCAACACCCACTCGGGTGCTGCATGGAATCATGGAATATCCCAAGCTGAAGGGACCCACAGGGATCATCCAGTCCCATTCCTGCTCCTGCCCAGACCCCCCAACAATCCCAGCCTGTGCATCCCTGGGAGCGTTGTCCAAACGCTCCTGGAGCTCTGGCAGCCTTGGGGTCGTGCCCATTCCCTGGGGAGCCTGGTCAGTGCCCAGCACCCTCTGGGGACAGGAGAACCTTTCCCTGCTCTCCAGCCTGACCCTGCCCTGGCCCAGCTCCAGCCGTTCCCTGGGTCCTGTCCCTGTCCCAGGGAGCAGAGATCGGAGCTGCCCCTCGGGAGGAGCTGCAGCCCCGCTGAGCTCTGCCCTCAGCCTGCTCTGAGCTCACCAAGCACCCTCAGCCGCTCCTCCAGACCCTTCCCCACCCTCGTTGCCCTCCTTTGAACACTCTAATGCCTCAATTTTATATTTAAACTGCCCCAGCACCGGCGGTGAGGCNCCCTGGATCCCCTCAGACTCTCCCTTTATCCGAGGGAGCCCAGGGAGCTTTTCCTCCCACCCAAGGCGCAGCAAACAAATCTCCCAATGGATCACTCAGGATCACAGACTCACTAAGGGTGGAAAATCCCTCTGAGATCCAGTCCAACTGCCAAGGCCACCACCGCCCCACGTCCCCAAGTGCCACATCCACGTGGCTTTTAAACCCCTCCAGGGCTGGGGACTCTCTCAGGCTTTTGCCTTCACACAGAGGGCGCTGAGTGGGGCTGGCCCCAGTGTGGGGCCCCAGCTCTGAGCCCCCTCGAATCGCTGGTGCAGGCCCACCCTGTGCCCCTTGCTGGGCTCTTCCTCCCATTTCCTGCCTCCTTTCCTCTCCCTGCCCACGCTTTCTGCTGCTCTCTGACAACCTCACCGCCCGTGGAAGCAGTTTCAGCTCATTCCTCTGCCYGTTTGCTGGGCTCRTGAACCTKYAYCCTCAAACTCAGGCACCTCCCCTCWCTCAGAGCTGTCCCTGAGCCCGCGTGGGACCTTCCTTTTAGCAGTGCCACCTCCTCTCCCGGTGGGAATCTCATCAGGCACAGGTTTGCTCCTGTGGGCACCGMGGACTCGGGTGGGGATCAAGGTGAGCCATGACCCCACCTGAGATGTGCTCTGAGGGCTGGAAATGCCCCTGCAGACCTTGGCCTGACCCTCAGCAGGTCCTTGGGGCTGGGAGTTGATCCTTGGGGCTGGGAGCTGATCCATGGAGCTGGAGGGTCCCAGGAGCTGCCCCCAGTTTTCCAGCACCAGCAGCTCCCCCGACCTCAGCCCTTCCAGGAGCTGAGCTCAAAACCTGAAGGGAGCCTGCTGGAAATATGGAAAGGGACTTGGGAAAAGGGATGGAAGGACAGGACACAGGGAATGGCTTCCCASTGCCAGAGGGCAGGGTTGGATGGGATATTGGGAAGGAATTTTTCCCTGGGAGGGTGGGGAGGCCCTGGCACAGGTTGCCCGGAGAAGCTGTGGCTGCCCCTGGATCCCTGGCAGTGTCCAAGGCCAGGSTGGACAGGGCTTGGAGCAGCCTGGGATAGGGGAAAGTGTCCCTGCCCTAGGAATGAGATGGTCCTTAAAGTCCCTTCCAACCTAACCCATTCCATGATTCCGTGATTCCATGATTCCATGACTGTGTCCGTGCCTCTGTCCTGGCAGACGCACTCAGCTTTCCTCACACAGCCCCCGTCAGGCACCAGCTCTGAACGCGTTTTCCAAACCAGATGATGATTTACTCACCCAAGGCAAAGAAAAATATTCCGAGCCGAGCTGGAATTGCTCTCGCCCAGCCCCTGGCATGTCCCTCTCCGGTGCTGTAACTCAGGATGGGGAAGGCAGACAGCCTTGATGTGGTTTTTGTCTCTCCCAGAGCTTCTCCAGCACACTCATCCCATCCTTCCYGCGCCAAGCAGCTCTCCCTCCCCTCTCAGCCAGCACAGAATTGTTGTCTGCTCCCAGGAACCAAAGGAAAAACACTTTGTGAACTGCTGGAAGTTGCATAAATAAAGTTTCCTCATTAAGGGTCTCAAAGCCTGGTGCACYCACCTGCCCTTCACCATCGCTGAGGGGATTTTGGAGGGATAAATCCTGCAGGTTTGGAGGGATCAACCCTGCAATTCCAAAGTGACTTTCCCCACAGCATTCCTAGCTCTGCTGACATCCCCAGGGCACCTGGGATGGTGGTGAACTGCATGGGATGAGGAGATCCTATTTTCCCACTTGGTCCCTCTGTCGGCCTGATCCCAAACGCCAGCCAAACCCCAGCACAGGCTATTATCAGTTTTCAGTTATCAATTAATAGATTTAAAGCCCTGCTGGTTGATGACAACAGGCTGGAGCAGCCACCTGGCCTGGCAGCAGTGTGTCCCAAGCAGGAAAAGCAACGGGATGAGGGCAGGGAGATGCAGAGGGATAACAGGATAACATCACCTTTGTGTTTGCTGCTGAGACTTGGCTTTGTGAGCGTGGACACGCTTCCATTGGGAGCTGGGAGCTGGATCTCCCATCCTTTTCCCAGGAGGATTCCCAGCCCCAATTCCCAAAGGAGCTGCATCCCCGCCAGCCTGAGGAAGCAGCAGGAGCAGTCCCGGCGCTGGGACACAGGGATGGCACTCCCAGCCCTCCCAAAACCATTCCCATGTCCACATGTTTTATGATTGTTGATCCCAAACCGTAAATAATCCCTCCCAAATTAACAGCTCCCTCCTCGGGCTTTAAATTATTTTCATGGGCTCTTTGCTGGAAATCTCAGCCGATTTCATGGGGAATAAATCCTGCAGGGAGGGGATGGGGCAGGGCAAATCCGTGCGATCCYGCTGTGCCTCTCGCCCGTGCCTTGGATTGTGACTGGAATGGYTCCTTCTCTCCCTGGTCTGCACCTTGTCCCCCTCAGAACGAGCTGGAGCTGGGCCTGTTTGCTTCAACACCTAAAAAAGCCAATGAGCCCCGGGAAACGGAGCAGTGGGGTCGTCACCACCCCCGGGATGCCTCTGGYCGCCTGTGGGGTTTGCCCGGGCCCCGCAGAGGTGACACTGGGGCTGTGGCCCAGCAGCTCCAGGATTTTTGGGGCATGAGTTCGGATCCAGCCCCGGAGGCTGGGCTGCCCTCGGGTGACCCAAATGTCAGCAGGGCGAGRGCAAAGCAGCGAGGGGGATGCCCGGGGAGGAATTTCCCCTCCGGAAAGGAATTTCCCCTCCGTGTCCTGYGGAAAAGGAGGGGCAGGAATTCCCGGGGCAGGAATGTGCCTTCCCAGCTGATGGTCTCCCTCTGGCTGCAGCAGAGCTGGGAATCTCCCGGAAGGGACAGGCAGGGCTGGGTTTTCCTGCTGCTGCCGAGGAGTGATCCCTGCCCGAGCCTCCCATCCCGGGATCCCTGGCGCGGGAGCTCTGGCTGCGCTTTAGGGGCAGAGCCTGTTAAAGRGGAGACACTGGAGTTTATTGCCCTGCTGGAATTCCACATCCCTCCCGATGGAAAACAAGCCACTTCCAATGATAAAAGGCCCCGCTTTTTATTTACTGGAGCGGCAGCAAAGCCACATCCCTCTCCTGGGCTGGATCCATGGGGATCAGGCCAGGCACAGAGTCTTTCCCGACAGAAAGCAGCTGCCTGTTCSCAGGAGAGGTTTGGAGGCTGCTGCAGGAATTCCTGCCTGTCCCCTGAAGTGGAGCCATCCTTGTATCCTACCCCTCCTCTGGGAGAGAGGCAGGATGCAGGGAAGGGATGGAATCTGTCCCGAAGGAGCAGACGTGCACGGGGGAAAGGTGATGAACAGGAAGAGAGAAGTTGTCAGGCTGATACCTGAGTGGGTTGGAGAGGGTTTGGGATGGGGAGAGACCCCAAATCTCTGAGGAAGATGARGGTGGAGAAGGGGGGAACGAGCGGTGGGGACACGACCTTGAGAGGGAAGGGCAGGGAATGGACACCAAAGCCACAGGGAAGGAGGGACAGAATTCCCTCAGCCCGCCAGTGGGGTGGGACAGGAGAGAAGGGRTCACAGGGAGAAGGTCCCTCCCGCAGCCCCAGACCCTACAACCACTCCCTGGCCAGCCAGAGACCAGGCAGGGAGGGGGGACAACCACGGCAGGGAAATGCCTGCCAAAAGGAGGGAATGTGCTCGGTGAGGCTGAGCCAAACCCTGGTCTGAGAGCCGAACCACTTCACCCTCCGTGAGACACCGCTCCAGCTCGGGCGAAAAAAACCCCATTTTTAGCGGTTTCCAGGCTCCCAATCCTCCTGATTCCCRTGTGTCACAGGCTGAGGGGGATGGGGCCGCAGGAGCAGGGGGGTGGAGGTGCTGAGCCCTTCCCCAGCAGCTCCCCCCGCGCCGGCCCCGCGCGTGTCCCACGGTGCGGATGCCTGGGAACGCGCTCGCTCCAGCCTCCATCGCYGCGGGGAGGGAACAGAGGCAGGGAAACGCGGCAGCCGGGCCAAGAGAAACCACGGCAGCACCTGCTGGGAAAGGGGAGGCTTCCCGGGGGGAAAGGGTTGGGGTTTCATCAGCCCCAGCACCTCGACTCTCGTGCCACGGTCCTTCGGGGTCCGACATTAATATGAGGATGGGGAAGCACCGGCACAGGTTGTCCAGGGAGGATGTGGGTTCCACATCCCGGGAAGTGTTCAGGGTCAGGTTGGACACGAGCCCAGCCTGGCACTGCTGCCATGTGCTAAAAACCCTGCAAGGGGCACGGCCACACCGCCCTGCCCAGGCACAGGATGGCACCCTTGCTGAACCAGCTCATTCCTCATCCCAAGAGAGGTGTAAARGGCGAGCTGAGTTGTTCCCATTCCCATTTTAAACYGCCAGACGGCAGGGTTAGATGGGATATCGGGAAGGGATTGTTCCCTGKGAGGGTGGGSAGGCCCTGGCACAGGTTGCCCAGRGAAGCTGTGGCTGCSCCTGGATCCCTGGAAGTGTCCAAGGCCAGGYTGGACRGGGCTTGGAGCAGCCTGGGATARTGGGAGGTGTCCCTGCCCATGGCAAGGGTGGGATGGGATGGGCTTTAAGGTCCCTTCCAAGCCAAACCTGTTTGGGATTCCATCTGGATGGACCCTGCAGGGATGGGACTGCACAGGGAACTGTTCCCGTGGTTGAGGTTGCCATGGCAGAAACAGAAGGGTCTGTTCCGTGTGCCATCCTCGGATGAGGAATTGGCTGCCATGGCAACAGTGTCACCATCACTCCGGCGCCAGGACTCCAATCCCAAACCAGACACGGCTCGAGGTGCCACCCCATGGAGCAGAGGAGCCAGGTGGGACCCTGTATCCATATCCAGGGGCCGGGCTGTCCCTGCTGGATCTGGCAGGGAGGGAATATTCACCCCTGGGGCCAGTAAACAGCGGGGATTTGCATCCTTTTCCATACAGAATCCATATGGGAACCCCTGCCAGGGTAGGGACGCTGGACCTCTGACCAGGAGGAGCTGCCTTGGCGGGAATGGCCATGGATCATCCCGGCCCGTGGGGCAGAGCTGGGAGCTGCAGCATTCCCGTTGTTTCCCAGGTCCCGCTGCTCGCAGGGAATGCTGTGGATCTGTTTACAGACGCTTCATTACCAACGTGATGCTGATAAATTGGAGCGGAGCTCTCCAGGGGTTTTTTTGGAGGCTGAAAGGATGGAATGTGCTCGGGATTCAGGCTCAGCTCAAAGACAGCCTCCTGTCTGTCAGGTGGGAATGTTAGTGCCTGGAAGGAAACTCCTTGGGATGAATCGAGGCTGGGCCTTGGGAAGTTTAAAAGGATGGATCAGAAAAACCTGCAGGAATTTTTTTTGAATGGTAGCTTGATGGAAGACCCAAAAAAAAAGAATTTAGAAGGCAATCTATAATAATTATTTTAAATTTAAAAGGTGATATAATATTTATTTTCAGATGACTTACATGGTTATATTCCACATTTTCTTTCTGGGATCCTCTGTTGAAGGAAGGGCTGGGTCATTTTTCCAGGTCATTTTCCACAGGCATTTTGACTCCTGTGAATTTTAGGCGGGCAAATAATTCGCTATTAATAATTTGCTRTTAATAATTTGCTTTCAATCAACAATTTGCAGCTTATTCCGAGCCCCRCCCCCCCTTTTTTCCTGCTTCCTCACTAAAACACGGAGCAGCTCATGGCACTTTCTCCGCTCTTTGTTTATTTGGCGAACGCAAACAGAGCTCGGTGCTTCTGCCACCCCCAACATTTTTCCACGAGGTGTGTGCCAGGCGAGAGGTGCTGAAATCCGTGGCACCGCTCCTGATTTTTGGCCAGCATCCCAAAACTGGCTCCAGGGGCATTTTTGGCTTGGTTTTTGGAAGCGTTTGCTTCCTGCAGGGGACACTCACGGCCCTAAAAACAGAAAYCCCCCAGGCCCTGGGTGRGATTTCAGAATCCCCCAGGAGATTTATGGTTCTGTGCCGGTTGTCTGAGCACCTCCTGGAATGCTTGGGATCGGGAATGGTGCCACGCTGGCCCTTCCGAGAGCCTGCTCTGGGCCAGGTTGGCACAACTGGAATGACGGAGGGGGTTTGTTCGCTGAATCCAGGGATGGCACCGCTGGGGGAAGCCGCAGGATTGGAATTCCAAATGGTTCTGATGAGCTGAAGGAATGATCTGCAAGACCAGACCAGGGCCAGGCACCGTGGAGAGGTGTTGGCATCAATGAGGCATGGAAAGAGGAAAACAGGAAAAGTGGGAGCCGGGGGATTGCGGATTCTGGAGGAAAATAAACCCCAAAGAGGGAGGATGTGAGCGAAACAGGAACGGGGAGAGTGCGACCYGCGGGGAGGGAGTGGGAATGGGGCTGCCCCTGCACGGATGGGATGCCCCGGAATCCTCAACCACAGCGGTGCCAGCGGAAGGGAGGGAGCAGGAAYGTGCAGCCCATGGAATGAGCTCCAAGCTCAGCCTGAAGAGGATTCAGACCCATTTTAGGACAGACACGAGCRGCAAACAGGCTGAAAAAAGGGAGAAACCCACACCAGGGAACTCCTCACAGTCTCCTCCTGGCTCATATTTTCCCGCATTTCTGCTCCTTTGAACATCCAAATTCCTGGTGYGTGGGGCAGTTGGAAAGAGCAGCCCAGTCCTGCCCCGAGGGCAGCAAATTCCTGCCTGGATAAATCAGGCAGCAGGCTCAGAGTTTCCACTGCTGCCCGCTCCGTGCCCCGGGTGCAGCTGCCTCGCCRGGATTAGCTCCGGACCGTGCCCTGACCTTTCCCTCTCCTCCCTTCACCAGCCTCGTGTATTTCCTAAAATCCTTTAAAATTCCTACACATTCGAGCACCTTCGTGCRTTTAGGGCCACGCAGGACCGGGAAGGGAGAGCAGGAACCAGGAAAGCACCGCAGGAATTAGTCTTTATTCCTCAGGAACCTCAGCTGGAAGGGAAAGGTGTCCAGCTGCTGTGCAGGGGGCAGGTGCTGGCCTGAATTCCCAGAATTTCCCAGCAATTTGGTTTGGTTTCGCTCGGTTTGATAGGATTTTCTCGTTAAGGGGTGTGATGGTTCACCAAGGGATATTTATGGGATCACAGGAYGGTTAAGGTTGGAAAAACCTGCCAAGATCATAGAGTCCAACCATTCCCCAGCACTGCCCAGGCCACCTCTTCCCCATATCCCCGAGTGCCACATCCMCAGGGCTTTTAAATCCCTGCAGGAATGGCGACTCCACCACTGCCCTGGGCTGGGCAAACCTTTCCGTGAAGAARTTTTCCTGAATATCCAACCTAAACCTCCCCYGGAGCAACTCGAGGGCAGTGATGAGCTAAATTTAGATGAGTGGAAAAGAAAAARAAATCAGGAATGCAGAGGGTTAAACCTCTGGGAAAGCACTTGCTGCAGCCTGGGAAAGGCTCTCACCGGCCTGGAAAGGACATCTTGGATTTTCACATCCCATTCCGTGTTCTCAGGGGGGAGAGGTGGTGTTTGGTTCTCCTCCAGAAAAGGATGAGGTTTGTCTGGACAGTTTGGGTTTTTATTTCCTCCTTCTTGCCTTAAGTTAAGGCTCGTTCTGCTCCTTGCGCTGGGAATGGCTTCGAAGTGAAGCTTTAAGGGAAAAGTTGGAGCATCTAAACACCCACCAGCAGCACTGGGAACAGTTTTTGGAGAATCCCAGAGTGGTTTGGGTTGGAAGGACCTTAAATCCCATCCCCTGCCATGGGCAGGGACACCTYCCACTATCCCAGGCTGCTCCAAGCCMYGTCCAGCCTGGCCTTGGACACTGCCAGGGATCCAGGGGCAGCCACAGCTKCTCTGGGCAACCTGTGCCAGGGCCTCCYCACCCTCMCAGGRAACAATTCCTTCCCAATATCCCATCYAWCCCTGCCCTCTGGCACTGGGAAGCCATTSCCTGTGTCCTGTYYCTCCAKGCCTTGTCCCAAGTCCCTCTCCAGCTCTCCTGGAGCCCCTTTAGGCCCTGGAAGGTCCTGCCAGGTTTGATCTYTCCCTGAGTCCCAGTGGAGAGCAGGGTGACTCCTTCCTACCCCGAACTGGGGCAGGATGAAGGCTCAGCACCAGCACAGGCAGCAATCTGTGAATATTCATGGCTGACTTTCCTGGGAGCTCTCTATGCTCGGGAATTTTGAATTCCTTCTGCCACATGAGTGGGTTTCCGGCCGTGCCAACTGGAACAACTTCACAGCAGCAACCGCCCTGAAGTCTCCTCTTTTTCCTTCCCTCAATTCCCCTTCCAGGGAGAAGCAGCCACTTCTCACCCATTTAGGGCACTTGGACAGCCCTGGCTGTGGGATTTTTGGCTCCAAGCAGGATGCCTTCGGGCCAGAGGAATTCCCATTGTCCTGCAGTCCCCACCAGGCTTTGCTGCAGGGTATTTGATCGTTTTCCTTCCCTCCCTCTTTGCTTTCAGCTTGGATAGACAACAAAATCCCAGCAATCAGGTCGGGAAAACGCTCATAAACCGGCATAGGGGTCCTTGATCAGAGCTGTGGGTTGTCCCTGCTCATCCATGGATGGTGCTGGTGCCATCCCTACCTCACACCTCATGGATGTGCCACCAAAATGACGATCCAAGTGCTGCAGGGACATCCATGGGGTTCCCACATTCCATACCTGGAATSTCTGTGCTGGTCCCACCCGCTCCACACTGCCCTGTGGTGTTTTCCTTCTTCCCACTGCCCAGCCCGGGCACTGGAGGTGTCCCCAGGATGGAGCAGGGACAGGAAGGACAGAACTGAGGCATCACCCTCATCTCCTTCCACTTTGGGAAGCCCAAACAACCCCAATTCCACTGCCACTGGTGACATTGCCAGGGATTCCTGCAGCGCCCGGACCGGGATGTGTTCCACGAGGAGAGGCTGAGCTGCACCACTGCCCCCAAACCGCTGCCACCTCCCYGAGTGACCCCCGGGGCCAGCTTCCCCGTGGGATGTCCCTGTCCCTTGTGCAGGAATCCCGTGGGAGCTGGGCCTGGTTCCCAGAGTCCCTCGGGGTGATGGACACGGAGGAGGGAGTGAGACACTGCAGGATGTGGCTCTGCACCCTGGG
>JACAXG010000126.1:773716-783966 GCA_018881555.1 Amblyornis subalaris
GTGTCCATCCTCGTGTCCATCCTTGTGTCCATCCCCGTGTCCATCCCCGTGTCCATCCCCGTGTCCATCCCCGTGTTCATCCCTGTGTCCATCCCTGTGTCCATCCCCGTGTCCATCCTTGTGTCCATCCCTGTGTCCATCCTCATGTCCATCCCCGTGTCCATCCTCGTATCCATCCCTGTGTCCATCCTCATGTCCATCCCCGTGTCCATCCCCCTGTCCATCCCCCTGTCCATCCCCATGTCCATCCTCGTGTCCATCCCTGTGTCCATCCTCATGTCCATCCCCATGTCCATCCCCGTGTCCATCCTCGTGTCCATCCCTGTGTCCATCCCTGTGTCCATCCCTGTGTCCATCCCCGTGTCCATCCCTGTGTCCATCCCCGTGTCCATCCCTGTGTCACACCTGTCCTGGGGCTCTGCTCCATCTCCCGACATCCCCAGCCTGATCCTCTCCCTGCAAACTTCCCGCTCCGGCCTCGTGGGAGAGACACTTCCATCGGTCCCATGGACAAAAGCTGGACTGGAGAAGGTGGGAAGAGCCCAAATTTATTCCTGACACTTCCTGCAGGTGACAATTTTTTGCCCCGAGGTCAGGGCTTTGCTGTCCTTCCTCCCCGAGCAGTGGTGAGTGCAGCAACACCCTCCGAGGCTCCAGAAATCCCATCCATTGAGGGAYTGGAGACCATGGGAGTGGCTGGAGGAGGCAGGAGCAGTGGGATCCCYGGGCTGTCCCGGCCGTCTCCGGCTCCAGAGGGACCGCGGCCAGCGGAGGTGGATCCCACCGGGAGCTGCTTGGATTTCTCTGGGGCAGGGATTGCACAATGGCACGGTCCTGGCTGCTCCCGTGGCGTTCCTGCCGGGATCACCCCACTCTGCTCCCGGGGCATTCCTCCTGGGRTCATCCCATGGAATTCCTCCTGGAATTACCCCACTCTGCTTCTGTGGCATTCCTGCTGGGATCCCYCCATCCTTCTCCCATAGCATTCCTGCTGGSATCAACCTCCCCTGCTCCCRGGGCATTCCTCCTGGGATCATCCCATGGAATTCCTCTCRGGATGCYCYCATCCTTCTCCCATGACATTCCTGCTGGGATCAACCCCACCTGCTCCCAGGGTATTCCTCTTGGCATCATCCCGTGGAATTCCTGCTGGGATCACCCCACCCTGCTCCTACGGCATTCCTTCTGGGATCAGCCTCCCCTGCTCCCGGGGCATTCTTCCTGGGATCATCCCATGGAATTCCTCTCAGGATGCTGCCATCCTTCTCCCGTGGCATTCCTGCTGGGATCCCCCCATCCTTCTCCCATGACATTCACGCTGGGATCAACCCCCCCTGCTCCCGGGATATTCTTCCTGAGATCATCTCATGGAATTCCTCCCGGGATCAGCCCACCTGCTCCCATGGAATTCCTGCTGGGATCCCCCCACCCTGCTCCCATGACATTCCTGCCAGGATCAACCTCCCCTGCTCCCGGGGCATTTGTCTTGGCATCATCCCATGGCATTCCTGCCAGGATCACCCCACTGTGCTTCTGTGGCATTCTTCCTGGCATCACCCCATGGAATTCCTCCTGGGATCACCCCACACTGCTCCCATGGCATTCCTCCCAGGATCATCCCATCCTTCTCCCATGGCATTCCTGCTGGGATCAACCCCACCTGCTCCCAGGGTATTACTCCTGGGATCATCCCACGGAATTCCTCCCGGGATCAGCCCACCCTGCTCCCATGGAATTCCTGCTGGGATCCCCCCACATGGCTCCTATGGCATTCCTTCTGGGATCCCCTCCCATGACATTCCTGCTGGGATCAACCTCCCCTGCTCCYGGGGCATTCCTCTTGGGATCATCCCATGGCATTCCTGCCAGGATCCCCCCACATCGCTCCCATGGCATTCCTGCCGGGATCCACCCACCCTGCTCCCCTGCAATTCCTGCCGGGATCCCCCCACCTCCCAGGGCCAGCTGCCCAGCCCAGGGATGCGGCAGTGGGAGCGGAGCCGCTCCAGCCTCCCACATTCCCAAACCTCCGGGAGAGAGAGCTCATCCCTATCCCTCGGGAGCAGAACCCCGGCACAACACCAGCCCTGGGACTGCTTTGTCCAGGGTGAGGARAACCAAACATTTTCCTTCTTCATTCCCATCCTCCAACGCTCCAAGCAATTATCCCTCCCCTAATGCCGAGTTCAGGATAAAATCCCTGCTGGGCTGCAGCCTCCAGAGGCAGGAAGCAGATTTTGGAGTTCATCTCCTTCCACAACAAACTCCAAACCATGGCTGTGTTTATCCCGGGACGGAACCATCGGGAATGAGTGAGTCTGGAAAGGGCAAGCAGGTTTTTTTGTATGTATGGGATATTTTTAATGGTTCGTTATTATGAAAAGGGAATAATAGAGGGAAGTGCTTTGGAATGGTGGCTGGAAGGTGGCGGGAATGATGCCCTCATCCCATTTTCTGGTGGCAGACGAGCATCTCCAGCACCATCCCTTTCCCAGGTGTGGATAATCCGGGCTGCCCAGGGCTCTTGGACGTGATCCATGGGGATGTGGGTGTGGAAGGAGYGGGACTCGCCTCGGTCCAGTCCCGACCTGCACTCCGGATTTGGGCCTTTGGAGCTGCCCCGTGTGGACAGCCACAACATCCAAGCACTCGGATTCACCCCACGGAGCCCTCTCACCGCTAATTGCAAGGTTTTTCTTCCAAAGCTCCAATATTCCGTCCCCAGAATTCCACATCCCCGCGCCTTGGACAAGATAATCCTTTCCCAGGGTGGGAACGGGGAAACAAAGCCCACAGGGATGTCAAAATGAGGGCGCTCTGGAATTCAGGCTCTGGGAGAACAAGAAAAATTCTTTCTCCAGAAAGATGTGGCAACACAAGCAGTGCAGGGGGAGGAACACTTGGGGAAGACATGGAGAAATCAGGAAACATCTGCGTTTTCCAAGGAATCAGATGTTCAAAGGCAGCAGAGGGTTTGGAAAAGAGAAGGAAGTGACTCAAACAAAAAAAAATTAATATACAAAAGGCAGTTCCACTGAGCAAGAAGTTCAGGTCTGGACATGGCACTGCAGAAATCCAGGTGGGAAAGACGGGAAAGCCCAAACCAGCTTGGGGGAGATGGATTCCCACAGCCTGGAATGAATCACAGCTCCAGCCCAAGCTCCAGCTGCCCGTGGAGCTGCTTTTCCACAACCTCTGGGACACTCACAGCCGAAGGACACGGGGCTGTGACATTCCAGAGCTTCCAGATGGGAATGTGGCACCAAAACGCCCTCTTGGCTCAGTGTTTGGTCTCTGCCGAGGAAGTGCTGCCTCTGTCCCTTGGGAACGCGGTGGGGATGGAGATTTTCCACTCCGGGCAGTTTGTGTTCACCTCTGTGCTGGGAGGGCTGGAAGAGTGTTCCCATCATTCCCGGCTCACACGTTCCCCGTTCCCGAGGCATTCCAGAGCTTGGGACAGCTCTCACCTGCTGCTCCAGGAGCRTCTGGCGGGAGAACAACGCCCACCACGACAGTGCCAACGCAGGAGTCTCGGTCTCCTCCAGAAACACGTCCCACTCCTTGGGTTTTTTAAGGAATTCACTGAAAACACATCAGTGGGGTTTGTTGCAATGGGGGTTGCCATGGCAACCGCTCCAGCTACTCTGGAAAAAATCGGGAGGGCTCATCCTGTCCCTGGGGCCGTCTGTCCCTCCCGTGGAGGGTCACTTCGGGGCCCTGTGCCAACCTCTGAGAGCCAAATCCTCTTTTTCAGCTTTCCGAAGTCCTTGGTAGGATTTATGGAGCAGCTCCCGCCTGGAATCTCCATTTCTTTTCTCCGCACTGACAGGATAATTTCCTCTCTATCGCTGCAAATTAAATTCTAATGAGGGAGCCTCGCGTTTCGACGTGACGGAATGAGAGCTCTTCTTCCCCGGGATGCGCAGGGGAACCGAATCCATCGTGGAGGGAGGAGAAGGGATTAAATGGGAATGCCTGAGGTGCAGGAGCCCTYGGGCAGCCTCGGGAAGGGCAGTTTGGCTCAKGTTGTTGACAGGAGGAGAGGGAAYGGCCTGGGGCTRTGCCAGGGGAGGCTCAGGTTGGACAYCAGCAGGAATTTCCTCATGGAAAGGGCAGTCAGGCTTTGGAAGGGGCTGCCCAGGGAGGTTTGGAGTGCCCATCCATTGGATGTCCACTCAGTGCTCTGGGCTGGGGACAGGGTGGGCATCGGGCACAGGGTGGACACTCGGAGGTCTCTTCCAACTTCAGYGTTTCTGGGATACTGTTATGGCCCTAAATGATGGATTGGGGTTTTTTTGGCAGCTGAGACCACAAACCCCTCCATGGCTGGAGGTTTGAGCAGCTCCCGGGATGCAGAGATGGGCAGGAATGATCCTGGTGGGAAATGGAGCTGAGGGTGGGCTCTGTCCTGCTCCAAAACTGTGGCATTTCGGGTGGCACGGGACACCACGGCCCTTGCCACAGCAACCCCACAGACCCCCAGATCCCACGGGGAGGAAGGGGCTGGATCCGCTGCTGGAATCTGATCCAGAGGGTGTTTTCGGCTGTGCTTTCTCCAGGACACTGCAGCAGCCAGGGCATTTCCATGTCCATGATGGACTCTTTTTTATATCCCTATTTAAACATATGTTCAGGGAAGTGAAGCATTCCCAGAAACTTCTGGTGGCCATTGAAGACCAGGAAGCAGAAGATATTCACTTGAGTCAGCAAACCTSATAAAGGAATCTCTGTTGAGTGTTTTGAATGTCCACAAAGAATTTCTGCCAAAATTTTACCCAAAATGAATATAAAAACCCATAAAATTGAGTATTTCTCCTCCTTTTTCCAAAGCAGTTGCAGTGGCAGAACACTCGGCGTTGGGAACGGAGATGGTGATCCTCRGTTTCCATTCCCAGAGGTTCAGCGTCAAAATGCTGCAGGAAAAATACTTTGGGTTGGTGATCCTTGGTTTCCATTTCCAGGGGTTCAATGTCCAAATGCTGCCTGAAAATATTTTGGGTTGTTTTTTGGGTTTTTTGGGTTTTTCTTTTGACTTGATGTGATGTGAATGTAATAAAAAAAATGATGTCTCTGTTTGCTCATTTTGAGGGCTCCTCCGGCGTGATGGAGCTTCCCTCAAGGATTGGGAAAGCCAAACCCCATTCCCATCAAACCAGCGGAGGGATCGGGCAGCTCTGGCATCTCCTCTTGCCTGGGGACATTTGAGCTACTCGGAACTGCATTTCTGTCCTTCGCAGTTGTTTACAGCAGTGATGACATCCCAGAAATTTCCACCCATTCCCAGGATCATGAATCATCTCCAGACGATCTGGAACGGCTGAGTTGGAAGTCTTTGGGAAAGGGGCAGTTTGGTGGCTCATCAGAGCCAGGGCTGAGGTGCTGCTGAGTTCTCCTTCCTTCCCTAGATGCTCCCAAGGAATAGGATTAGAGGATTCCCGCTCAGTAAAACCTGGTCTGATGAGCTCAGAGGTCTTTTCCAACCTCATTTATTCTGGGATTCTGCAAATAATTCACTGTGGGGTCTGAGGGAAAGCCTGGGACCATTTTCACCCCACCCTGGTGGTTACAAGACACAAATCTCATGTTTAAATTTTCATCATCTTTCAAGTGCCTGAAAATATCRGAGTTCAGTGCCTCAGGAATCCAGCGCTTCATCCACAGCATCCATGGGGCAGGAATTCTTCAGGCAGGGACTTTCTGGCCCTGAGATTATCCCTGGAGCATCTGGGTCTGCGGCTCCTTCCTTGGAACTGCAGGGAAATCAAACGCAATCATCTTTAAAGAATAACACAGGGAGCAGCTCTCTGGATTCYCATTATCCTGGGAATCAGAATGGCTGGAATTCAGAGCACTCCTGCAACCTCAGCATCGCCAGATTAAATTCAGGCATCTTAAAAATATCTCCGAGGAACTGCGGGAGAACTGCAGAGAGCCAAGTTCTCCAAGAGGTATTTTCTCCCAAGTGCCGAGGCTGGCTCGTGTCTGGCTGGTTCCGGAGTGAATCCTTCCCGAATTCCCCACTCGGGATGGTGTTCAGAGCTGAAGAGAAAACAGACCCCGCACCAATCCCAGCCTGTGCACCCCTGGGAGCGTTGTCCAAACGCTCCTGGAGCTCTGGCAGCCTTGGGGCCRTGCCCATTCCCTGGGGAGCCTGGTCAGTGCCCAGCACCCTCTGGGGACAGGAGAACCTTTCCCTGCTCTCCAGCCTGACCCTGCCCTGGCCCAGCTCCAGCCGTTCCCTGGGTCCTGTCCCTGTCCCAGGGATCGGAGCCCATCAACGTGGGCAACCTGTGAGTTCCAGCCCAGGTTCCAAAGGCAGCTGTTCCCAAGTGACCACCACACTCTGGGGCTCTGTTTTCCATTTTTCCATCATCCCCATCTCTGCTGATGGGCCTGGACYTGAGGAAAACGTCCCACATCCCCCAAAATCCCAAAGGAAAGAGGCAGGGCTGTGTTTGCTGGCTGTGCTGGTGGGATAGTTTACCGAGGACAATCCAAGTCCTGGTGTTTTTTGGGGGATTTGGGCCTTCTGGGACACCTCGCTGGCACCAAGCATAGGGAATGGAAGGCACAGAGCTGGCAAAATCACAAAAACAAACTTCTTGTGTGTTATAATGACTTTCTGATTAAATTTATGGTGTTTATTCCTTTATTTTTCTTCCCTGTCCTTCACTCCGTGGGCTGGACAGCCACTCCARGAGGTTTTGCTGTTCGAGCAACATAAAAAAATCAATCAATCAAACAATAATTCCCATGAACACGGACAGTTACGGCTCTAATCCCACCCCAGGCCACCAAGGGGACAGGAGATCTGTTCTCCCACCAGCCAGGCCGAGCTGTGACGTTTTGGGTGTCCCAGAGCAGTGAGAGTCGGTGTAGCAGAGCAGTTAAAAACTTGCTTAATTMCTTCATTTGACACGAAAGACTCGTTCAACAGCTTCCCAAAATTCAGTCAAAACAGCTCCTGGCAAGCCCAGAGCAGGAACAGACCTCGAGCAGCACCAGCTCGGCCCTTTGGGTGGTGAAGGCAAAGAGAAAAAACACCATAAATCTCTGTTGCAGAAGATGAATCATTCGTCCTGTTGGATGAAGCTCCGGTGCAAATCCAGGGAGATCCAAAATCGTGTTTTCCCCTTCATCAGCCCCCAGTACATTCCCAAGCGCCAGCCCTTCCCTGGAGTTTTACATCAGCAGAAACTCTGGATTCAGGCACGGAAAACCCTTCTGCCATGTCCTGCTTGGGTCTCGAGGGGCAAACCTGGCACCTTCCCTCGATGYTGTGTGAAAAAGCAGAGCGTTGCCGTGCCCCACACAGCTCCAGGGAGGAGTTTGCTCCGGGAGCACAGGGAATGAGCCTGTGCAGGGCCCTGATCCCGAGCCGTGTGTCCAAAGCCTTTCCAAAAGCGGTGCCAAGGCACATTTTGTTTTCCCGGGCCGGAGGCTGAGTGTGCATCCACGGATAAAGGCGCCAGCAGCTCCCTGGCCAGGGAATGGCCTCGTGGGACTGAGCACAGCAGGACAGGCGAATTCCTCATCCTTCATCCTTGYGCTGGGAAGTTGCACCACGATGGGCGTGAGGCCGTGGAGGAGATCCAGCAGCACAGAGCTCCTGACTCCGCTTTATTCCCTGGAAATCGCAACGAGGAAAGCCAAATGGGAAGTCCTTCCGCCCTTCTACGATTAATTAATTTGAGTCTTGAGGAACCCCCCACGCCTCCACAACACCTCGGATTCTGGAGCCCTGGTTCCAGAAAGCCTCAGAGTGGGATTTAGACAAGAAGAAATYGAGACAGCCGAGATATTCCTAGCGCTGAGATTCCTCATCCGTCTTTGCTGGGGAACGGGCACAGGAGTGCTCCAGAGCTCCAGGAAAGGCTGGATGAACGATTCCCAAGGCCTGATGAGAATCCCAATGATATCTGTGTAAATCAGGAGCTACGAAGGCACGAAACGAGAGCAGAACCAGCCCTGGGGCCTCCTCCCATGCCCAAGGTCCATCCCTGGATCTCTGTCACGCTCCAAGTGGGGTTTCCCCGGCTGAACGCGCTCCCCTTGGCACGAGGCCGCCCTTGGGATCAGCTATCTCATCACTCATTACTTCCAGACCATTAARTTATTTCTCTCTCACCTAATTAGCCACGTGAGCACAGAACAATCCATTGGATACCGAAGCAGGAGGCTCCGTATCCATTTCCTGACATCCAGAGGATCCCTGTGGAGGGCGAGGCAGGCAGACAGGGAGCTGTTGATCCCCTGGGATGATTATAGGGGCGGCTGCATCAGGCACTGCCTTAAAGTCCTTAAAGACTCAGGTGATTTSTCATAACTTCCACGTTTTCTCCATTTCCAGGGATCTTCCTCCTTTGTTGTTTGGTTCCYGCAGTCCATAAACGCTGGATCTGCTTCATGGGAACACATCCCAGCCACCAGAGGGGCAGGACCCTCATCATCCTCAAACTGATCCTTCAGGAGATGCCAGCAGAGGGAAAGAAAGGGGAGCAGCTCCCAGCCTGGGCCAGGAGCTGCTGGAAAACCTCTGAGCACAACTAGGGGTGCTGGAAGTTCACGGGGATTCGGAGGGCAACTGGAAAAAATTCCTGAAAGGAAAGGTTTTTAGGGTTGCTGGCTGCAAAGATCCCACCTGGAACTTTAAGAAACCCGAAGAAACAACTGGATGTAGGACTCAGTGCTCTGCTTCAGTTGGGACTYGACCTTGGAGGTCTTTTCCAACCTAAATCCTCCTCTGATTCTCTCCCAGCCAATCCCAGAGGCACAAACCAGCAGGGAAACGAACGTGGGGAACCGTCTCCCCCTTCTCCCTGCTCACCCCACGGCTGCCTGGGACCAATCCCAGCCAAGGGAAAAACATCCTGCAGTCCATAAACGCTGGATCTGCTTCGGCCCCCTGGTGCGGGAGCCTTGATCCGACCCCACGGCGCTTCTGTGGAAAACCGAAGGAAAAACTGCACCCACCGGAGGGGCTGCGAGGAGCCGGAGCTGATCCATAATGAGCTTTCAGCTGATTGTTGCCGATGGAAAGGCACAATTAAAGGCCCATTAGTGCCATGACATCACCGGTCCGGAGGAAACCGTGGCGGGCAGGAAGGAGGCAGGACAGGCAGGGAGCGATTACAGCCACGGAGGGAGTTCAACCCCCGGAGTTACAGCCATGGAATTGCCTGACAGGATGCCCAGGGAAATGCCGGGAGCTGGGAGGAGACTTCTGTTTGTGCAGGGGGTCGGTGGCGGATGATTTCCAACCCCAAACTGGGTATTTTTCACGGATGTTGGTGAGCGTGGATTCCCCATCCATCAGCAGGAGATGAAAGATACTAAAGGGTGTCCACAGGAGGGACACGAGGATGGGGAAGGGTCCGGAGGGGCCACAGGAGGAGTAGCTGAGGGCACTGGGTGAGTTCAGAGCAGGCTGAGGGCAGAGCTCAGTGGGGCTGCAGCTCCTCCCGAGGGGCAGCTCCGAGCTCTGCTCCCTGGGACAGGGACAGGACCCAGGGAACGGCTGGAGCTGGGCCAGGGCAGGGTCAGGCTGGAGAGCAGGGAAAGGTTCTCCTGTCCCCAGAGGGTGCTGGGCACTGACCAGGCTCCCCAGGGAATGGGCACGGCCCCRAGGCTGCCAGAGCTCCAGGAGCGYTTGGACAACGCTCCCAGGGATGCACAGGCTGGGATTGYTGGGGGGTCTGTGCAGGGCCAGGAGTTGGACTGGATGATCCCTGTGTGTCCCAGCTCAGGACATTCCATRATTCTGTGATCTGTGACATCACAGGGACCTTGTGGTGCCTTCCATCCCTGCTGACACCCTGAGCTGCCCAGCCCCACAATCCCTGAGATCTCCTCAGCTCCGGCTCTTCCCTTTCCCTGCTGAAGGRAGCTGTTTTATCCCAGGTTTCCCTGGAGCAGGGGGGCAGTGCTCCCTGGGGATGCCCTTTGGGCCGTGGAGCTCCATCCCTCCACCAACTGCTGGAGCTGTTCGGAGTTTTGGAGCGGCCAGGATTCCCAGGCAGCAGCTTGGGATCCGAAACAGGACACGGTGCTGGCGCTGCGGGGCACGAGTGGGACAGGCACAGGCACAGAACCGTGGGGGAGCCAGGGACTGCCTCAAACAGCCATGAGAGCCGGGGAAAGCCTTTGGACTGTTTTTCCATGGATACTTGCGGAATTCTTCCACTGAGGAGCCGCTCTCCTGGGGCACTGGGGTGCACTTGGTGTTTTCATCCGGTTTTAGCAACTGTGAA
>JACAXG010000126.1:784171-815527 GCA_018881555.1 Amblyornis subalaris
GAATTTCCCAGGCAGCTGGGAAGGTTTTCTCCCCCACCATGGAAAAACGATGGAAGTTTTGCAACCCAGCAGAGCTCAGGGCCGAGGGCAGCAAGCCAAGCCCCGAGTCCACCTGATTTCCACAGATTTCACCCCAAGGAATGATGCAGCTGCTTCCCTGCTGGGGCTGCAAAYGTTCCCAGCCCTGATGTTTTCCCACCAATCCCACGGGAGATTTGCAGCTTCTCCCAGGTGGAAAACAAAGTCTTCCCACCCCTCTGTGGGCTCAGGGAGGTGCAGACTCTGGATTTTCGGGGATCTGCTGGTCTCTGTGCTCCCAGAGGCAGAAATCAGCCCTTTTCCTGTTCCCAGAGGCAGAAACCAGCCCTTTTCCTGCTCCCAGAGGCAGAAATCAGCCCTTTTCCTGCTCCCAGAGGCAGAAACCAGCCCTTTTCATGCCACCAAAGGCAGAAACCAGCCCTTTTCCTGCTCCCAGAGGTGGAAATCATCCCTTTTCCTGCCCCCTGAGGCAGAAACCAGTCCTTTTCCTGCCCCCTGAGGAAGAAACCAGCCCTTTTCCTGCTCGCAGGGGCAGAAATCCAGCCCTTTTCTTGCTCCCAGAGGCAGAAATCAGCCCTTTTCCTGCCCCCTGAGGCAGGAATCCGCCCTTTTCTTGCTCCCAGAGGCAGAAATCAGCCCCTTTCCTGTTCCCTGAGGTAGAAATCCAGCCTTTTCCTGCTTCCAGAGGCAAGAATCAGCCCTTTTCTTACTCCAGAGGCAGAAACCAGCCCTTTTCCTGCTCCCAGGGGCAGAAATCCAGCCCTTTTCCTGCTCCCACAGGCAGAAATCAGCCCTTTTCCTGCCCCAAGGGGCAGAAATCCAGCTCTTTTCTCACAGCAGAAGAGCTGCTCTCCCAGATCCTCTCCTGGCCTGTGTAAAATCGATGCTCCCAAGGCAGGGCTGGAGATCCGAGCCTGCCGACGCCTGTTCTCCGATCTCGTTAACCACGTTGCTCTGTTTAAATAATTAATTACCTTCCCAGCGCTGGGCAGGGGCCTCACAAACGCTGGGCAGGGTGGATTTTTTAAAGGAGGTGGCACAAACCAGCATGGAATATTTAGGTGGGAATGAGATTGTCCGGGAAAAAGGGGTAAGGGACACCTGCTGAATGTTTTCCGCCCTCTCCCAGCAGCGGGATTGGCTGCAGGTCCCTCCTGCAGCTTGTGCTCCGTGTGGGAGATGCCAGGAGCCGGGCAGGGGGAGGAATCCAACCAATCCAGCCCTTCAGAAACCCTCAGCTCCTGCCCTGTGGAATCCCTGCTGCTCCTGAAGCATTTCCAAGGCTCGTTCCTCGTGGAGAAACCGCGCGGTCGCTTTTCACAGATCCGCGAGGATTTCCGGCTGGAAAATGTTATAAATCCTCTCRTCTGTGCGTGATTCCTCTTCCCACAGAGGAATGTGTCAGATCCAGCACTGGGGGGGTGGGTTTAACCCCAAATCTGCCCCGTTCCAGAGGGATCATTCTGATCCACGAGGTGCTTTGCTTTTATGGGAAGGCATTCGGCATTCGGCATTCAGGAGCATCCCTCTTCCCRAGTCAAGGAAACCCAGATTCCTGAAGCCCGAATCCTTACCAGATGCACGGAGCACGGAAGTGGAAAACCACACTTCTTGGCAAGCTGGAAGGAAGGGCAGCTCCCCCCAGGGAAGGGCTCCTGTTACACGTGAGCGGGATCAGAAGGAAATGGAATTATCTGCTAGGAAAGCAGAGTTTGTTAATAAACGCGCGGGAACGGCGGSATGGAGCATCCCGGCTCTGCTGGGGAGGGCTTGGAAAGGCTGTTCTGCTTCTTTTCCGCCTCCCAGCACCCTCGTCTCTCCCAAGAGCTGTGCAGGAATGACYGGCCGGGACCCACGGACAGCAGGATCCTGGGATCCAGGGTGCTTGGGGGCTGGGAATGCAGAAGGACAGACTCATTTCCTCAGGGGCCCAGAGCGAAGGAGAGGCAGGAAAGGCTTTTCCTCTCRTTTGCTGACCTGGAGAGAGCCTGGAATCCCCCAGAGTTGTGCTGGTCTCGTGTGTCCCGACCTGGGGACACGGGTGGGACGTGTGGCAGTGCTGTCCTGCACCYCCAGTGTCCCCTCCCCTTGGGCCTGTCACCTCCTGTCCCCTTGGAGTGCTACACACGACCCTCGGATTTCCTTGGCTGCTTTTTCAGTGTTGGGCTGGGATAACGGGAGAGGTGCCACGGAAACTGCTGRAACTTCCTGCGCTGGGCAGCGACACGAGGCTGCACGGGGTTACAAATCCCTTGGGATTATTCCTGGAGGGGGTTTGGCCCCATTTACATTCGCATGGAGCAGCTCAAGGGGAAGAGTATCCTGCCAGCCATTCCTGGATTTCCTCCTGGACAGGGCAGGACGCAGGACTTTGGGAGCAGAGTGGKGTGACAACACAGAGTGGAAAACATCCCTGGGTGTGGCCATGCTCTAAATCAACCACGTCCAAATCCCCTCCTTGGGCACATTCTGCCGACATCCCAGTGCTTCCCAGTGACTCCTGCAGCCCCTCTTGCTGTGGTGGGTGGGAGAACCTCGATCTTCAAACACCCAGGCTGCTCCTACGGAAGAGAATTTTGATATTTAAGCCCTGTTTTTAAAAGTTACGAAGAGTTAATGCTTCAAAGACGTCCTGCCCCYGTTGCTTTGGACACGTCTCATGTGCTCGTCCAGCCACGGCCTCAGGGATCCTTTCTGGGGAGCTTTGGCCTGCTTGGATTCCGTCAGAAACACCAACAAACAATTCCCCCCCCGTTTGTGAACACTTTGTAAATTTATTAACACCGTGTAAAATGTCCAGAAACGGAGCCTTAATGTCCAGCACGGCCTGGGGCAGCCACCTCAATAAAAAAGCATTCCCAGTCCCTTCCCCGAGCCCCAAGCARTTTTGTGGGTTTSGRGCAGGATTCCAGATGTTGGCAGGGCAGCTCTGGGGTTTYTSTCSGATGGGCAGCCCAGGGTTTGATGAATGCTGCTTTTTTCCCTGGATTTGGAAATATTTCGCTTTGCGGGAGGAGGGTTTGGAGCGCCAGGTTTTGGAATGAAACAGCCAAAGCCGCTTTCGCTCGGCTCCGGCCCTGCTGGTGGGTTTGAGCCTCTTCCTCTCCTGGACTCGGAGTTTTTCCTTCCACAGCTCTCCCTGGAGCTGGAGTGGGAGCCCTGCCTGGGCTGGGGCTGCGGGGCTGAGCTCAGAGTGCATTTCCAGAAGTGCTGGGAGAGCTCTGTAAGCCRAGCCTGAGATTTTTGGGAGCTGCGGGAATGCTCAGTTTTGTAGGAGTTGAGGAGTTCAGTTCCTCTCATTTCCCCTGTAATCCCAGCCCGGAGCCCTCTYGGGAGTGGGAGTGCTCAGAGATCCTGGCCTTCCCTTCCCAATCCACTGGAATTTTAGCAGGTTATTCCTCTGGAAAACAGGCAGGAGAGGCTGATCCACAGCAGGAGAAGCATCGCCTCAAATAACGAGCCAGATGCTCCAGTTCAAATATTCATCATCCTTTATTTTCCCCTTCGTTCAGTTCTGTCCATCTTTGATAGCTCAGGCTCATTAATTCCATGGATTCAGTGGTGAATTTCCTTTAAAAACATCCAGAGGATTGACGTGATCAGACTGAGGACAGCAAAGCACCAAGTGATTATCCCAAGACACAGCATTTTTGGGTTTCCATAGGAAGCAGGGAATTATTTCTATTTATAGAGACAACAGCCCACAGTTCCTAAACAGAGTTTGGCGGATTGACATTCCCAGGGTGTCTCCTTCCCTGCCAGCGCTTCCCATGGACACATCCCTATCATTTGGAAACCCCGTGTCCCTCCCCATTTTATTTGGCTTTGCCATCCTTTCGCCCTCTTGTTCCAAGAGCAGGAATTTCCTGCCAGCGCCTGCAGAGCCGAGCCAGCAAGGAGCACTCCCAGCTTTTCCATGGATTCCGCCTTTCCAGTCCCGGCTTCCCTCCTTTTCTTTCTCTTTCCCTCGGCYGTTTCCAGCAGCCCTTCCCTGCGCGGCGGCGCCTGCACCGCTACATTAACAATTGATAACAGAGCAGCAACCAGGGTAAAAATGGACAATAAATTTCCTTTAATTGGACAGGAATGTTGCCAGGAATCCTCCTCCCGCCCGTTTTCCCTCCGGGCTCAGCGAGGCTCCCACCCTTGGAGCTCCAGGATGCTCCTCTTGGACCTTGACTCCATCAAGGCTCTTGTGTCACCTCCACAGGGTTGAATCGAGGCGGCGCTCACCCGACAGAGCTCAGCACCACAGAGAAGGGGTTTTATCACCATGGAAATGCAAAGAAGCATCTGGAAAGCTCGAAAGCAGACCAGGTCGGGCTCAGGTTCCTGAGGCAGGAAGCGTCCCCGGCTGGGAGGAGGCAGATGGTCTCTCATCCTGACAGCAGCGGCTCCGCGGGCTCCGGCCAGGAGCTTCGGCCTGGAATACAAACCCCGCGAGGTGCCCAGAGCTGCCCGAGAGCGGCAGAGGGTCCTGGCAGCAGGCACAGCCTCGGGGCGGGGTTGAGGGTGGTGACTCGAGCCCCCAGCCCCTGTGGGGTGGTCACACACCGAGCTGGTGGATGCAGATTTGTCCCGGGGGTGATCAGAGGCCAAACGTACCGGAGAAATTAATCCCGGAACTGTGTAAAAGCACAAAACCACCTCGTTTCATTGCTGGGCATTTTTATAGGATTGTGGAATGGTTTGGGTTGGAAGGGACTGCAAAAATCATCCCATCCCACCCCTGCCATGGGCAGGGACACCTTCCACTAGCCCAGGTTGCTCCAAGCCCCGTCCGACCTGGCCTTGGACACTGCCAGGGATCCAGGGGCAGCCACAGCTTCTCTGGGAATTCTATCCCAGCCGCTCCCCACCCTCCCAGGGAACAATTCCTTCCCAATATCCCACCTAACCCTGCCCTCTGGCACTGGGAAGCCATTCCCTGTGTCCTGTCCCTCCATGCCTCGTCCCAAGTCTCTCTCCATGTTTCCCGTCATCCCTTCAGGCACTGGAAGGCCACAATTAGGTCTCCTCCAAGCTTCTCTTCTCCAGGCTGAACAATCCCGAATCTCTCAGCCTTTCCCAACCCCCTTCCACAGAGGGTGTCACAACCCCCACCTCCACTGCCAAAATCCAAGGTCCCACCTGCCTGGGTGACAGGAAATTCCCACCTTGGAAGAGACTCCAACCAGCCACAGCTTCTGACGGCGGAAGGGACACAAATCCGCGTTCCCACCCCAAGAGCCCTTAAAATATCCTCCCTGTTCCCGTGTGGGATTTCTCCTCTGAGGAAAGCGGCCCCGGGCTCTGCCCCTTCGGATCCGTCCCTTCTTTCTTCCCTCCCTTCCAAGATCCCATCTGCGAGGTGGGAGCAATTAGGAGTAATTAGCGCGCGACGGTGGCCGCGGTCACCGGGACCCTCATTAGCACTTCTTTGGGACGGGAAAGCAGCCGGAGCAGCTTCTGGAAAACAGCTCCACCCGCACCCTGCCGGGATGGTTTTCACATGTTCCAAATGTCAGGTTGTTGGCATCCAAGGAACGGGGTAATTACGCCCCGGGTGTCTTGGAAAGGGGGAATTCAGCGCTGAGGAATTCCATGGGACAACGGGCTGGAGCGAAGCGCTGAATGCCAAGTGGGAAGTTTGGATCAGGCTTCCATTTAATTCCCTGCTGTCAAAAAATGACCTTTCCCTTCAATAGAAAGGACAAAGGGAGGGCGAGAAACGCAACTCTCCCAACGCAATCCCTGCAGAAGAAGGAAAACAGGAAACATTCCTTGGAAATCCCCGGCTTTACTGATGCCCATAATGGCCCAGTGCGGCATTGTTGGGTTTTTCTTTCGAGTCAGGCGTTTTCCCTGGGTTATAAATACATTATAAAAGTAGCAGATCATAAAGTTTACAAGTGATGTGACTGTATAATCACCCCGAGTCTGCTCTCAAGCAATGCTGTCTTCAACTCTCATCCTGCAGCATCCTGTGGGCRGCGGGACCAGCCAGAAAAGTAGAAATAAAAGCCAGAAAAAAGGAGTTATCCTGGTATTTGGTGGCTCAATTCCCACATAAATACTGCTCAGGAGAGCTGGAATGCTGTGGGATTCGGGGTCAGAGCGAAAATCCCCTGCTTTTCCCACYCGTACACCCCAAACCACCAAAGTGCAAGTTTCCCGTCTCCAGCTTGAAACCTCAGAGATTTTGCAGCCAAGAATGGCACAAACGACAAATGGGAATTCCAGCCGGGAGCCGCTGGGGAAAGACAGGCAAGGAAAGGAAAAAATGAAGTATTTCCAAGTAGAGAAACGTGCAGGAGCTTTGCTGCTGGAGACAAGATCGTATTTGCTGTCACCCTGACCAACARTGCCACTCAGCACCCTCTCCTTTATCACAGTTTAGTGGCGTTTACCAGGGTGAAAACAAACTCGAAAATTCACAATTTTGCTTTCCAGATAAGTTTTTTTCCCAAATGTAATAAAGACTTCACTYGCTGGGTGTTTCTACAGACAGAGGCAGCATTAGGCAGAGAATTTGCCGTTCCATCCTCAGTTTTCCATCACGGAACGGGTCAGGCTGGAAGGATCACRGTGGTCACCTCCCTGCCCCAGCAGGGCCATCCCAGAGCACAGGGCGCAGGATTGTGGAATATCCCCAGGGAGGAGACTCCAGCCCCTCTCTGGTCTCTGTCCAGGGCTCGGTCCCTGCCCAGYGCAGAAGTGTCCAGGGGGAACTCCCTGGGATCAGTTCCTATTCCTCTGGGGCCATTGCTGGACCCCACTGCTCCCAGGGACACACAGGGGTGAGGGTCCCTCCCAGCCCAACACTCCCTCAATTTCCYGATAATTCTGTGTGTAATCAGCTATTCCATTCAATAAATCCAATTCCACCTCCCCATGGAGATCCTGTTTGGAATTTCGGGCAGAACAGGCAGAGTGTGCAATCAGGAGCAATCGTGGCCACGGGGATGCTCCCAGGCCTGTCCCCCATAAATGGCCCCGGGCTGGGTGTGAGCACTCATTTGGTGGATTATTAGGGGCTGCATTTATAGGAACAGAAGCTGAGGGACATCAGGGATCTCCAAAGTGCATTTAACCACCAAAATGCCCAGGAAATCCAAACSCAGCCCCGGCCTGGTGCAGCATCTATTGAGAGAAAGAGAAAGTTTTAATTAAAGGACAGTGGATGAGGAACTGATCCTCGAGGAAGGGCCTAATTCCCCGAATGGATTTAAAGGCTGTCACTCCAGTGGGACAKCAGCACATCCTCGAGTGTCTCCGCAGCAGATTAAGGGATGCGAGCACAGCCTTGTGTCCTCTGCCRGACTGTGGCCTTGGAATGATGGCTCTGGGAGAAAGAAGGATGTCCTACAATCCAGCAGGATCCTTTTGATGTCCCCCCAAGGCACCCCACGCTGGGGAGGTTCTATTAGGATTGACGTATTAGGGCTGTTACGGGGCCGGAGGAGCTCGGGTTTGGTCTTAACGAGAGCTTTTAAGCGAAAAACAAACGCTTACCTTCGCATTTTCCGCCACAGAACTGCGCCGAGGCTGCGAAGAGCCCCGTGAATCATCATTTTAGGGCTGCGGAATAGGATTCCATCCTTCCCCGAGTGACGTTTTAGGGCTCTCCAGTGTGAGGAAAMGCTGCTATTTTTATTTACGCTCTAAAATAATAGCGAGGCTTTGGGGGACGGAGCCATTTTTCAACGACRCGACGTTTGCAGCTCCTTGCAAATGCGCAGCTCCCACGAATCAGCTTTGTGGGAGTGCAGAACCCCGGGAGGAGGCACGAAAAAGGTCCCTTTGGACCCACATTTAAATGATTTTCTCCCCAAAGAATTGGGACCTGCATCCTCAGCGGCTTCCCCTGGCTTTGTTTGGGGTCTGTGAGGTTTTTAAGGTCATGGAATATTGTTGGTTTGGGAGTTTGGCTTTGAATCCCTGTTCTTGATTTGGGCTGGTGAGTGGGGAATGGCACGGATCCATCCAACAGCTCGGGGAAAATAAGGATTCCACGGAGCTCAGTGGATGCCTGAGAGCAGCAGGCAGAGATTGGCATCCAACTGGAATCTCTACTGGACAAAACAGCCCCTCTGGAAACACAGGAGAGGAAAATGAGGAGCTGAGGAGCTGGGAAAGGGACTCAGCCTGGAGAAAAGGAGGCTCAGGGGGGACCTTCTGGCTCTGCACAACTCCTGACAGGAGGGAGCAGCCAGGGGGGGTCGAGCTCTGCTCCCAGGGAACAGGGACAGGAGGAGAGGGAACAGCCTCAGGCTGTGCCAGGGGAGGGTCAGGGTGGACATCAGCAGGAATTTCTGCATGGAAAGGTCTGTCCACCCCTGGAATGGGCTGTCCAGGGCGGTGGTGGAGTCCTCATCCCTGGAATTGTTCCAGAAACCTGTGGATGTGGCACCTGGGGACGTGGTCAGGGCTGGCCTGGGCAGTGCTGGGGGAGGGTTGGACTCGATGACCTCAGAGGGCTTTTCCAACCCCGATGACTCTGTGACTCTAAAACGTGCAGGTCTTTGGGCAAAGGGAATTTCGGACTGGGAATTTGCTTTTTCCCTCCTTTATCAGAGGTTTTATCTCTGATTTTGGATTTCTTTTGTTGGTTTTCTGTTGACAGAACCATTATTTTTTCCAGCAGAAAAGCACTAAGGGGGCAACTATCCAGGGAAGTGCTGGGAAAAATGGGCATCTTGGTGGGCTTGTCCTCACCCTGCTGAGCTGGTGGCACATTCCGAGCAGAACGAAGCCCATGGAAGTGAAAAGCTGGGATTTGGGAAGGCCCTTGATGACAAAGAGCAGGAAGGCAGAGACCAGGTTAGGGCTGGAAATATTTGGAAATATTCCCTATTTGGAAATATTGAGGTGGATTCCTCAGGAGGAAAATGCAGGAAATGCTCAAATATTTCGGTCAAACCAGAAGAGGCTCCAATTGGGCTTTCAAAACTAAAAAAAAATGAGGCAATTTTCAAAATAAAAGAGATGAAATGTCCCATAACCCATCAATATCTGTTACGGCCCCACTGCTTCTTCCCTGAACAACAAACACCTCCTTCCCTTCCCCACACAGAGCCACAGAAACAAAGGAGTTGATTTATTTTCTCCAAAACTTGGATTTGTGGCTTATTTCTGCTGGGAATAATCTCTTGCCTGCATATCCATGTTCATCCAGGGGAGGGAAATCCAATCCGGCCTCTGGTAAATCCCGGAGCGGGTGGGAATTCTGCCAGGAGATTTAAGATGTTGTAGGGCTGCTTTTTGTTGGGTTTGTTGGTTTTTTTAATYTAAAATTGTAAATAGAGACATCTTAAAGTGCTCTTCGAAGTGCTTTGCAACAATTAGAGCGAGTCACTCATCATCCCAAAGCCATCAGCAGGGATAATTAAGGGCTTTTCCAGCCCGGAGCAGCAGGGACAGCAATCCCACTCAGCCAGGAAARTTCGCTTTACACCCCCAATGGCTCCACAGGAGAATTGGGAGCTGCCCTCGTAATTAGCTTTAAATGAGGGTGATCCATGCCCGAACTGATTTTCAGGGCTCTGTGTCCTTACAGGTTGAGGTGTTCCTTCATCCTAAAATTTCCCTTCATCCTAAAATCTCCCTTCATCCTTTTAAATGTTCAGAGCAGGGAAGTGAGGTTGGGCTCAAAAATTGGCCCCGTGAAATCACCTCAAATCCGGTTTTTGGTAAATCTTTCATGGGGAGGGGAGCAGAGTTTCCCTAAAATCATTTTTATTTTTATTTTTATTTTTATTTTTATTTTTATTTTTATTTTTATTTTTATTTTTATTTTTATTTTTATTTTTATTTTTATTTTTATTTTNTTTTTATTTTTATTTTTATTTTTATTTTTATTTTTATTTTTATTTTTATTTTTATTTTTATTTTTATTTTTATTTTTATTTTTATTTTTATTTTTTCAGTCTGGCTTCTCGTTGCTCTCCTGGAATAGCAGCGGATTAATGGCCCAGATGACGTCATTTCCCGCCATATATGATCTGCTGTAGGTTAAAACGGTCATCAAATAATAATTCCAGCACCACGGGTCTGACAGGGATACTTTTGGAGCAAAGATGTTCTGGTGCCTGTGTTGTCCATAGATGTGCAAGCGAAATAAAAACCCAAATTTGAAATAATAAAATAACGCCACCACATTTTTCTGGGCACTATTTCTTCTTCCTAAAAGGGAAACGCAAGGGAGGCCAGGGAAAGGAGCCTTGGGAAATAAAAACATGGGAAAGGTTTCCATTCAGCAGCGGGGACCGACGGGAAAAGCCAGGAGAGAGGAAAATTCCAGGYGAAATGAATTCCCCACGCAGGGATTGTCCAACCACTTGTGGCCTAAACCCGCAAGATTTTAACGCAACAGCTCCGACCTTTCCCAACGCCTGGATTAGGTGTTCCCATCTCCCGGGAGGAGGAAACACAGCCCGAGGCTCCCACGGGAGGGTCTGCGCCAACCCCAGAGGATTTTCCGTGGGCAGAGCTGCCCCGGGCTCTGGGGCAGCTTCACCCCAGCGATCCTGCCCCGTGGGGAGGTTCCATCCTCCATCCCACACGCCTGGGTTATCCCTCCTTTCCGCCACAGGGAATGGAGATCATGGGGTTTGCTGCTCCCTGGGATTTTGGGATTTTGCATGGTGGCTGCTCCCTGGGATTTTGGGACAAGGAGCAAGGGGTGAGGGTGGATTTGGCTGCAGAGATGGACCTTTTTTCATGAAAAAGAAGGAAGGAGAAGATGAAGCTGGAGCACAACAGAGACTGTCCCTTTGTGGGATTTCAGGATAACTGRATCCCTGTCTGGATGGCTCCTGTGGAACCCGAACCAGTTGGAGCCCGGACTAATATTKCAGAAATATTGATAAGATCAATCACTGGCATTTTAAAAGTGAATATTACGCGGTATAATTTATGGTGTTTCCTAAAATCCGTGCGTTTTCCCGCCTCACYCTGCTGTACGGACACGGGAGCAGGGATGAGATGCCACCGGGATTTTTTACATCAGCTGTAACTGGAGCAGGGTGGGAAGCTGAAAGAAGCCACAGGGAATTTCCCCACTTGGGATGTGATGAAAAAAGCGGAGGATCCCTGGGCTGGAGGCAGGCAGGGCTGACGAAAGCGCAGGAGAGGAAAATGAGCTGGGTTTGGGTGGAGGGCACTGGAACAGCTCCCCAGGGAATGGGCACRGCCCCAAGGCTGCCAGAGCTCCAGGAGCGTTTGGACAACGCTCCCAGGGATGCACAGGCTGGGACTGTTGGGAGGTCTGTGCAGGGCCAGGGGTTGGACTGGATGATCCTGTRGGTCCCTCCAGGATACTCCAGGATTCCATGACTGATTTTCTTGCTGCTGTCCCCACAGCTCCTGCTGGCYGGGGGCTGCTGGACAGGCAGAGGGGGAGAAAAAATTCACAGCAGCGCTGAGTTTCCCTGTTTTCCCTGCATCCCAGTACTTCTTTCCCTCAGGGATCTCTGCGCATTCAGCCACGTAGGGAGCTCGTTGGAGAGCACAGCCTGTGCTCCCAGCATTCCCACAGGACAGAGGAACAGGGTGATTCGTGGAGCCGAAGCTAAAATGATGGAATCATGGAATGGGTTGGGCCAAAAGAGACCTCAAAACTCATCCAGTGCCACCCCTGCCATGRGCAGGGACACCTYCCACTATCCCAGGCTGCTCCAAGCCCCGTCCAGCCTGGCCTTGGACACTGCCAGGGATCCAGGGGCAGCCACAGCTTCTCTGGGCAACCTGTGCCAGGGCCTGCCCACCCTCTGAGTCGAAAATGAGATGAGAATCAGACCCCAAAAATTCTCCTCACCCCACCCAGCCCCCAACTCCCCTGCAGAGTTGGGGAGAGCCCAGGGCAGAGCCCACCCATACAGGTGTGCCAGGCCATTCCAGGTGTGCCAGGCCAGCCCAGGTGTGCCAGGCCCATCCCTGCAGCTGCAGTCAGGGGTTGGTTCCTCCCTCGCTCCAGGGATTTTCTCAACCCCTCCTAGGGGTGGGGGCAGCATCTCCCTGCCGTGCTCATCAATGTTTCAATGGTATTACAGTTTTCTGACCAATAAATGTTTTTGGGTTTTCACCCTCTTTGCTGCTGAGTAGATCTGATCCCTGACAACAGCTCCATAAAGCTTYGTAGCATTCCACGGATCCCATAAACCCAGCAAAGGGATATTTCCGACAGTCTTGGCACAGCCCCTGGGAGCAGACCGAGCTCGTGTTGTGCAAAACCCCAAACACAACCCAATGAAATCCTCTTGCAGCCCAGAGCAAAATCGGATTTCAGCTGCAGTGGTGAGCACAAGAATGGGGCAACCCTGCCAGGGTGACTCCCATCCCAGCTGGGTTCAGGAGTGTCCTCCCTCCCTGTCCCAAATATTCCAATGTCTCAGTAGAACTCAGCAGCTTTTCCYTTATTTCCATTATTGTGAATAATAACCTTGCAGCAGCGACTCCTTGGGGCCACTGTTAGGAGGGATATCCCAAAGGTAATGCCCAATTCCTTCTCCTAAGGATATTTGCTCCCCTCAGGTGATTCCCCACCTGCAGAGCTGCTCCAGCCCTGGGATCCCAACATCAGGAGGATGTGGAGCTGCTGGAGAGAGTCCAGAGGAGGCCACGGAGCTGCTCCAGGGCTGGAGCCCCTCTGGAGCCAGGCTGGGAGAGCTGGGGGTGCTCACCTGGAGAGGAGAAGGATCCAGGGAGACCTCAGAGCCCYTKCCAGKGCCTAAAGGGGCTCCAGGAGAGCTGGAGAGGGACTTGGGACAAGGCATGGAGGGACAGGACACAGGGAATGGCTTCCCAGTGCCAGAGGGCAGGGATAGATGGGATATTGGGAAGGAATTGTTCCCTGGGAGGGTGGGGAGGGGCTGGGMTGGAATTCCCAGAGAAGCTGTGGCTGCCCCTGGATCCCTGGCAGTGTCCAAGGCCAGGCTGGATGGGGCTGGGAGCAGCCTGGGATAGTGGGAGGTGTCCCTGCCCATGGCAGGGGTGGGACTGGATGAGCTTTAGGATCCCTTCCAACTCCATCTTTAATTCTGTGTTTTACTGTGAAAGGCCCCTGAGCCCATTTTATCCCCTTAGAGCTGTCTGGAGGATGCTCAGCAATTACAGCATCCATTTCCTTGCGATAAACAGGGACTTCCTCGCTGCTCTGCTCCCCCTCCGTCTCCAGGAGTTACCGGAACCCTTGTAGGGCCACCACAAATTTATGGGGCAGACTCACATCGTAACCCAGCCCGGAACCAGCTCATCTCTGAGTGGCTTTCAGACCACAAGAATTCTGAAATCTCGCTGTGCTGGAGGCTCAGCTATCAGGGCTCTTTTTTAAAAGCTTGTTCAGAGTTGCAGGCACTTTTATTTTGCCAATTTAAATAGGGAGTCGAAGATAAAATTCCAGCCAAAATATGCTATGTCTCCCCATTCCCCAAAATAGGTTGGTTATTCCAAGGGAAAGTCTCAAACARCAGAGGCTGGGGAGGGGAATATTATTTTCCCCTGTACCAGACTAAACACTTGAACTTGGTGAGATTATTTCCATATAAATTCCTGTTAAAGATTCATRTGAGGTAAAAAGATAATCTTATAGGGGGTAAAGCACATCCAGGATTTAAGCACTATAGGGAAGAGTGTGTTGGAATCGGTGCTTTGTGGGGAATATCTTGGCAAAAGCTTGGCTTTGGAGGGTTTTCCGGGCTTTTTTTAATCTGGAATTTTATCACTTCAGGAAAAATATGTTGTAGCTATGTGTTCAGGGCTTATKTTTTTTTTTTTTACCCATGATTTTTATTCAGATAAAAACAATTGGGGAAAGACTTGGACGACGGAAGAACTCGGAGAAAAGGAAGAGGACAAACTTACTGCTGGGCGTAAAAACCCAAATTGTATTAAAACGAACAAAAAAGTAGAATTGTTCTGGTTCCCTACCTGCTCTCGGTGGTTTGTGGGCTGAAAGCAACCCGAGAGCTGAGCCAGCCCTGCAGGAGCTGCAGCCCGAGCTGGGCTGGGGCTGCGGCAGCTCCGGCACCTCCAGCCCTGGGGCCCGGGGGATGTTTCGGGATGAGTCACAGGAGCCCAGAACTCGCACGTGGGTTGGAACCACAGGCCCAGGTGCTCCCAGAGGGGCCCTTCCCRCCAGCCCCTGGGTGTCCACACTGACACATCCGTGCCTTTCGGAGCCTCCCTTCCCGAACCTGGGTCCCGGTGAGGAAAACTGACTCCAATTCCCGGCTGCTGCTGCTGGAGCCCTCGGCTGGATSGGTGAGGGGGACTTTGCTGCTCTGCTCCCGCCCCAGCCCCTTCTGCTCCCACCCCCGAGCCTTGACTGGTGCCAAGGGGTTGATGTTGGGACCCTCGGAGCTGGGAAGGCGTCCGAGGGTGGTTCCTGCCCCAGCTGGATGTCCCGGGAGCCTCGGGGTTGTGGGAATTCRGGGTGCTGAGGAAGATGTGGTGGTCCCAAGGCAAAGCTCTGGCTGCTTCCCCATCCCTGGAGGAGCTCYGTGCCCATTCCGCCTCTCTCCGGGCTCTCGGGAGCGAAGGGCGCGTGGGGATTTCACGAGCCCCTTTTCCCGAGGAAACGGAGCTTTCCCTGTCCCCTCTCCCCTCAGCCGCTCTCGGAGCCGTTCTTGCCGGGCTGAGAGGAGCTGGGAAGCGCTTCCAAGGGCTCTTTGCTGGGACACGTCCCGTGGAGCGGGAGGTGGAGCAGAGGTTTGGGCTCTCGGGGTCACTGCTGGAGGAGGCTGATGGAAAGCTGATGTTTTCCCACTGTGGGGCTGCTGGGGAAGGTACACGGTGATAATTCCTGTTGTTGCGGAATTTCGGGAGCTCAGGGAACTGTTTTCCACCAGCCCAACTTCTTTAATAAGCAGAATTTCTCCCCAAGCAATAAACAAGGTAACTGCAGGGCAGGAGGAGGCGCGGCACAGGCGGCTTTAAAAGGTGTTTGTTTTGTCAAAGAAACCCCTTCCCTTCCTCAAAAGAAGGGGAAAAAGAGGAAATTTTATATTTAGGTTGCGGTGCAGATACTTCTCGTGAGGGTCCAAGAGGAAGAAAACGTGAACTTGGCTCTTTGATTTTAAGTCTTGTGAAAAGAGAAAGAAAATAGAAAAGAGGGAGGATTCGGAGCGATGGAAATCAAACTGAAACCATTCTGCTTCCTGTTGTGTTAAAGGCTCCTTGACAGCTGATGGAGTGTTAAATACTTCYAATTATCTGTGGTGTTCTATTAATCGTTCTCTTCTAAATTTATTTTTTAGTTTTTAAATCTCAGAAAATTCTGACCAGATAATTCACTCTGGATATTCCTTCAAATGCAAATATCGCATTATTTGTGTATCAAACACTTGAAGTTGATCRAGCCTTGAACTTTAACATTTTTTGACTCATGACTGTCCTAAAATGTGACCTCAACTRTTCATTACCCTTTTTTATTGCATTTATTGCCTCCTGCTCTTTAAAACTGCTGCTAAAATGGAATTGTCGTGGAAGTGTCCAAACCTGATTCCCGGGAATTCCCTGTGCTGGTTGACCCCAGGAATGCCATGATCAGGAAGGATTTTGACTCTGTGTGAGGATGGGATTTCTCTGCCTGTTTAGGGTTGGAATTCTCACCCCTTTTTGGGGTGCTGGTCTTCGCTGTGGGGTTTGCTCTCCTTCCTTGTCAGCCTCTCCTCAAGGCTCTTCCCMATCCTCGAGCCCTCCCAAATCCCTGTCAAGGGAAGAGCTGATAATGACCTTTCTTGGCCTCTCACATAACTAAAAATAGCACTGAAAAGTAATTTCCTTTTCCCCATTGAGCTTCGTCCCCAAATTCCCTCTTTTCCATGCTCTGTTATCAGATCAGGATCACTTTTCCATGCCGTTGGTCCCGCTCTTTGCTTTGTACTCCAGTCTGATTAAACACGAGCCCAGCTTGTCTCTTACAGAGTCAAACCAATCAACATCTGTGGGTTCCTCCCGGTTTTCCCCTCTATCCCATCCTCCTCCGGGTGCTGGCAGTGCCTGGCTGGAGCCTGGCTCGTCCCGGGGTGCTGGGAAGATTCCATGGTGAAATTTGACCTTTGCCAAGTTGTCCTCCTCGGTTTCTCGGAGCGGGGATTCTCCTGCTCTGAACACAAAGGTGTTTGCTCCCGGCTCGGCAGCCGCTGATTGATCCCRACAGGGATAAATCCTGAGGAACAAACGTTGCCCAAGTGCTGGGCTCCTGTTTTTTCCTGTTGGGATATAAACCAAAAGGAGAACGTTTACGAAATAATCTGTTCCTTTTAAAGACCACTTTGTTCTTCTCTCAAAATGGTGATTTCAGAGAAAATGTCAGACAAAATTTCAGAGGAAATCAAGCTGGAACCAGCTGATTCCTTATTTTCCAATTTTCCTGTGGGATGAACAGCCCTGGATGTTGAAGTGTTGCACTGCCATGGGGCAGCAGCAACTTTGAGTTGTTCCTCGCTGAAGAATTCCAGTCCTTACCGGGAAAAAGGAATAACAGCAAAGAAAATGTGGGATATTTCCATGACCAGGCCACTTTTCTCCRGTGAGAATTCAAACCCTGCCTGCCTTAGTCACTGGATCCGACGTGCCTGGGTAACCTGGAGCTGAAATGCTCCTTGGCTCCTCTCCTGGGAGGAAATCTGGGATTTGCTGTGGATTTATGGACTCTGCTCTCTGCCTGGGCAGGCTCTGCTTTGCTTTCTGCAGCCACAGCTTGGCCGGGCAGGCGCTGCTGCTGAGCTTCCCCCAAATTCCCCGTCCTGGAGAAGGCTCTGGTTTTATCCAGCACCACTTGGCATTCCCGAGGGAAGGCAGAGCAACAGCAGSAGCTCCAGGAGTTCACTCAAAAAATGGAAATCCCAGGACTTGCCCCAGCTCTTTGTGGAGCTCACTCTGCGTTTTTCTCATCCCTTATAAAATGAGCAATTCCTAACGTTTCCACATCTCAGGTGCTTTCCTCTAAATCCATTTTTGAGGCGAACCAGACAGGCAGAAATCGATGATTCCTCTCCAGGAATTATTAAGGACCAATTTCGTGGATTTGCAAATTTTCAGGGCCTTGTGCTGATCTGGACCAGTGACCCCAGGGACACCAGGTCTACCCAGGGAATGACAAGAAATTCTTGCTGCTCTTGCATCCATCAGGGTTTGGGAAGGGCTGTTCCCAATAAAAACGCTTCCCTGTGGTTCAGGCGTGGGTAGAACCCGCCGGGAGCCCCAGGCTGGGAGGGTGAAATCCGAATTTGCGCCGTGGGCAGGAGGAGTTTTTGTGAAACGCTCGGGCCGGGACTGAGCAGCTCTGGCCCAGAGGGGAGAGAGGCGAGGTGTGAATGCAAATAAAATCCACTGGYTCAGCTCCGCTTCTGCCCTGCCAGGTCGGGGCAATTTTATCTGATTATGAAGAGCCTTTCCCCGGAGCGGGAACAGCTCCCGGCTCCGGGGAAAAGAGGGAATGCGCGCGGCGTGCAAAGGTGCTGCGCTCCAGAGGGATTAAAAACGCTGCTTTGGGGTGAGCCTGACCTYGTTCTGGGAGCAAAAAACCCACGAGGGCCGCGGGAGTGGGCAGGAGCCTCCTCCAGCAGCTCCTGGAGGTGACAACTCGAGGTGTCACCTCCCCGAGACACCAGAGCCAAACGCATCCCTCACCTCACACGCCCTTTGCGGGAGGCTCAACCATTTGCATTTTGATGCTCTGGCGTTTTCCAAACCGCGGAGACATCGGAATTTTTATCGCCCGCAACAACTGCGTTGCCAAGGGCAACGCTCGGGAATGAGCTCCCGAGCACCGATCCCCGCTTGCGGCAGAGGGCGGTGTTTGAGTGGGAAAAATGCATATTTATAGGAAAATTACTGGATTTCTGTTGAACCCTGGGCAGAGTGTGGGGTCTGAGCCTGTCGTGGCCGTGGRAATGGTGCCAATTCCTGGGTGTGCTGCCAGGGAATGCTGGTTGTGTGTTTTACCTTATACTGGATAATCCTCGTCCCCAAAGGAGTTGGGATTTAAAAATATTCCTCCYCATGCATTGCTGCTGTCCTCCTTGRTAATCCCTGCCCCGGCTCCAATTCCTAGGAGCAGTTTCCTTCCCCTGAAAGGAAAACTCCRCAAGGAAACACTGTCAAATATTTGCTGCTGTTGTTTCAATGAGRAACTCCCGACTTCCATTTCCCGGGATGAACTTTTCCCGGTGCAGCTCGTCCCGAGCGCTGGACTGAGCTCCGATGGTTTCCAGAAAAGTGATTTCATTTCTGGTGCCCTTTTGAACTCCTGAGAATGAGAAACGAGACAATTTTGCTGCCCTGGGGGAATCCCTGAGCCCTGCTCTGCCTCTCGCCAACCTCTGGGGAAACCTCGCGGACATTTTGCCTGGTTTTCCATCCCCACCATCTCTGTAAGGATGAGGCTGATGCTTCCTGATGATGTTTAAAGGATTTTTTGGGGGGAGGGAAGTGGGATGGTGCCCACAGGGCTCTGGTKGATGTTTCTCCACCCAACCTCCCTTCTCCCCGGGAAGGGAAGGAGAAGCCAGACTCTTAAATTTGATGTTTCTGCATTCAGCAGGAAACTCTCTGACAAATCAGACAAGAAAATAACACGTTGCAAGAAATAGTGCAGCCACTGGTGGGCTGCTGCTGTCCCTATTTAACTTCTCAGCGCTGTTTTCTCTTTTTTTCTTTCTGGCTGGGCTTTTTAAGAGGGAAAAAAAATTCGTGCCTTGCCTCTTGCAGAGGAAAAGCAGCAGGAGACGGGAGAGCAGCCCCAGGCTCGGTGCAAAGCTCCCCCTGGCACACAGGCGCTCCAGGCTGTGTTTTATGGAGATTTAATTACCTGAATTCTCTTAATAAGAGCAGAGGCTCAGCCTCCTGCACCTGATCTGCTGCTCTTGGGCTGCCTTTCAGCAGGGGACTGGTGGGGGGGAACCCCTCTGGYTTTTGTAGCATCGTTCCGGCACAAACCCTGCCCTTTTCCGGCCCCAAATCCACGGGAGGGGTCCCTGAGGGGTCGCCCCGGGGTTCTGCCCTGGGAGTACGTGCAGCAAACTCGGTCGTTTGCCGTGGCCTGCCCCGGCGAGGTGAGCTCATGGTCTATTTTTTGGTGAGTAAACACCTCGAATAAGTTCATGAGGTTAAACAGGAACCCTGCTGGCTCTGTGGTGGTTGGGGTTTAAATAAAGTCACTGGGATGGGAGGGTAGGAGCCGGTGGGGTGATGGAAAATGGTGCCAGGAAAGCCAAACCTTTCTTAGGATAAGGAGGGGAGAAAGCATAAGGGAGAAAAGGGAATAAAAACAGGAGTTCAAGCCCTGAATGGTCCATAAACAGCAATAAAGGCAGAGCAGGAGTCGGCAACGGCCCCAGAGGAACGGGAACTGATCCCAGGGAATTCTCCCTGCACAGGAGGCAGAACTTCTGCCCTGGACAGAGCCCAGAGAGGGGCTGGAGYCTCCTCCCTGGGGATATTCCAGAGCCCTCTGGACACAACCCCGTGCCCTGTGCTCTGGGATGGCCCTGCTGGAGCATCAGTGTCCCTCCGTGGTCCTTCCAGCCTGGCCCATCCCGGGATTCTGTGAAAGCAAGGATGTTCCAGGAAGTTCTGCAAAGGCAGGTGCACATCGGSAGGGTCAAGGTTTTCTCGCTGGCTTGAATCTCCTGCTCTTTTGGGGGAGATGGGACCACATTTTGATGCGTATTTATCCCTTTCTTATTCCTATTTTTTTCAATCACGGCTCCTGCACAGGAGTAATTTTATAGGTATTTATATATTTTATAGATATTGATATATTTTATAGATATTGATATATTTGACATATCCAGCCCCGATGTGCTGTCAGGTCTTGGTCCTGGGGCACGGAGACTGCGGGTCAGGAGCCCTGTCCTTGTCCAGGTGCCAGCTGAAGGATCCTGGCATGGATTTTTCCCTCACTTTCCTGTGCCCAAGGCGTGGCTCAGGGGATGCTGTTCCACATTTTGCCAGGATTCTCCACAGGTCTGACCCCAGGGAGAGCTTTGCTCTGTCTTTTATTGCCTTTTCTTCCTAAAATGTTTCGGAATGAGGAAAAAATATTTGGAAAAAAATATTTGGAGGAAAAATAACTGATTAATATTTGGATTTCCCTTCTCCTGGCCATGCAGGAGATTCCACTCAAATCCTCGAGGACTCCTCTCTTTTCTGATTCAAAGCACAAAGTCACTCAATTTAAGTGTAAAATCCCAAAAACTTGGGACAAAATCCCACATCAGCACCACGGGAACATTGCAAAGGGTGGGAAGTGTTACTGGAAACTCCCAGGGAAAATTCCCAGGTTAAATTTCCAAGTCCTAGGTGGCATGTTTTGTTCAGGGGTGTCGGAACCTCTGAGGAACTCCCAGAAAACYGCAAACAATCCCTGCCCTTCCCTGCTGGGAATTCCTCCCTCCTCCCCACGTGGGATTGGGAAGGGGCACTTCGGGAGCTGCTTGTGCTGAGGGTTTTTGGGAAAAATCTTTAACCTTTAATCCTTTCATTCCCGTAAATTCAACTGAAAATCCATTTGGATGCATCCATGGGGCGTCTTTTCCTTACTGAACAGCTGTGACATAAAAAACCCGGATTTTCAGGCTGATCCTCCTGAAAAAGAGAGCAAAAAATCTCCTGTGTGGAGGCTGGAAAGGTTCAGCTCCATGGAGAGTGAGGAACATCTGATTTGTGTRATATTAAGGAATATATCTCAAATCTGCCTGACTTTTCAGCTTCTGGAGGTCTGGAAGAGCCATTTCCCATGGGAATCCCCCMATTCCCGATGGGATGAGTTCACCCTTCCCATACCAGGTCTCCCCGACAGGTCCCTGCCCATTTTGCACTGGAAGAGGAGGATCCCAATTCCTTTTCCTGGGGAGGGACCACCCTGCAGAACGACCCCCCCGAGCCATTTATTGTCCCAAAAAATTCCCAGAGATGCAGCACAAATTTCATTTTAAGGATCTTTTTTTATCACAAGCATGTCAACCTTAGTAGGTTTTATTCTTGGGGGTTGGGTTATTCAGGTAATTTTTCAATAATTTTTGTTTTTTTTAGTTTTGTTTTGGTTTTTTAGTTTTGTTTTGTTTTTTTTTTGTTTTGTTTGGAGTTGGTTCTTTTACAAAATCCATTCTTGACAATTTTCATTGTGAATTTAATGCTSAATATGAGAAGGAATCTCTGGCTCCCAACTGAACCTCGGTTAATCTGATTTATCCTTTACAAGTTATCCCTCAAATTTCATTGCTAAGGGGATCAAATGCCCAAATGTTATCCCTGAAATCAAGTGATATTCTTCTTTCTTTAAATTTACGTCCCTGATTCGTTCCAACCACGATCCCTAAGGTTTTAATTGTCCTGCAAAATCCAGGGAATTAAAAATCTTGGGCCTGAGCAARATCTCTCCCTTCCTCGAGGTCTCCAGCACTGGCACAAGAAATTCCCAAACCTCTCCCACAAGGCACCGTCCCTTTCCTGATTGATTTTTGACAGGGATTTCAATATGTTAACCTTGAAATCAATTTTCAGCTTCCTTGGGAGGTTTTCAGGTTCTGCACCTCAAAATCCTCACTCTTTTCTTTCCAAATATGAGCAGGTAGTAAATTAATTAATTAGATGGTAAAGAGAACAAATAAAAGACTTTTTCTAAATAAATAAATTGAAAAAACTTCATGATTTTAGTAGCAATGATTTGAGTGTAAGGATTTTTTGGTTTGGTTTTGCAATGGAATGATTTTATTGTCTGGTTAGTTGTCCTCAAATCCTGGGAACYGGCCACATGGAGAGGTTTTCCCTAAATCATTTGAGGGTCAGGAGTGATTTCCCACCCCACAACCAGGACAGAGGTGCACACGCCTGTCCCATGGGATGGGGACTGGGAAAACTAAGGAAGGCTGACCCCTTGATGAAATATGGGATGAAACAAGGGGGAATGGCTTCCCACTCCAGAGGGCAGGGATAGATGGGATATTGGGAAGGAATTGTTCCCTGGGAGGGTGGGGAGGCCCTGGCACAGATTCCCAGAGAAGCTGTGGCTGCCGCTGGATCCCTGGMAGTGTCCAAGGCCAGGYTGRACAGGGCTTGGAGCAGCCTGGGATAGTGGRAGGTGTCCCTGGGGTTGGAACGAGATGATCTTTAAGGTCCTTTCCCATCCAAACCATTCTGGGATTCTATAAGTATTTTATATAAAAATAATTCCCATCTCTGTTTTCAGGTAAAAAGGAACGCATTAAAGCCGGGTTCTAATTTCAACAGCTCAAACCCAAATTTTGTGTTGGAAATTCGACTTTTTGGGTTTTTTTTTAGTTTTTAGACAGGGCTCCTCCCTCTCTGACACGAGCAGGGGAAAGGGAGGAACTGAGGGCCGAAATTYGAGTTGTGGCAGCAAAATCCCCCAACCCCCAGCCCGGGAAAATCCCCTCAAGTCTCAGACTCGGAAAAAAAACCCCAAAGGGAAGCTCTCCTTGTTTTCYGTAGAAACACTGAACGAGCTGAGAAAATCCCGACGGATTTATTCCTCCTCGAATCCCAGACCAACCTTCCCGCTGCTCCAGCGTCGCTCGCAAAMGGGCAGAGCGGAGTGGCTGAATCGGCAGGGAAAGTGCCCCCGATTGGAATATCCGTGAGGATAAATCGTGTTTTCCCGTGMCCCCGCTGTGCTAAATACGGAACCGCATTGATCTCCCGCTCCCTTTGTGGCCCATACATGGAATTACCTGGGGAAAATGCAAATCCTGAAGGGTTGGACGATCCTAATTATTTATTTGGGGTGTTTTAGGCGATTTCTGCGACTCTTTTGTGGGTAATGGAGGGTTTTGTTCACACCAAACCCACCCCTCGGTGTTTAAATGTTTGTAGGGGGCTGGAAATTGGCGGTGGGGAAAATTGGCTTTTTAGCGCCGTGCGGTGCCGGAATTCCTCCTTCTCCGGCTGCTCCGGTGCCAGGAGTTCTGCGGCTTCGCGTGGATGGGAGAGGCGATGGATTTAAAATGGGGAAAAGCAGCTTTCTGACTGTTGCTGCCCGCTAGGATCGGTGCCAACAGCTCGGATTCCATGGGGGGATTGAATGCATTCCCAAACCTGCTCACCCAGAGAGCCTGATCCTAAAAAATCGGTGGGAAAACCTCCTTAAATCTCTTTTCTAACTCAGGAGGGGAGCGTGGGTTTAGTCCTGCTGGGGCGACTGGAAGGGCTGGAATCCCTCTGAAATTCACAGGATCCCAGGCTGGAATCCCTCTGGATTTCACACGATCCCAGGCTGGAATCCCTCTGGATTTCACAGGATCCCAGGCTGGAAGGGCTGGAATCCCTGTGGATTTCACAGGATCCCAGGCTGGAATCCCTCTGGGTTTCGCAGGATCCCAGGCTGGAATCCCTCTGGATTTCACAGGATCCCGGGCTGGAAGGGCTGGAATCCCTGTGGATTTCACAGGATCCCAGGCTGGAAGGGCTGGAATCCTTCTGGGTTTCACAGGAGCCCAGGCTGGAAGGGCTGGAATCCTTCTGGGTTTCACAGGATCCCAGGCTGGAACACCTCTGAATTTCACAGGATCCTAGGCTGGAAGGGCTGGAATCCCTCTGGATTTCACAGGAGCCCAGGCTGGAAGGACTGGAATCCCTCTGGATTTCACAGGATCTCAGGCTGGAATCTCTGTGGATTTCGCGGGATCCCAGGCTGGAAGTGTGTCCCTGCTCCAGCAGGGCCATCCCAGAGCAGTGGCAGAGGGTTGTGTCTGGATGTCCTGGAATAACCCCAGGGAGCGAGGAGACTCCCTGGTCACTCCTGCTCTGGCCCTGGGGAGGGAATTCCATGAAATGCTTTGGACAGAGTTTTTTTCCTGAGATTTTCCCTCTCCTGGCCTGAGGTCACTGCAGGATCCTGTCCCACCTCCTGCTCTTCCCAGTGCCTTCCTCCTCCTCTTGCTTCCCGTGGTTCTGCTCCCGCTCCCTCCTGCCCTTCCTCGCCATAGGAAAAGCACCAGATCTTGATTTTTTTTTAAATCTRTGCAACTTTCTCAGCCATTCCCAGCTCCCCAGGCCCGTGGGGAATATCAGCCTGCAGAAAATCAGGAATTGTCTTTCCCTGTAACCCCGACCTGGCTCGGGTTACCCYGGGAGGAACCAGAACCAAACGCATTTCCCGACTTCTCGGGAATCCCAGGGCATCCTCCCCATCTCCACCTCCTTTCCTTGTTCCCTATGCTGGTTGGGCCCTTTTCCATCCCCATGGAGCATCCCACGAGCCGAGGGACGGCTGGGAGGGCACATCCTTTTATTTCCTGATTGTTTCTCCCCATCCAGAGCTCCAAGGCTTTTACGGAGTTCGTAGGGTGCCGAGCCAGGGGAATTCCAGCGGATGAGCCTGTCCTTGTCCCCTGGGAGGGGCTGGAAGCAGCAGGACCCCGGAGCTTTCAGCCCCACCGAGGGGCAGGAAGCAAAAGCAGCCACGTCAGCTCCATCTTAGCCCAAAATTYCCAGATGCCAGCAGCTTGTGGAGATATTCACAACTCCCAAATCCGCAGGAAAAACAAACAAAAACGCTGACAGGCAGCCCCTGCTGATTTCACTGCTTCCAGCACTTTGGCTTTCTTTTTTTCCTCCCCTCTCCTCAAGAGCCAAGAGCTGGATCTGCCYGGGCTCCTGAATCATCAGGAGCTTTGTTCCCGTCGCCAGCTGCAGGAATTGGGGCTGGGATGATCCGTAGCCGGTTTATATTTGCCTAAATAGGGTTGGGAGAGAGGAGTGGGATGGGAGAAACGACTGAGCTGGGTCATTTGTGGTCAGGTTGMATATTTGGGCAATTCTGAATTAATTTGTCCTTAACTCAGGCCTGTCCCAAGGATGGGGCTTTTAAATGGTGGAAGGATCACTCCAAACAGCCCATCCTGGAGGACCTGCTGCTCMCTCCCAAATTGGGGAACAAATCCACAATTTAACAATTTAACACTTGAACAATTTACCACGCCAGGGCCASAATTTCCCGTCTGGAAAACAAGAACAACAGAAATCCATTCCTGTTTTATAAAGCRTTCCAAGCCCGCGGTGCTGAGTGCCACGGGAAAGCCTCTGAGGAACAGGGCAAATCCCTGTCCTCGGGGCAGATGTTGGAATTGGGATGGGAAATAAGGCACAAGGGAGTCTGGGAAGGAGCAAATCACGTCAGAAGGGCTGCAGCAAAATCTGAATGTGCAACAAAGTTTGTTTAAAATTGAGGAAAAGAACCTGTTTTTCACCTTCCCAAGGTGAAAATATCTCCTGTAGCAGGAAAGRTGGGAWACAATYGGACTYGATGATATTAAARATCTTTTCCAACMRKAATGATTCCATGGTTTTATGATTGTRACAATTAAAAAATTTGCATATGTTCAGAATAAGGGGTGAAGTGTTGGGTAATTTTTGTGCCCTGAAGTTCAGCCACGATGTTTGCACCAATATTAAATAYGACATTTGCACCAATATTACGGTGCCAATAGAAAAATCTTGGTTGTCCAGACAACAAAAAATAATGATTATAGGGATAGAATTTATTATTTTTTATACCTCTGTCTGTAGGAACAGTTTGAGTAAGCTTCAAGTGTTCCTAAAATTTCCCTGTTTCTCTTTCCTTCGTCCCAAAGTCACGGCAGGATCCGCAGCTGAATTCCCGACTCTCGGGAGTTCTGGTTTTGCTCTGTGAGGGTTTTGCTGGTTTAGCAACTCTGCTTTTCCAGAGAGAGGAGATTTTGGGGTCTGCCTCTTATCCCAGGAGAGGGGGAAACGGCCTCAAGCTGTGCCAGGGGAGGTTCGGGTTGGATATTAGGAAAAATTTCTTCCCTGAGGTTTGCACGCCTGTTTTGGGGTCAGTGCCAGCTGGAAGTGCAGAATTGGGATTGGAACCTCCTCGTTTCCATCGGAAGCTTTGCTAATGACCAGCCCAGCAGTTCAAAAAGCCACCAGAGGTACAACCTCACATTCGACTCTGCTTTTTTCACCTCTTCCCAGCCCCTGTGACCACACCACGAGTCAGGGCACGGCGGTGCCTTGGGCTTCCCACTCCCACAATTCCAGCTCCAGCAAACAGAAGGAACTCGGGCGCTTCGTGCTTCACCTCCTGGGGATCCATCCTGCACAAGCAGACTCCAAAAAAAAACCACTCCAAAAGCCAAAAATTCTCTAATTACACCAGCACCGCTCCGGTGCTTGGTCCCTGGTTGGATGTGGGTGCACATCCATCCTGGGAGCGACCGTTCCCTTTTCCAGCCCCTGTTCCCTCCGTGCCTCAGYGAGAGCTGCCAGCGCGCTCGGCTGACGCTGCAAGGCAGGGACACAGCTCGTGGCTCAGCTCCCGGCTGTCCTCGCCTCAACCTCCCAAAATTCCCAGTGTTTGGCACCCCGAGCTCCACACTTGCATCTTTTCCCACCGTTCCTCCGGGAAGGGGTGGAGGAGCGGGAGCTGGCCCGGCYGTGCCACCTCTCCCTGGTTTTGACAGGGCTGGCGCCTTTGCTGGCGGGAAACTCTGCTGTTCAGCCAGGAAACCCCTTCCTCTGATCCCTAAAAACCSCTTTTCCCCTCTCCATCTCTTTGCTTTGTCCACCTCTCTTTCCAAGCGAGGTGTCCCCAAGCCGTGGCTGCTCCAATTTCCCTGCAATTTTCTCCTTTCCCAACCAAAGGACCTTCGAGCAAGCCCGGAACACCACACCTCTCCGAGAACCGCTCTAYAATTCCCATTCCCCCGAGCTCGGGAGCACCGCCTGCAAAAATCCGTGCGGGCTTTGAACGTTTCCCCTCTATTTTAACCCAGAAAAAAATTAATAAAAAAATCCTCCTAAGCTGTGCTGGCAGCGCCGAAGCCTCCGCCGGTGTCATGTAGGGCTTTGTGCTGCGCCTTTGTGAGGCATAATTAGCACTTTGGATGCGCTCGCATCAGATGGCGCCTGAACGGGAGAATTCCTTTAACCCCTCAGCCTCCGCGGCGCATCCCCGAGCGTGTCCTGGAATGACACCGCYGGGAAAGAGGCAGAATTCCCGCTACCTGGGTTGCGCTTGGAGGCTCCGAGCGGCGCCGGGTCAGTGCTCGGCTCCCCCGCGTGCGGAGCGGGCAGTGGGATGAGTGGGGGTTGTTAATGTTTTTATATTAATTCTGGAGTTAAATTAATTTTTATATTAATTCTGGTGTATTAATTTTTATATTAAATCCGTTCTTTTATGTCTCTGTGTGAGTTCGGAACGGTCCAGGGGGTTTAAATCTGTGCACAGGCTGCRGGCAGGGTTGGGAAAGCGGCTCAGGGTGAGGTCGGGATGGAGAGAATCTGCTGCTTCTCTGCTGAATTCAGGATTTTTCCGAGTAGAAAAAACCCTCTGGATAYTCCATTGAACTCACTCGAAGGATTAGGATTTTAAGGTTGACAATCAMACCATATTTTGCTCAAAATCCATGAGCCTGGATAGGCAGGACAGGGAAAGGACGCRCCCTTGGTTGGGCACATGGCGCTCACATTCCCATGGGAATTCCTCTGCCCCTTCCACTATGCTGTGCCCAGGGCAGGGCTCAGCCTTTGGCACATCCTCTGGCACTGCTCGCTCACCCACAAGGCATTCCCAGAAGGAGGCACGCAGGGAAATGCCGCAAAAGGATCCAGCCCTGAGCCGTCCCCGCCGGGGGTTGGGTTTTTCCCGCACGGAGCCGTGGAAAAGCTTTGCCGTGTTTATGGAGCAATCGCGGTGGCGACGCCAAAAGCTCGAAGTTTGTTTCCTGACCCAGACTTGGATCAGGCTCTGGACGGCCTGGCTTTTCCAGGACGTGGGAAGCCCTGGCTGGGATGAGAGGAGCGGGGCTCCTCCATGTGCCRGGTGACACGAGCCCAGGCTCCCGCTGTCCTTCCCTCCAGCTTTATCCACAAATCCAAACCAACCCTTGCTTTTCTCTCTCCCTCATCCCRAACCTCGGAAGGGCTGTTTTTGGATGAGATGCAGAAGCGATTTGCATACTTTGGTTTCTGTGCTCTCACAAGTCCGAGCGGATCCCTCCCCCCCTCTCTCCTTAGACATCTGTTCCTGGATTTCTTGTTTTGTCCCTACCCGATTTTAGGGCTGCTCCACGAGGGCCTGGAGCCTGCAGGGCGTTGCCAGCAGAGCCCAGGAGTGCGACCTCATCCCATCAGCTCCATCTGGGACCCCAGCTCTGACCCCATCCCACCAGCCCYGTCTGGGCTCCCAGCTCCAACCTCATCCCACCAGCAGTGTCTGGGCCCCCAAGTCCAACCCCATCCCACCAGCCCCAAATTATCCCGTCAGCCCCAACCCGTCCCATCAGCCCCATCTCCGAGCCCATCCCAGCAGCTCCGTCTGGGCTCCCAATTCCAACCCCATCCCACCAGCCCCAACCCCATCCCACCAGCCTCATCTGGGCTCCCATCTCCGACCCTTCCGAGGGGTCGGATTTTCTGCTGATCCTTTTGATCTCCGTTAATAACGGCCAAAAACAGCCCCGAGGGGCCTCCTCCTTCCTCCCCCTTCCTTCACGCCGTGGCTGTGGGAGGAAGCTGAGGCTGGCAGGGTTATCTGTTCTTCATTCCCTCCGTGCACAAATCCATCCCCGCTAGGAGRAGGTTTGGAAAGGGAAGGAACGAGCCGAGCGTGGTCTGCCCTGGGATTTATGCAAATCCGTGTGTTTTTGTGCCAATTTAGAGCCAACTGCCTGTCTCGTTAGGGGAAAAGTGGCAAGTTTGGCTACCAGCCAGAGCACAAGCCGCTCAATCCCTGCGTTCCCGCTCGGTTTGCAGGGAAGGGGCTCGGATGGATGCGGTGCCGGAGCCGAGGCATCGCTTCTCTCCCCGCYGGCCCAGCGATCCCAGCTGGAATTAGCGGCAGGAAGCAGGGGAGGTGAGCTGCCTCTCCCAGCCCCACCCCGCTGATTATTCCTAGATATCCCCCTTATCAGCTTTTCCTGCCTCCAAGCCTTGTTCCAGCCGTGGGGGAGTGGGATGGCCAAGAAATCCCAGGCACGCCTGGCCGAGCCGCCGCAGGAAGCTGGGAATTATGTGCGGAGCTGGAAGTCTTGCAGCTGTCTTAGAGACGTGAAAAAAACCCAAAAACTTTCCATAAACATTTCGGGACGCTCTGGGGCTTGAAGCGAGGCTTAAAAAAAATGAAAAATTTAAAAAAAAAAAAAAGCAGGAATTCGTGCCGGGGGACGGCTGCTTTAATCGGGAATTCTGAAATTCTCTTTCAAGTCGTGGTTGGCGTCGAGGATTTTAAAGAAGTGCTGGGGGACACTCCGGGAACGAGAGCTCTTTGAGGTTGGAAGAGTTTAAAAGCCTAAAAAGCTCTTATCTCGTGTGATAAGAGTTACCTGCAGCACGGGGAGGCGGCTCGGGCTCGCTGCTCGCACACAGGGAATTTAAACCGGGASASAGCAGGGATAGGCGGGATATCGGGAGGGAATTGGTGGGGATGGAATTCCCGGAGAAGTTGTGGCTGCTCCATCCCTGGAAGTRTCCMAGGCCAGGCTGGAGCACTAGGATAGTGGGAGGTGTCCCTGGGGATGGAATGGGATGAGCTTTAAGGTCCCTTCCRATCCAAACCACCTGGAATTCTCTGATTAAACCTTTGTCCCAGCAAACAATTTTATCTCCAATCCAAGCTTTTTTCTTTTTTTACCCCAAGTCCATTCTCCAGACCTTTTGCTTTCGTCACTTTTGTTTTCGGTTGAATATTTGGGGAGGTTTTTATTTTTCTTTTGGTTTTATTTGGATTTCTTCACGCAACGCCGAGCACGAGGATCGGAATTCCAAAACCAAGGGAGTTCGTTCCAGCCTCCAATTGAAAACACACAGGGAGGGATGGGCTCTGCCACCTCCCGAGCCTCGGATTGAGACGTTCAAAGCCCTTTTTTTTCACCTAAAACCCTTTGAAAATCCCCGTTGGCACCTGTGGAATTGGGACCCGAACTCCTCATTTCCACGGTGCTTTGATATGGGATTTTTTTAGGTATTTTTAAAACTCCTGGGAGGGGCTTTATGGGCGTCTCGAGGCACATAAATGTATCGGAAAAATCGGATGTGAGCCTGGAATGTTACCATTTAACGCACCTCTGGTGAAGGCACGTGGTTTTAGACACAAAATATGCTTTGATAATCCACTCCTTGTGTCTTTCCAGCCTGTTTTAGTTTTATTTAGTGWAATGACAGGCAAAAATTACGAGGTTTTTATATGAATCCAACCAAATTCCAATTTCAGCTCAAAGAGAGCCTGTAAAAACCATGAAACAGCAAATAGATGCCGTTCTGTGCTTTTTTAGACTAATAAATCAGATAAAATAAATAAATTAGAACTTCAAATCGAGCTCCTGACTGAAAGAATCTGGGTTAAAATTGCTTGATGACACTTCAAGAAGATTTTGTGTTCTCCAGGTACCAAAAAGTACCAAATTTAGCAGGGAGGGTAAATGACTTTACACTCCTCTCCCCAGCAGTTCACAAGCATCAGGAAAGTTGCAGGAACGAGATAAAAATCAACTTTTCCAATTCAAGTTTCTTGTGGTTTGAAGCTCCGCTCGGAACTGTGGCGCTAATTAAGTTTGTGCTCGGAATCTGGGATAAATGAAAGGGCAGGGAAGGGATTCTTGCCAGAGTTTGAGTTCTGTGGTGCAAAACCCCTCGAGTTGTGCTAACCAAGCAAAACAGTCCCAAAAAACCAGAGAAAAAGGTAAACAAATGTAATAATCCGGGGGCTTGTCATACAGATAATTAATTCCTGCTCTTCCAAGGAGACCGGGCTTTGGAAGCAGAGGAGAGATCCAAGCTGGAAATCCTTTGCCAGCCAGAATTGGGATTTTATTCCTCTTTTCCCTGTATTTCAGGCGAGGTTCCTGGGGTTGGGTGATGTGGTAGAAGCCCAAGCTTTGGTAAAATAATTCCAGGCCACTTGGATGAGTCTTTGTGGCAGTCCAGGAACAATTTGATGCTGGAATTTTATTAAATCCTCCATGGGATTTCACCTGAAAGGTCATGGCTGTCTCTGTGTCAGGTTTTGGGGCTGCCATGGGAATTCCTCCTCCTGGGATCMAGCCCTGTCCCTCTTTTCCCATCTCCCTGTGTTTCCAGGGGATCAGTCCTGGGGGATACGAAGCCACTTTGGCTCCAATCACTTGGTGAAATTCGGATTATCCTGGGGTGGGGCAGTCAGTGGGAAGGTGAGATCCCCGTTGGGGGCATGGGATACCTCAGGAAAAACTCCTGGAGGAAATTCCAAGGCAGCAGCAGGAGCGAGCAGGGTGAGGATGCTGCTCCAGCCTCCGGAGAGGGACAAACCAAAGCATTCCAGAGTCCCACTGGAGGCTGAGCTGTTTTCCAGGAGATGCTCCTTGAAGTCCT
>JACAXG010000126.1:819484-832015 GCA_018881555.1 Amblyornis subalaris
GGCAGAGAAATCCACCCACAGACCCCCCAGGCTTGGCCCTTGTCCATTTTTGAGATAAGGACATTTTGTTATCTRTAACACATTGAACTCAGAGCTGCAGCTGGGTGATGGTGCAGATCCGAGGAACCCAAACCTCTTGGCAAGGCCAGAGCTGAAAATGCAATTAATTTCTTGTATCATTAAATATATTTGTAATAAATGTGGACTAACAGCCACAAACAAGCTTAACTCTCATTTTTTGGGGGGTGCACACCTCGGTGTCGCTGTGGGAGAGCGATCAGATCTGTTTTTTTCCCTTTCTTTTATTTTTTTCCCCTTTTTCCCTGTACTTCGATGCCAATCCCAAGCCACATTTGAGTTGGGAAAGCCTCGCGGTGCTGATACCCTCGGTAACAGACAGCACAAAAAAAAAACCCAAAAAACCAAAAAAACCCCAAAAAACCCAGCCCAGGAATAATTCTCATGTTCCAGACGGGAGCCTGCAGCGGGGAGAAGTGAAAAATAAATAAATAACCCCCCCCGCCACCAAAAAAGCCAAGTTGGGAATTGCACAGCCAGCACATTTCCTGTGGAATGAGTGAGGAAGGAGCCCGTGGGGTCGACCGAGTGGAAATGCGAGTTAGGACAGAGCAGTCCTGGATTAGGAGCTTGGCTTGGCAGGGAATGTTCAGCTGGAAGGAGCCTTGGCCAAGGAGGAGTCTCAGGCAGGCTCAAGGAAGGAGAGTTTCCAATTAAAGGGATTACTGCCATGGGAAGGGGCGAAATCCTCCCCAAATTCAGGAATCTGAGGGTCGGGTTCCTGCCCCAGCCTCGGCGACATCATTAAACTCWGCTCAAGTGCACAAAGGTCACTTCAACCACCCCAAAACTGGCCCTGGCCCTTCCCCACCCGTGGATGTGGCACCTGGGGATGTGGGCAGAGCTGGGAGTGGTTGGACTCCGATCTCAGAGGGCTTTTCCAGCCTCTGGGATCCTGTCATTCCATGCAATGCACATTTAAGGAGGCTCAGGGCTGAAAAGGACGCTCAGATGGGCAAAGCGTGGCCTGAAATGTGAATAAAATGTGAATAAAATGCACTGGGGGAGAGTTCAGCCCCCAAACCCACCCCGAGCTCCGAAAGATCCCAAACCTCCCGGAGCCTGCGTTAACATTCCCTGGCACCGTCCTGGGCTGCAGGAGGAGCTCAGTCCCGTGGGGATGGGGGCAGGGTTGGCTGGGAGATCCCGAGGCTGCCCCGACTTGCAGATGCGCTGCGGGACACAGCTCCCGCGGGATGGCAGGGAAACGGGATTTAACGAGCCCGGGGATGTTCTCATTCCCTTCCTCACACACTGGGGGATGGCCAAGTGTGTCAAGAGAGCCCGAGAGGAGGAATGAGGCCCTAAAGAGGCCTGGGTGCCCCGTGGGGATGGAGAGGAGGGTGGGGAGGAGAGAAATCCAGTGGGAAATTCAGTTTTAAACCATCACTGAGGTCGTTGTATCTTCTGGTCTGGTGTCCAGCACCATGGGATGCCCTCCCTTGGAATTTAAACCCTTCCCTGGCCTCCCAAGGAGTGGATTTGCCTCCTCTGTCCCCCCTGTCCCAAGCTGCAGTTCCCCCCTGCCAGTGCTTGCACACAAAAYCTCGAATCCGTGGATATTTTCCCAATAAATCCCTTTTTCCCYCCACAGATCAGCAGCCACTTCCAGAGCTGCTGCCCCAAAGGAGGGGTGGAGATCCAAGATCCMGGGGCAGGGAGTGAGATCGAGACATAAATCAATTTATAGCACTCAGGGAGCTGAAATCCCGGCACTCGATCGGGTGACAAATTCCCYGCTGATCCCAGCCGGGCTCCGTGAGCTGGGAAAAAAAACCCCTGGATTTCTGTGCCACAAAAAGCCTCGGGAAAGGGAATCCGAGCAGCCTGAGAGGAAGGGGAAAGGGAGGYGAAGTTGGGACCGAAACCATCTCCTTGTTTTGGGGTGGGGCTGGGGCAGCAGCTGTGGGGTGAAGCAGCACCTGCTGAACAACTCCCGGAAATAAATATATTTATATATGAATATCCATGTATACACACAGGCCTGGATGTGCCAAAGTGCTGAGAAACGTGGAGAATATCTGAGCAATTCCATGGGAGTTTGGAGCATCCCTGGCTGTGCCCGGAGGGTCCCTCTGTGGGATGAGCTCCAGGGAGCCTTTGCCACCCCTGCTGGGGCTTCAGATCACCCTGGGAGGAGGAAAAAAATCCCAAATGGTTGCTGTTGGAGGAGTTGGGAAGCGTTATCCTTCTGTGCTGAGGCTCTGTCTGCCRAGGATCCCATGGGAAGGAAGTGTTTGGGACAGGAATGGGCACGGCCTTGTCCTCTGGGGTGATGGCAGCCATAAAGGAACGGTGCTTGGAGGTGTTGTTGGAGCAAACTGGGATTTTAATTGCCTGAAAATYCCATTTTTCCCTGCACCACACCAATGCCACCGTTGCTTTTTCCTGATGATTCCATCGTTGCTTTTCCCTGATGTTTCCACCGTTGCTTTTCCCTGACGTTTCTCACACCCGGAGAAGGAASAAAGGGGTGGGAGCAGGTTTGGGATGTTTGGATGCATCTAAAATGTGGATTTTCCTGATGGTTTGGTGGTTTTCCGCTTGTTGGGGGCTGCCATGCAGAACCAGGYGGGTCCCAGGGAGCATTTCAGGCTCATCCCATCCCACCCCTGCCATGGGCAGGGACACTTTCCCCTATCCCAGGCTGCTCCAAGCCCTGTCCAGCCTGGCCTTGGACCCTGCCAGGGATCCAGGGCCAGCCACAGCTTCTCTGGGAATTCTATCCCAGCCCCTCCCCACCCTCCCAGGGAACAATTCCTTCCCAATATCCCATCTATCCCTGCCCTCTGGCACGGGGAAGCCATTCCCTGTGTCCTGTCCCTCCATGCCTTGTCCCAAGTCCCTCTCCAGCTCTCCTGGAGCCCCTTTAGGCCCTGGCAGGGGCTCTGAGGTCTCCCTGGATCCTTCTCCTCTCCAGGTGAGCACCCCCAGCTCTCCCAGCCTGGCTCCACAGATTACAATCAAATTMATACTACTTTATATCCATGTCATTCCCTGTGGTGCCTCTGATTTCCAGTCAAACACCACATTTGGTGACATTCTGGGTTGAATTTCAAGCTGTGCCTGAGCYCAGGTGCCTTCCCACTCTGTGCCACTCTGGCACCGCTCGCCCGAAGCTGATGGATGTGCGCAGAACACGAAGGGCTGGGAATTATTCTGGCATTTATTTTGGAAAATAAACCCCACTGACCTCTGACTCCTTCATGCAATTTTAAAATTCCCCGGGGTGCTGACACCAACAGGTTCTCTGCTTTAGGGGATGTTCGTATGGATCTGTCCAAGCCCAAAAAACCCAGGAATCAGCTGCAGAAACTTCCTCTTCCTTTGTCCAGGGGCTCTGGTTTTATTGCCCCGAGCCAAACTTCATGTTTGATTTGAACTCCTCCTCTCAGCCCTGGTGTTTCCAGGGCCTTTCCCATCTGCTGCCTCCAGCAGGGCTGACAGAAGCGAAGTTGGCTTTTGATTTCTTTCTCATTTAAATGACAAACTCACTCAGCAGAGAGGCTTTTAAAAAAACCCTCCCCGATGGAGCCGGTACCTCCTTGGGTTTTTTTTTCCAGCGGCTCAAAGGATTTGCCCCGGGGTAGGTGACACCCCCTTGGCGTGCTCAGGGTAATGCAGATTTTAGCTGGAGGGAGAAGCAGGAATTCTTTCATCCTGGAATGATTTTTTTTCCCTCAGCCCACCCCGACACCCACCCAGAGAAAGTCCTGGGTCTTGCCACTGSTAAAAAACGACAGGAGGACTTTTCAGTGCTCGTTTTAAACTGCTTTTTCATGGGTTTTTTCCACTTTGAATATTTCCACGGATGAGGAAGAGAGGAGAAGCTCTTGCCCCAAGGAGACCCCAAAGTTTCCCATCCTCAAGGAGAGTTTCTGCCAGCTCGGGGAGGGGAGGATGGCRCTGTGACTCTGCTCCCACCACCACCAAAATCGGGTTTTCCTGCGTCTTTTTTGATCCTTTTCCCCATTCCCAGCTCGTGTCCCTGCTGCTGGAAGGACGCCCCGGCGCTGGGAGAGCCCGGGCAGGTGACAGGGATCAGCTGCCGGGCTCCAGCTATTCTTAGTGCCAGGAATTGCTATTTTTACTGGGAGCAGCAGCAGCGAGCTGAGCTCCTGCCCCGTGTGACACGCTCGGCTTCAACAGATTCAATTCATTGCAGCATTAGCAGCGATTTAAATTCAATTAACCATTTAAAAAAAAAGAGGAGAGCCCTTCAGCTGCTGCCCATCGGGCAGGGCCGCCAGGCCTCCAATTCCTGCCCTTTTCCCAATGTTCCTGCTGCYTTTCCATGGAGGTTCCAGAGCTTTGGGCACTCAGAGACCACAACTTCTGCCTAATTAAAACTTGCCAATTTGGGGTTTGGAGAGCTGCAAAAGATGAAACTAAAAAGGGAAAAAAAAAAAGGGGGAAAAATGAATATTTCATTGGGTGAGTGTGCAGGGGGATCTCCCAGCCCCGCTGGAGCCGCGGTCGGGCTTTGAAGCTCCTCAATAAGGGATTTTCGCTTCTCGCTGGGCTCTTCTAACTTTAGTGGGTTTAAAACTTTATGGAATATCCTGAGCTGGAAGGGACCCGCAGGGATCATCCAGTCCARCCCCTGGCCCTGCMCAGACCCCCCAGCAATCCCAGCCTGTGCATCCCTGGGAGCGTTGTCCAAGCRCTCCTGGAGCTCTGGCAGCCTTGGGGCCGTGCCCATTCCCTGGGGAGCCTGGTCAGTGCCCAGCACCCTCTGGGGACAGGAGAACCTTTCCCTGCTCTCCAGCCTGACCCTCCTGAGCCAGCCTTACACCGCTGAGATTTTCCATTTGCCAGCAGAGGAGCTCCAGGGAAGCGGCTGGAGCTGGGAACGGGGGGATGGCACCCCAATGAACACCACAAACAGCTGGGGCAGGACCCTGGAAAAGAATTCCCAATGTGATCCTGGTGGAATGTGAAGTCTGAACCCACCAGGCTGCCCTGCCAACTSGGCTTTTGCCCTCTCATGGCTGTCTGGCCTTGCAGAATGCCTCTGTGCTTTGYCAAACTCATTTTTCCTATTTCTGGGTACGATTTCCCTCGATAAAATTCAGGGGGTCCCTGTCAACCCCCTGCCCTCATCATCCACACTTCCTCAYCCCTAGGGAACAGCCACTCGTGGGAGTTTGTTGACCAACGGCTGCTCCCACCCCCTTCCCTCGTTGTCTTTATTGAACAGTTAAAAGTTTTTCCTTAAATAAAAAAAAACCAGCCCAGAAAAAAACCCTGCCCTGAGGCGTTTTTCCCTTTTTGCAGGAGGTCACCGCGGACGGTTTGGTTTTCCTCTCGGATAACGAGCGCTCTGGAGGAGTTTCAGCAGCTCAAGAGGAAAACCGAACGTTGCCAGCGCTGGGGAGTGAAAGGTGTGATGGCATTTGGAGGTGGGAAACGTCCTGTTTAGTCCTTGTTTCTTTCATCCAGGGATTTTGATGGCGTTACCAGGGATTGTTTTCCTGGGAGTCTGTCCCTGCCAGGCCCGTCCGTGGCTGTGTCCCCTGTGCTGCCTGGAAAACTTCTGRTTCTCAGGATCTGATCATTCAAATTGGGAAGTTTGTGTTAATTATTTTGGAAATCYTGTGGAAAAAGTGGAATCATGGAATGGTTTGGGTTAAAAGCGATTTTAAAGCTCATTCAGTGCCACCCCCTGTCATGGGCGGGGACACCTCCCACTATCCCAGGCTGCTCCAAGCCCCATCCAGCCTGGCCGTGGGCACTTCCAGGGATGGGAATAAGGTTATTCCATGGCTGGAATAACCTCAGCCAGGGCCTCCCTGCCCTCCCAGGGGAGAATTCCTTGTCCAGCAGGCGAGAGCCACTCTTGGATGTGGCTTTGCCTGCAGCACCTGTGTGAAGAGTTTGAGTTTTCCTTCTGCCTCCAGCATTTTGTGGGATTTTGGGATTGTTTGTGAGCTGGACCAGGTCCAGCTCAGCCACCAAGAGATTTATCCACTGCTCCTTGTTCATTTTTATCGAGGATTAACTCATAAAGAATCCTCACTTYTCACAATTCCCAGATTCATTGCTGTGTTTTTACATTTTATTTTTTGTGATTAAGCCAAGCTGGGACAGGCAGGATGGCAGAGGAGGGACGAGCAGGGATCTCACGTGAGAATTCCAAACCTCCTCCTGGAGAGCCTCCACTTCCGAAGGAGCTCGTTCCCAACCTGATCCAGCTTGGGGCTGGGCTTTGGGAAGGAGCAAAGGGAATGAAAACTTCCTGCCCTGCACGATCAGAAGGTTGGGATGGATGATGCCAGTGAAGATTTATTAACAACATTTCCAGAATTTCCCAGAATTCCCTTGGCTTGGGGTTTAGACCCGGTTGGGTCAATATTTGGATGGGAAAGCTCCGAGGGAATCTCCAAAACCTCATTAGGCACGTGGCTTCCTGAGACATTAAATGGAAAGCAGTGGATGGGATGGATCATTTTGCAGAGAAATCCTTTTAAATACGTGGAATTTCTGGGATTGGGAGGTGTTGGAGTACGGGAAATGYCACCCACAGAGCGTTTGGAGGCTGTGCTGACCCAGATGTTGAAGCGGGAGCAGAGGTGCACACCTGGAGCTGGAATGGGATATTGCTCCTCACTCTTGGCTCCCGATCAGCCCCTTGGAARAGAAACAGGGATTTTTCCAAGCTTTCCTGCCAGACTTCTTTCCTTTTCCTCCCTGYTCAGTCTCGTTGTCCCCTCCTGGAAGCGACAGGGACCTGCAGGAGTGCCCAAGCTCCATGGAAGAGACAACAGGAACACTTAAAACTCAGTTTGATTACTTTTATTTCATTTTTATTATTATTTATTCAATTTTATTTGAATATCTTCATTCCAGCTGTTGGTTGAACTTCATCTTTCTCTCTTCATTCCACTCCCTCAGAATTTTTAAGGAAATCTCACAAAGAGTTCTGATTTTRGAACAAATTTTCTTCGGAGCTGAGAAATGTCCATTATTTTGACATCATTTGGTCAACAGACAAAACCCAAGCCATGACCCTCAATATTTTGTTGCTAAAAGACGCCTAAACATTCCTTATGGACACTTTTGAATGATATCCCTGAATTATCTCCGTGGGATGAACAATTATCCTCAGTATCACTGAGAGTTTCCACATTTTATAGCTGGARGCACTGAAAACCACTCAGCAATGCTTAGAACAGTACCAGAAATCAAAATATGGGCAATAAATCATCGTTTCCTCTCCTTTCAAACTCACATCGTTCCCAAATATCCCTCACGAGGGACTGGGATGAATCCGGCACCTGCGAATGGAACATCGGGCCGGAGCTGAGCGGGTGATGAAGTTTGGGAATTCGTTTCCGTGTGCAGGAGAATTTAGGACTCTTCCCGTAGGAATTGCTCGGGATGCTTGGCTGGGGAGGTTTTGTATTTTATCTTTATCCTTCTGTTCGTGCCCCTGTCACCACCGAACCCTGTTTTGACGGGAATCGTTAATTTATTCATAATTCCAGAGTGGTTTTGGTGGGAAGGGACCTTAAAGCTCATCCAGTTCCATCCCCTGCCATGGGACACCTCCCACTATCCCAGGCTGCTCCAAGCCCCGTCCAGCCTGGCCTTGGACACTCCCAGGGGTGGGATGAGCTTCTCTGGGATGCAGGATGAGCCAGGGGTTAATTTGGAGCAGGAAGTCCCTGCTGCTGCTGCTGTGCCTTGAAAGGACTGGTGAGAAAGTCCAAAAGGAATCTCCATTCCCCGCGGATTTTGGGGGAAGGATGCAGAGCACTGCCCTGCGCTGGAGCCGGAGCCTGGAATCAGGCGAAGGAGCTTTTGTGGGATCTCAGAATTCCAGGGAAGTGGTGAGGAATCCACTCGGAGCGCTGGGTGGGAGCCCAGGAACTGCAAACCCCGTGGACCATGCTCAGGACATGTCAGGAGCCGACGGCTCAGCGGGAACAGCCCAGACCTGGGAGCMCTTGGACTGTGGGGATGTGAGGATTTGGGGTGCTGCTCTTGGGGTGCCTCCCGGGGGGCACCAACCCGGGGCTGTTTCTCTGTCACTGCACTGGGAATAAATGGATTTATGGAATGAGACTGGGAAAACTCTGCCGTGGGAAAACTRGGCTGGAAGTGGTGAGGGAACCTGGCCTGGCTGTGAGTGTGGGGTGGGTTGTGGGGTCAAGTGGGACCTGCTGGGGCTTCGGTCCCAGCAGTTCCAGTCCCTGGTGCTGGGAGTGTGACACCCACGGTGCCCCTGGATGGTCACGCTGGGAATTTTCCTTAATAAAAGCCCCAGGAGAGGGTCAGGAGTGAAAAGTTTGGCTCCAGCAACTCCTCGTTCCAAATTGAGGGCTTCAGGGCGAAACAGAATCATGGAATCATGGAATATCCTGAGCGGGAAGGGACCCACAGGATCATCCAGTCCAACCCCTGGCCCTGCCCAGACCCCCCAGCAATCCCAGCCTGTGCATCCCTGGGAGCGTTGTCCAAACGCTCCTGGAGCTCTGGCAGCCTTGGGGCCGTGCCCATTCCCTGGGGAGCCTGGTCAGTGCCCAGCACCCTCTGGGGACAGGAGAACSTTTCCCTGCTCTCCAGCCTGACCCTGCCCTGGCCCAGCTCCAGCCGTTCCCTGGCTCCTGTCCCTGTCCCAGGGAGCAGGGGTTGGAGCTGTCCCCGCTGGGGCTGTTGGCCCTTGGCTCAGTCAAACGTGACTTTCTTGGTGAACACGGAGTTGGACCAGACTTAGAAGCTGCCAAAAGTCATCGGAAAGTGAGATAAGGRGTAAAAAAATTCCAGCGGCCTCCCTGTTCCCAGCGGTGAAACTCCAACGAGYGTCCAGCTCCACAGCGTGCAAAGATTCACCCTGACGAGTCGTGGGGGTGCTTGGCAGAGTTTGGGAATTYAATCGGAATATTCTCTCCATCCGAGCAGGATGTCACCAGGAATAACAAGTGTTGGACAGAAAGGAAACAGTGTGAAATCTCACCTGGGATGTTTCACAGTTGTGTTCTCCTGTTCCTCCTAAACCAAACAAAGCCCTGGAGCTGTTTATCCCTGGCCCTGCAGGAGATGGGTGGGTGCCAGATCCCGTCTCCATCTTTTCCCTACACCAAGAATCCGCCCCCTGGAACCCTGGCCGAGGAAAACAAAGCCTTGGAGCCGGGATCAGGTGTGCTTCGTCTGTCTTAGCTGCAGGTTTGGGTTTGGGTTTGGGTTTGGGTTTGGGTTTGGGTTTGGGTTTGGGTTTGGGTTTGGGTTTGGGTTTGGGTTTGGGTTTGGGTTCGGTTTAGGCTCAGCTTGACTTTGGCTCTCACCCCTCAGCTGCTTCCCATGCCAAGGTCGATGTTTATTCCTGACAGTCCTGCTGGAATTTTTTTTGTTCCCTCCATGCTGTGGTGTTCTTTGGGGTTTTTTCAATCCATAATTCACCTGGATGGGTTTAAGCAGGACTGACTTAAGCCTTCTGCTCCCAAAAGCCTGGAGGAGCCACATTCCTGCCCCTGGCTCGTGGGGAAGGTGGGACAGCCCCTCTYGGTGGCTGATGTCACCCCAAGGCCTGCCCTGCGCTCTGACCTTGGATTTTCCCGCACAATCCTTGCCAAAGGACCAGGATTTGTCCCGTAACTTCGTGTCTTTCCTCCTGTGGGAGAGGAACACGGAAGGTGATGCCRGATTCCAGACCAAACTCATCCCTGGCTGGGTTATCTCCACCTCATCCTGTGCCAGAATTGTCCTGGAATGAGCCCCTCTCCTCTCAGCTGGGACAAACCAACCATCCTCTTCCAGGYTGCCTTTGCATTCCACGTTCTCCATTGTTTCCGTGGTCACTGTTCCCATTCTCTGGAATGATTTCTCTGGGATGCGCTTGTAAGGGGAGGTCACACCAGGGACCTGGACAATGGCATGGATCTCTCCTTCTGTTTCAACATTCCAATTTCTTCCTCTGCTTCCTTCTCCTTTGGTTACACTCCTCCTTTGGAGCACTGGAATCTCTCTCAATCCTGGTTTTCCAACCAAACATCTTCCACTGCTCCATTCTTTTCTTCACAGGATCATTCAGGTTGGGGAAAAACCCTCCAAGATCATCAAGTCCAACTTTTCCCTTCCCTTTCCTTACGAACTTCCTCATTCTCTGCACCATCCAGCTCCATCCCTGTCCAAGTGCTCCGGACTTTGGTGCTTCCACCTTCTCCATGTGACGTTTCATGGATGATATTTCACGGATGATATTTCATGGATGACATTTCATGGATGRTATTTCATGGATGGTCCTTCCTTGCTTCCTGTGATTTTATTTAGGATCCTCCTGCTTCGCCTTAGGAAAATATCCCATGAAATTGGTCTGGAGAGAAATCCTGGAGCAGTTCCAACGGCGATCCTGATTTAATAATCCTATTATCGGTGAAAACGTGGGAGTCTTCCTCAGAAATCTGATCGTCCTTTTCCCAGCTGGATGCCAACATTCCAGCCCRGTTTCCAAAGGCTCTGGCGTTGTTCTCCACGAAGCAAGACCCTCYGGAGCCTGTGCTCAGCTTCCTCTGGTGGCCCTTTCCAAGGAAAACACGGCACAAAGTCTCAGATGCCAAAAATGTTTGGATTCAGGACACTCCTTGGACCTGTGGACCATGAGATAATGAACTCCAGTTTAATGTCCATATTCCCACTGGTCATCCTGCCTTTGCCCTTTTCCTCTTGGAATCTGAAGCAAGGCCCAAGATTATCTTTAGTCTTGGTTCTGACCCAAATTCCCTCTTTTCTTTCCCTGTTTTATTTGATTGACATGGGGGAAACATTCTGGAATTTCACTGCTTGCTGGAATTTTCTTTGCGGACTCCAATTCAGTTTGATTTGTGTTGTTTTTCCATTTTAAAACGTTTTCCACAATCCTTGGGATGCAGCTTTCTTTGGGATCATTTATTTTTGTCTTTCCATGGGATCTTTTTGTCTTTCTTTGGGATYGTTTCTTTTTGTCTTTCTTTGGGATCGTTTCTTTTTCTCTTTCTCTGCCTTCTCTCTGCTCGTTTCTGGTATCTTCTGAGAGAGATTTAATTATCCACTCAGTCTGGAGCTTTTCTCCCTCAGTTTTCACCACCTCCTCCTTTTCCCAGATTGCAAATTCCTGCTAATTTTACACCCAACAGCTACAGAAATTCATCCTCTCTGTTCCCACCCTTAAGCTTATCTGATAAAAGGGTKTTTTTTTTTCCTTAATAAGAGATTTTCCCCTCGAATCAAAGGTGTAATTCACCATTTTGATGGTTGTATTCCGAATTTAACAACCAAATCTGCCCCCAACTCTCACGGAATGGTGCCCTGGGGTGTTTTTTGGGAATGGGAAGAGCAGTGTGACCTCTCCAGGACAGGGCAGATGATCCATCCCCCTCAGGCACATCCACGTCCCCTGAGCRTGACGCTCTCGAGCTGTTTAACCCATTAATTAGTCCTGCAGTGGATATTTTCATTAATTTCATTAATTTCTGACCGGYGGCTGCTTCTCCAGGCAGCTGTTTAGCTGGGAATAACACAGTTATTCCCTGATAAAATCAGGAATAAAAGGCTTTCTGTTATTTATTCCAAATGCCAATTCCTTGTATGTTCCAGGGACGTGGGATTTTGTTATTCCACCCCAAGGAATTAGCGGAGTTCCTAAGGACTGGACCAGCTGCTGAGCCTGATAAAAATAGGCCTGGTTTTAGGCAAGCTGGGCCATTAATTCCAGTTTTAGTCACTTGGTCTAATAAAATACAAATTCTTCCACGCTTGAATTCTTSCATGTGCTGCTCATGGCTTGGTATCCATGTCAAATGCAGATTTTTGGTGTAAATAATCAATATTTCTGGTCAAATCTCCCGGCTCGGTGTTTACTCAACCTTTTAAAAGAGATTTTTGGAGCTCCTACCTGCTGCTGCCACCGAGCTCCCGGCTGAGCTCATTTTCTGCAGGGTTAATGAGAACAAATCCTTTGAACTCGCTGCTGATTTCTGTGTGATTTGGTGCAGGGCTCTCCCTGACTGCCTTTCCAGGGAAATTGCTCAGAGAAATTACCCAGGGTTCGACCAGGAAAAGGTTTGATTCGGTTAATTAGAAATTCAGAACTTGGCCTTTGGCCAAAATGTAATTTGCTTTCCCCAGGACCGATTTGAAATGAAATTTTCGGGCAGGTTTGAAGCTAAAAAAATGCACAACTTTTCTCAGCTTGTATTTTCTAGTCTTTAAAAAAACAACAAACCAAAATCCAACCAAAAAAAAACCCMAAAAAGGCCCCAAACCCCAGTGAATGGAATGTGTGGACGGATTTAAATAAGAAAATGGAACATGGCATCCCAAAGCCGCCAACCGTCCTTCCTCATCCAGGCACCTGGATACACCCAAATCCCCGTGGGAGCAGGATCCCAGCATGCCAGGGGCCACTCGTGCCCTGGGCTGGCACATCCCTGCTCTGCCCAGTGCCCACGCGCAGGGTGTGGGGAGATGTTCCGT
>JACAXG010000126.1:853218-867226 GCA_018881555.1 Amblyornis subalaris
AGGGAAAGGTTCTCCTGTCCCCAGAGGGTGCTGGGCACTGACCAGGCTCCCCAGGGAATGGGCACGGCCCCAAGGCTGCCAGAGCTCCAGGAGCGTTTGGMCAAYGCTCCCAGGGATGCACAGGCTGGGATTGCTGGGGGGTCTGKGCAGGGCCAGGGGTTGGATCCATGATCCTGGTGGGTCCCTTCCCCCYCAAGACATTCCCTGATTCCATATGGCACCTCTCCCTCTCGGCTCTACCCGTCCTGCATTCCGTGCGTTGACAGCCGTAGGAAAGGAAACGTTTCCTACAGTCAGCATCAATAGGAAAAACCAGGGAAAGAGCTTCTCCTTCCCCTGCCCTGTCTCCGGTCCCGGAGCTCTCAGCTGTCCCAGCGCAGCAGGAAGCTGAGGATGAGGATGGACAGAGGGGGCTGAGGGACACCCTGTGCCGRGCCCTCCCTGTCCCTGCGTCCTGGAGGGGGAACTGCTGGAGACGGGAACAGCCACCGGCAGTGCCRAAGCAGGAATTACATGGATTTAGTGTGGACAGTGCAGGGCTTGGGGTGGTCTCTGCCAACGCTTTTGTCTCCCTTCTCCTTTCCTGGGCTCCATGGTGCCGCCAGGACCTTGAATTTGGGGTGAAATGCAGGTGGATTGGGCACATCAGGACAAACTTCCTGCCTGGGCAGTGGCAGAGCACTGAACAGAGAGCAGAGAGGGGCTGGAGYCTCCTCCCTGGGGATATTCCAGACCCACCTGGACACAATCCTGTGCCCTGGGATGGCCCTGCTGGAGCAGGGAGGTGGCCCCAGTGACCCCCTGCAGGTCCTTGCTGGGTGTGTGCCGAGGGTTGTTCCATCCTCACCAGTCCCCGAGATTCGCAGGATAATTCGGGATGAGGGCACAGCACAGAGCCCAGGCCGCTGGAGGCAGCCCAGGTGAGAGAATTCCAGCTTTCCTCTCTGCCTGGTCTGTTCCCACSTGTAAATTCCGGCGGGTGTTAATCCACCCAGCCGCTGCTCCTTCCCGGAGCTGCATCCCCATCCAGGCCGGCATTCCAGCGGGTGCCTGCCTGGCAGTGAGTGTTTCACTGCCAGCCTGGCTCAGCCTGTGCTTCCTCCTCTTCCTGAGCGTTTTCCCGATCCCAGGCCGGCGCTGGCATCCTGCAGTTTGCACCTCCGCGGGGCCACTCGCCTCGGTGACCCCCGTGGGTCCCTTCCAGCTGGGAATATTCCGTGATCTGCTCGGTGTGAGGAGCTGCCCGTGCTGGATGTGCCATTCCAGCCCCACGGAGTTGCTCCAGCGGGGCAGGAGGTTTGCAGCTCCCTGGGAAAAACGATGGAAAAGTGTTTCCTGCTGGGGTGGGCTGGGGGCTGTGAGGGGCCCTAAAACAGCCGGCGCTGGCGGCAGCCCAGGGTTTGTGGCCTCGTGGATTCGGGAAGGGATTAATGAGCCTTTGCAGCTCCCAGGGAAACTCCTGAGCCTCGTTCCCTGCGGACTCAGCAGCTCCAGAGCTCCTTCAGACTCCTCGGGAAGCTGGGGAGTGTCCCTGGGAATGGGGGGAGTGTGGGGTGTGGGGCTGAGCGGGCACGGGGACCCCTCTGGTGCCCCCAGAGCTCTGCAGAGCATTCCCAGGATCACCTTCAGCTCCTTCTCCTCCCTGTCCAAACCTGGGGAGCCGTGCCATGGGACGCTCAGGGTGTCCCAGAGAGCTGCTGGTGACCTGGGAACACCCGTCTGTATCCCAGGTTCCCAGGCAGGATCCGTCCCTGCTGCCCTTCCTCCCTGTGCTGGCAGCTCTGCTGTTCCCAGCCCAAAGACAACTCCACGGAAAAGTGCTGAGGCTGCAGCAGGGCTGGGCTCTGCGCTCCCAGGGAAGTTCCTCCTGCCATGGAATGGGGCCAGGWTGTGCCTCCAGGTCCTCGAATGAGTCCCGGCCTCCCTGTTTCTCTGGGATGGCTGCTGACCCCAGAATTTATATATTTTATATATAATTTTTATGTATTTTTTTGAAGCCRAACAAAACCCGGGAGTGCCTCAGGGCTGCAAAGCTTGGGAGATGCAGGGAAAAGTGTCAATCCTCTCCGGAAGATAAAATGAAGCTGTGCCACCAAAAATGCCCCAAACCCTYSTGTGCCAAAGCTCTGTGGCCTTGCCCTCCTCTCTGCATGGAAAAAGGAGCATTTTATGGCTGGCCAGGTCTTTAGGAAGCCAAACGTCCCCAAAGGGGTGACAAAAACCTTGTGTCAGAAGAGAGGCCTGGTCTTCCCGGTGTTTGGATGTGGGGAATGAAACCCAATGAATTCTAGGATGGCTGCTGACCTCAGAATTTATATGTTTTATATATAATTTATATGTTTTTTTGAAGCCAAACAAAACCCGGGAGTGCCTCAGGGCTGCAAAGCTTGGGAGATGCAGGGAAAAGTGTCAATCCTCTCCGGAAGATAAAAYGAAGCTGTGCCACCAAAAATGCCCCAAACCCTYSTGTGCCAAAGCTCTGTGGCCTTGCCCTCCTCTCTGCATGGAAAAAGGRGCATTTTATGGCTGGCCAGGTCTTTAGGAGGCCAAACGTCCCCAAAGGGGTGACAAAAACCTCGTGTCAAAAGAAGGGCCTGACTTTCCTGATGTTTGGATGTGGGGAGTCAGACCCAAAAAATTCCCAGCATTCCTGGCTTGGGATGAGCAGAACAAGTGGGCTCAACCTCGTGGAAGGTTTGGGCCTGTCAGGAATTGAGGTGGAGTTTTTCCCTGCAGAGAGGTTGGAATATGAACGAAATTGCAGTGGGAACAATCAATGGGAATTATTTGTTCCAAGGGCTCGGACGTGAGGACAAACTGCTGGGAACTTCAAAGAGGAAAATCTCCCCATTTGCATTTGGTGTCCGAGGGAAGAATGTTCCCTGCTCTGGCAAGGAGCGGATTTGGGGATATGGGAACACTGGGGAGTCTAAAGGGGAGCTGGATATATCCCCTTTGATGCTGTCATCGGACTGGGACAGAGGTCCCTGTGTCACTGCCGGGCACTGGGAATAGCTCAGCATGGGATGCAGGAGGGGAAAGGAGGAGGTGGGAATGCCCTGCCAGTGGTGGGGGATGGTCCCACTATCCCAGGCTGCTCCMAGCCCCATCCAGCCTGGCCTTGGACACTGCCAGGGATCCAGGGGCAGCCACAGCTTCTCTGGGAATTCCAGCCCAGCCCCTCCCCACCCTCCCAGGGAACAATTCCTTCCCAATATCCCATCTRWCCCTGCCCTCTGGCACKGGGAAGCCATTCCCTGTGTCCTGTCCCTCCATGCCTTGTCCCAAGTCCCTCTCCAGCTCTCCTGGAGCCCCTTTAGGCCCTGGCAGGGGCTCTGAGGTCTCCCTGGATCCTTCTCCTCTCCAGGTGAGCACCCCCAGCTCTCCCAGCCTGGCTCCATGGGTGTCCCATTCCCTAATCCATGCACACCCAAAGTTCTCCCTCCTCCTGCCCAGGACTAATCCCAGCACTCTCCTAATTAAGATCAGATTTATCACCTCCACTTCCCACCCAGAGGCARGAGTGACACACAGGGATCAGTTTGCTCCTTGGAAAACCAGGRAGAGAGGAGGCAGCTCCTCCGGCATCATATTCCTGAGAAATAACGTCACTGTGCCCCAGGCAATGATTAAAAGATTCCAGGTGCCTCCCTAAGGAATTCCTGCACAGACAGGAGCTGGCGGCCAACAGCCATTCCCAGCGTCCCCGAAAAAGCCRGGACATCATTTGAGTTCGTGCACAGGGAGCTGTTCCCACAGCCCAGCTTTCCAGGGAGACCCCAGAGCCCCTCCCAGTGCCCGAGGGGGCTCCATAAAAAAGAGGGAAAGAGACTTTTTACGTGGGCAGATAGAGACGGGACAAGAGGGAATGRGTTTAAATTCAATTGATTAAGAGATCTGGATTGGATTTTGGGAAGGAATTGTTCCCTGGGAGGGTGGGGAGGGGCTGGGATGGAATTCCCAGAGAAGCTGCGGATCCCTGGAAGCGTCCAAGGCCGGGTTGGACGGGGCTTGGAGCAGCCTGGGATAGTGGGAGGTGTCCCTGCCCACGGCAGGGGTAGAATGGGATGGGATTTAAGGTCCCTTCCAGCCCAAACCATCCTGGAATTCTGGGACTGGGAGGAGAGGACCGTGGGGAAGGATGGAGCAGAATGGAAAAGGGGAACAGCAATAAAAGTCCTGTGAGTTATGTCAGAACATTTTCTACTGAATAGAAGAAGTAAAAAATAGTTCAATTCCCTGAAAACTGCGTGTTCTGAGCGAAGGATCTCTGCTCCGTACCCATAAATGTGCTTTTAACGTGGATTTTTATGACAATTCCGATGTTCCTTTTAAAACTTTCATTTCCTGGGTTACTTTCTTGCAAGCCCCCGGCAGCTCTCACTCGCTTTTCCATCCTGGGTGGGACATCATCCCACGTCCCATAACACCAAATATAGTGCTGCTTGTTCCTGAAAATTCTGCAGGATTCCCGGTACCTCTCCAAGCCTTGGCTTTTGCTTTTGGGACAGAGTTTGCTAGTGGAGAACAGCACTTAAAAAAAAATAAATAGTAAAAAAAGAAGCTTTTTCTTTCGATTATTTAATGTCTCCAAGTGTTTTTCTGCACCATGTCCCACTTTTTCCGCATTTACCTTTGCAAAGTGAGGTGTGGGCCTACCAGAACACAATGGGGTGTGTGCAAATATATGTATTTTTTATATATTTATTTATACAAAGTATAAAATACACATTTTTCCCCCACGAAGTACAAGTCAGGAACAAAGAAAAGCACAAAAAATTTTTAATTTCTTGCTGGATCGTCCAGAAATTTATTTAATTTATTTCCGTGCTGGAGGTGTTGGTCGTTCAGAGGAAGCCACAGGAAGATTCCCACGGGGTGGTGGCGAAGCAGCGGCTTAAAGCTGCGCTCAGACCAGGTGGGGCTATAAACAGATTATATATTTATTTTTTATTATTTTCTAAACGCAGTTATTTGCTCTGCCCTCCGAATCGCCCTGAGGCCTCACCAAAATCCCGTTCCCGGAGGGTTTTCCTGGAGGGAGCTCCCCTCATCCTTGCCCTCCCTCGTTTTTCTTTTCCAAAAACGCTCATTTTCATTTCTGGGATTTTTATTTCTGGGATTTGCCAGACAAAAGGGGTCGCTTTGCGTGGCGCTCGCGGTGTTCGGTGAGGTGCAAACGCACCTGCCCTGCCACCCTCCCGGGGCACGGCGGGACGGAGCATCCTCCGGGAAAGCGGGACAGCCCCAAAACAGCCCCACGGCTCCGCTTCCCCGCTGGAATGTGCCTGTGGAAGCGCAAACTGGGATAAAAGCCCAGGTGCCCGCCGGTGCTGAACACGCGGCCGTGGAAGGGGGGGGTCGGTTCAGGGCAGGCTGGTTGGGATTTTTGTTTTCCTCTCGCTCCTTCCTCCTTCCCYGCCCTGCTTGGAGCCCCTTCCCTGGCTCCGTGCCCGCGCTGGAGCTGCTGGGATGGGCAGAGCTGCCTTCGGCTTTCCCTGGCTCTGCTGGGCAGCAGCGGCAGGAACCGCCTGATCCCCAGCTCTGTGGGGCTGCCCGGGTCTCCTTTTATTCCCTTTCTTTCCCCTCCTGTCCCATTAAACCTAAAAGCCCCAACAGAGCTTCCAGCAGCTCCTCCCGAGGGGCAGCTCCGATCTCTGCTCCCTGGGACAGGGACAGGACCCAGGGAACGGCTGGAGCTGGGCCAGGGCAGGGTCAGGCTGGAGAGCAGGGAAAGGTTCTCCTGTCCCCAGAGGGTGCTGGGCACTGASCAGGCTCCCCAGGGAATGGGCACGGCCCCAAGGCTGCCAGAGCTCCAGGAGCGTTTGGACAATGCTCCCAGGGATGCACAGGCTGGGATTGCTGGGGGGTCTGGGCAGGGCCAGGGGCTGGACTGGATGATCCTTGTGGGTCCCTTCCCGCTCAGGATATTCCATGGGTGAGATGGTCAAGGCTGGGTGAGAAATGTTCGGGGTTTGTGTTTCCTCGCCCCACAGCCAGCCCCTGTCTGGCACGTGGGCACCTCAAAACCTGCCCCGTGCTGGGGCTTCCCTCTCTGTCCATCAGGTGGCTGTGGAATGAGGAAGGTTTTTTCCAAGGGTAGACAAGCCGGGAGGAGCAGAAGTGGCTCCTTTGTGCAGGAAYAGCCCATGGATATGGAATTTTTAGGGTCCTGTTCTGCACATCTCCCCACAAAGGCCTTGGGGCATCTGCTGCCAGCTCAGCTCTGCCTCAGCACAGCCGTGGGGGTGCCTGGCTGTGGATTTACCACCATTCCACAGTAAAAAATCCCACAACGGTTTGGGCTGGAAGGGACGTTCAATCCCATCTGGGACAGTTCCCACTAAACCRGGTTGCTCCAACCAGGCCTGGAACTCTCCAGGGATGGGGCAGCCGTAGCTTCTCTGRGCAACCTCTTTTGTTTGGGGTTTTTTTTGTGCTGGGCGCTCCAGCTTGCGGGATGTGGATGCAGGGAGGGGTGTGTGGATCCGGGGAGGGATGTGTGGATGCTCAGGCTTTATCACCCGAAAAACGAGTGGCTGAGCCATTGAAGAAGCTTTGTTGTCTTCAAATCACAGGCAGGGTTTGCTGCCAGCATTGCTTCCAGGCAAAAATTGGTAAAGCTGACGGGTCACAGGGGTTGCTTGGAGGCGCTGAGTGGGTTTGGGTTTGGATTTAGTCCCGAKAACTTCACATCAAGTGCTGGAGTGGTTGGTATGGGGGAAAGRGAGATTTGGGATAGGGTGATGAATTTGGGATAAGGCAGAGAAATCTCTTCAAGGGGATTCCAAGTGGTTCTGTTGGAAAGGAGAGGAATGGTGTGGCCAGGGAGAYGGAGGACGAGGAGCCCATGAGGGTTCCCGTTGGGAGCCCTGGGGTGTGTGTGGGGCACGGCACAAGGGTGGAGCTCTCAGGGCCTCTGCAGCAGATCCAGGCTTTGGGAAAACCCTGGGAAGGAGGAGTGAAGGTGTCCTGGGAGASAAGGGACTGAGCGCACAGCCAGGACTGATGGGAATCACCGCTTAGCCAGGCTCGGGCTTTTCCAGAGGCTCCAAACTGCTGAGGGACAATCCTGGCTGGGGCCGAGCTCTGTGCAGACAGCACTGGGAAAGCTGAGCCGGGATTCCAGGTGGGATGTGCTCCCTGGGGACAGCGGCGGGTGTGAGCAGCGCTCAGGGTCTGTTAGCACATCCCGAGTTTTCCTTGGCTCCGGCGCTCCCGGGACGTGCCTGCCCTTGCTGAGCAGAATTCCCCCCCAGGCTTGCCGGGCTCAGGTGTCTTTCCCCCGGGATTGCTGTTGGATCGCTGGGACTCGCGGTCCTTCTTCCCCTTGTGCCTGCCGGGATGATCCATCAGGGACTCCTGTCACAGCCTGGATGGGTGTTTCCTGAGGTAACTCCCAAGGCTGACCCGGGACACAAATCCTGCTCCCTTCTCCTGGGGCATCTCCCAAAGCTGGCCTGGGGCACAAATCCCGCTCTCTGCCCCTGGGATAACTCCCAAGGCTGGCCCGGGGCTGGCACTGCGGGAGCAGAAGCCAGACCTGTTTGCAATCCCTGTTTTCCGTGTGCAGCCCGCTGGGAAGCGGGGACTCATCCCTGGCTGGCGGAATGTGTCTCTCATTTCAGTGCCGAGCATTTATCCCACCCACACGTGGGACCAGCCCCTTTCCGTCTGTGCCTGCCTGGATATCCTTTTATCCTTGCCCTGTCTGGATATCCTCATCCTTGCCCTGTCTGGACATCCTCATCCTCATCCTTGCCCACCCTGGCACACGTGGGGCGGTGAGGCCCCTCCCGTGCTCGTTCCCAGCCCCGAGCCAGGACCTTGGGCAGGGTCGGATTTCCCTCTCGGTGCCTGCTGGCCGCAGGAATTTGGCCGGTGAGAGTAAAGGGCATTCCCGAGGCCAGGATTCGGCCCCAGGGCTGCCCTTGGAGSCCGACTTCCAGGGATTCCACTGTGCAATGGGCTCTCAGTGTCCCTCCTCCTCCCTTTGAGGAGACTTGAGGTCCAGTTCACATCTTATTTCTAAAAAGAGCTCAGAAAAAGGAACTGTCTCTGTTTGAAGAATCCTTTATCCATTTCCTCCAAATTTTCTCAGCCAGGGAGGGATGAGCCTGGTGCTGGAGGTGCAGGACACCTCGGGAGTGGCTTCCACCTCGACTCCTGTTCCTCCCTGGTGGAGACTTGCAGCCAGCAGGAAATTCCACCTGCAAGCTTTCCGTGGCTGGATGTGAGGTCTTTTCCAGCCTTTCTGATTCCACGATCCCGTGATTCCAGCTGGCTGGGCAGTGTCTCATCCCGTGCCAGTGCAACATTTTGCACTGAGGGTGCCACTGTCCCCCTCCCTCGGGAAGCTGCTCCCATCTGTAACAGCTGTATCCRATCCCAGATCCCACTAACAGCTGTATCYGATCCCAGATCCCACTGACGCCTCCCAATCCCCCAAATCCATGCAGTGCCCATGAAATTGCTGGCTCCTCGTGCTGCTGGGCACTCAGAGCCGAGCGATTTGCCAGGGCCTCGATGCCAAACGCTCTGCTCGGAGATCTGAGGCTTTCCCTTCTTTTAATCCCGAGCCTGACGGAATCGTCTCCGTGCTGCTCTTGCCTGTAGCAGGAATCCCGGGAAAACATAGACAGGGAATCCTAGGAAAACACAGAGAGGGATCTGTGGGGAGGATCAAGCTCCCAGCTTGCCCAGACAGCTCTGTGATCCCAACAGGACAAACCTCTCCAGAGGGACCGTGGGCAGCACATCCCTGGATGCGATCCCTGCTCTGTGCCCATGTCCGGTGTTCCAGGCAGGGAAGGAGGTGGCTGGAATGGAATGGAATGGAATGGAATGGAATGGAATGGAATGGAATGGAATGGAATGGAATGGAACGGAATGGAATGGAATGCCTGGGAACACTAGCATGGAGCCAGGAGGTGAATTCACACCAGGGTGGTGAATGCAGCCAGCAGGAAGAGATTCCCTGTTTGGAGAAGCTCCTAGGCCTTTCCCAGCCCGCTGATTCCTGACTGAGGCTCTGAGGAGCCGCTTGGTACATCCCAAGCTGGAATTTGATGCCTTGTTTTTCCTCTTCCCGCTTGCTGGACTCATAAACGGCTCCCCGACGTGTTGCAAGAGCCTGGGAGCCTGTTCCTGCATGGAACTTTCACATGGATCCGACTGGAGGGCTGCAGGAGCAGCACCTCACCCGCTGTCCCCGAGCTGAGGCTCCAGCAGGTGAGYGGCTCAGCCCCCGCAGCGGAACACRGGCCGGRAGCARAGYGGGAATTCGGGCTCGGGGCCAGATCCCACGGTATTCCACGAGTTGGGGTCTCTGGACATCCGTGTAACCCGAGAATTCCTGGATTCCAGACTGCAGCTTGCGTGGAGAGCACGCGGGATGCTGCCCTTCCTGCGTTCCCTGCGCGGTTTCGGGATGGGATGGGAGYGATCCCACTCTCACCTGCCCCTCCCACGGTTGTACTTCTTGGAATCCTCACTGTCTGTCTTTCCTCCGAAAATTCGGATTTGGCCATCCAGCTGTGAGGGCAGCATTGGAGATTTTCACTTTTATCCCCCCTCCAGCGGCTTTTTTGAGCAGAATCACCCAAAGTGCATCCCGGTTCGGCGCTCAGGTGGAAGTCTCGGCGATGTCCGTGGGATTATTAATTTATGGCACAATTAAACGTGAAATAAAAGCAGGTTATCCCAACTGCTCGGCCAGAGACCTGATTTTTCGGACAAGGAGGAGCTTGGGGATCCCCGGGAGTGCTTGGCTCTGTCACACGGAAGGAATTCCCAGCAAAGGCAGCAGGGAGCTGCTCACGGGGAATTGGCAATGAGGGGAATCTGGGAAAGGAGATCCCAAAACCCAGATGTGGGATGAGCCTTTCTGTTCTGTCGATAGTGAGGAATATCGAGAGTTTGAGGAATTCCCTGAGGAGGTGTTTGGAAATCACGCTGGGCTGGAAGGGAGGATGGTGACGGGAGAGGCAGCCCTGGCTGCTGCTGGAGGAAATTCCCGTTTCCCGGGTGGGGAAGATGGATTCAAACGAGGACAAATGTGAGGAGCAGCGATGACAGAGCGGAGAACGGAGCAATTTCCTCACCCCGAGGAGATGAAGGGCCCATCTACATCATCCTGACGAGGGACACGCTCGTCCTGGAGCTCCCAGTCCGGAGTGAGCACAGCGGTGAACCGAGAGTGACGGAGCTGGAGTTCGGGATTTGCCAAATCCGTCGGATAAACGCTCAAACTCACATTAAATAGGAACAATTATTGATGAGTTTAGAGCCACTGGGAGCCCAGMGCAGGGAGTGAAGCGGGAGGATCCCAGGGTGCTCGGTCCCCACAGCTGCTGTGGTGTTGTTTGGAGAAGGAGGCTGCTATTCCATAGGGATGTGTTTAATCAGGATCTTCATTTTGGAGTCTTCTCGGCACATTTGTCCCAGAACTTCAGCCTGGAGCTGTGTGGGCTTTGCTTCCTCAGCCCTGGCTGCAGGGACCGAGCTGTGCCTGTCATAATTCATCAAACACAGACCAGGAACTGCTAATTGATGATGTGTGGCCATTCCTTTATTTTATATGGATGCTCCCAATTTGAAATTTCCCGCCTGGATGGGCGGGAACTGGGGTTGCTGCTCTGGGGAGCTGTGCTCGGTTCTTTGCTTACCCCAAAACTTTGCCAAGTCCCACAGTGGTGGATCAATCCCATCCCACCCCCTGCCATGGGCAGGGACACCTCCCACTATCCCAGGCTGCTCCRACCTGGCTTTGGACACTTCCAGGGATCCAGGGGCAGCCACAGCTTCTCYGGGCAACCTGTGCCAGGGCCTCTCCACCCTCCCAGGGAAAAACTCCTTCCCAATATTCCATCTAAATCCTTCCTCTTTTATTTTAAAACCATTCCCCTTGTCCTATCACCCTCTCCCTGCCTCTTCTCTATCTGCTCCCTTCGAGTACTSAGCTCCTTGGCGTTTTACCCAGTGGCGTTTGAAAAATAGTTCCACTGTGTAAGAGTCACTTTTCCTTTCGGAAAACTGAGAAAAGAAGCAGCACTTGAAGAGTTTGGGATGCTGGCCCAAGAGCTGGATGCTGGAGTCGCTCCCTTCTTCTCTCCCGACCTTCGGAGTCCTGTTCTCCATCCGATCTCAGGGATTTAGGGATGCCAAACACTCCCAATTTCTGCCTTTCGGCGCTCCGGGCCAGCCCCAGTGACCTGCCTGTTACCGGGGCAGAGATCAAAGCGAATCATTTAGAGAACAAATGCAGCAAATTCCTYGAATTTACGCACCGGCTYTTTTCGGGAGAGGGGGAATTGCCGCAACAAGCCCGTGCGGATCCCCTGGATTTTGCGCGAAGGGCCGTGGGGTGACATCAGCCTCACCTGGGGAGCCTGGAATTGCAGGATCCCGCCTGGAATTGACGGATCCCTCYGCCTGCCGCGGAATTCCCGCTCCCCCGGCCCGGCTCTGCCATCTTGGGATATCCTCGGGATTCGGGAGCSGAATTGGTGTTCTTTTCATCTCCCAAGCGCCGGTTTCGGTGCGAGCGACTTATTTTTCCTGCTCCAGGTTTATTTTTAGYRGGCAGAGGCTGAGGAGAGGCTGCTGAGGAGCCGATCACTGCCATTCTGCTGGTTTTTCTTTTGTAAAAACTTTTTTCTTTATAGAAACTTTTTTCTTTCTTGCACTCCGAAGCTCCTTTTGCTCCATGAAAAATATCACTCAGGATAAATCCTTCGGTGTTTCAGTGCAGGCTGGGACTGGGAGGAGGAAGAGGAGCCCTCCAAGAAGTTCCCGATCCCATCCCACAGCCAGACTTTTATCCTCTCTGGTGTAAAAGTTGCAATTTGAGCTCAGATTAACTAAAGGTAGCACTAAGTAAGAGATGGACACAGCCAGGGTCGATTTGGAGTTGCAAAAGCCACGAATATATTTSAAATTCTTTGCTGTTGTGATGTCTTGAAAGTCTCACTGCCCTGTGTATAAATTACAGGTTGGGAAATCCCAATTTGTTACCGAAATCCTGTGGGATAAAGCCCACCCTGGGATGACAACACAGAAATGGCTTTTGTGGGTCTCGTGAGCCATTTCAAGGCATTTTCTTGGCCTTTAAAACCTTCGGTGGTGCTGCCACCCCCATGTTTGAAYGATCTTGGAACCACTTGGGTGGGGGTTGTTATCAAGGTGTGTCCAGAGGGAGTTCTCTGATCTCCTTCAGGGGAATTTGAGGAGTCTTTTCCTGTGTCCTTCACCCCGCAGGGCGCTGGAACAGGAATCTCTTCCCCACCTGCAGCAGGCYAGGCCTTGGACTCGTGGATCCCTGTGGGTCCCTTCCCACTCAGTTTATTCCGRGATTTTCTAAGAGTTTAAATGATCAGATTTGGGGTTTTTCTGTGCGAGCTGCCGGGAGAACTTTCCTGTGTCTTGCTGGATCTTAAGGACAGTTCTTTGTCAAAAGAAAACGCAATGCTTTCCAATATTTCCCTATCTTTTTTTTCCTTAAGGGAAAAAAAAATTAAGAAAGTCTGGAGAACATCAGCACTCTGAGCCCTCAGGGACTGCCAGGCTGTGGCCTCTCACTTTTATTTTCCAGTGGGATTCGGAGGCTGCTGGGGAACGGCTCTGTCCTTTCCACCTTCCCTCCGCGGCAGATGGGGAAAAGGTGAAAAGCCACGAACTCTTCCCTCGCTGCTCTCCTGAGAGCGACCATTTGCTCGCTGTTTATCCCAAATTCCCCGCCAGGAAAAAGTCACAAATCTGCAGAAATCCCAGCCCCAGGAACAGCTGGCTCCGGGTCCAACGGGAGGGGCTGGAAGTGGAGCTGGGTGGGGAGGGAAGGGTTTTGAAGGACTCGTCCTTTGCTGAATCCAGGCGCTTTCTGCTCTCTGAAATACCAGGAATTCCCAGCAGCGCCCCTGACATATCGTGAGTGGATCCTCAGGGGGTGCAGGGGGGAAAAGGCCTCTTGGAGCTCATTCCAATCAGGTGTCTCCGTGGAAGTCAGAAATCCTGAATTTCTCACTGCAGAATGGTTTGGATTAGAAGGGAACTAAAAGNATCAGGTGTCTCCGTGGAAGTCAGAAATCCTGAATTTCTCACTGCAGAATGGTTTGGATTAGAAGGGAACTAAAAGGTCATCCCATTTCCCCCCTCCCACTATCCCAGGCTGCTCCAACCCGRCCTTGGACACTTCCAGGGATCCAGGGGCARCCACATCTTCTCYGGGAASCTGTGCCAGTGCCCCACTCATCCCTGTTTTCCCCCCTGTCCCGCTGGATGCGGGGAGCAGCCGGTGGGTGCTGGAAGTGCMGAAATGCTCTGCTTTATTTGCTCCCCCAGCCCCTTCCTCGGCTCCGGATTGTCCATCCAGGCTGATCTCCCGGGCCTTGCCGCGCTCTTCCCGCTCTGTTCCACCCCCCGGCACACACTGGGGGGGTTTGGGGTTGGTGTTTTCTCTGCTGTGCTTAAAATACTCCAGAGTCCCTCCCTGGCTGGTGGCGGTGTGTGTGGAAATGTTGATATTCTTCTGGAATGAACACAAAAATCCTTAATTGTTGGTGTGGCTGAAAATCTCCTCAAGCACAGGGGTTTTTCCTCATTTCTACAGAGCGACTTCCACYTGGATGTTTCTCATGGAGAAAGGGGAAAACGCCCCGTCCCCGTTGCCAGAATTCACACGTCCCCATTTATTTTGGGAATGTTATTTTCTCTTTAATCCTGTGTGTTCTGCCTGGGAGTGAGGGAGGGGATGAGGGAGCTCAGAGGGGCTGCTTGGTCCAAAGCATGGAGAAGATCACAGAATCATGGAATATCCTGAGCTGGGAGGGACCCACAGGGATCATTGATCCAGCCCCTGGCCCTGCCCAGACCCCCCAGCAATCCCAGCCTGTGCATCCCTGGGAGCGTTGTCCAAACGCTCCTGGAGCTCTGGCAGCCTTGGGGCCGTGCCCATTCCCTGGGGAGCCTGGTCAGTGCCCAGCACCCTCTGGGGACAGGAGAACCTTTCCCT
>JACAXG010000126.1:873767-892663 GCA_018881555.1 Amblyornis subalaris
GGAGCTCTGGCAGCCTTGGGGCCGTGCCCATTCCCTGGGGAGCCTGGTCAGTGCCCAGCACCCTCTGGGGACAGGAGAACCTTTCCCTGCTCTCCCATTAGTAGGAAAAGAGCGAAAATAAACCCATTTTGGCTTGATGGGACATTTTCTTTCAGGAAGATCCCAGGACACTCACGCACAGCCCCTGATGCCGCACCACCGGCACCTCCACGGGCAAAGAGACTGAGGAAAGAGGTCTCACCCACTGGTTCACAACCGGGAAGAGATTTCAGGGTTTGGATTTTTGCATCCCAATCCCCTCCCTTTTCCGCGGGTCGGCGTTTCCTTCGTCTCCATCTGGAATCCACCCAGAGCGCGTAAATTGTCCTTAACCCTCTCCAGATGCCCCATCAAAGGTGCGGGGGGAGCGCGCGGGTCAGGGGCCGGAGGGAGCCCTGGGGGAAGCAGATGCAGCCCTGAACYGTCAGAGGCACCCCCGTGCTGGATAACGGGATTTGCGGCCGGGACGCGCCGCTGGGGGCAGGAATTACAGCGGGAAAAACGGATTCCGTCGCCGTGGGGCTCGGGATGCCGCGACAGGACAGTTCGTTCTGCTCGAATTCCTTGTTTTTTCCGGGAGGTGGAGGGCGGCTGCTGGGATTATTGTTGTTGGTTTTGTGGAACCTCGGGAGTGGGGCTGTGTTTGCTCCCAGCCTCAGCACCCTGGCTCCTGGGAATCCCTGTCTGCTCGTGAACCCGGACCCGAGGGATGGAGCAGGGGAATGAAAGGCTCCACTTGCAGCATCTGCTTTGTGTGCCCATGCTGGGTCGTGGTGCTCGGAGGGGAAAAAAAGGGCATCCTGGTGCTCCGAGAGGAGATTTGAGCTGTAATGAGGATCCTCCGCTGGCGCTGGCTCCGTTTCCATGTGGGAGATAAGAGGCTTAAGCCGCTCAGGGGGGAGGGATGGGAGGGAATGAGCAGGGTCTGGGGGAAGCCCCYGGGCTGGGCTGGGCCGGGCAGGGCCCTGAGCCTCGGCTCGGCCACTCCCGGCAGTGCCAGAGCCCAGGGATTGTCCCTGTCCCCCAAATGTGCAGCTCGGGATTGTCCCTGTTGTTCCAGCCCTTCGCTCCTGCCCTATTCCCTCTGCATTCACAGCTCCTCATTTCAGGGAATCGGCACAGAGGCCTGGAATGGGTTGGGTGGGAAGGRACCTTAAAACCCATCCCAACCCACCCCTGCCATGGGCAGGGACACCTCCCACTATCCCAGGCTGCTCCAAGCTCCGTCCAACCTGGCCTTGGACACTGCCAGGGATCCAGGGGCAGCCACAGCTTCTCWGGGAATTCCATCCGAGCCTCTTATCACCCTCCCAGGGAACAATTCCTTCCCAATATCCCACCTAACCCTGCCCTCTGGCACTGGGAAGCCATTCCCTGTGTCCTGTCCCTCCAGGCCTTGTCCCAAGTCCCTCTCCAGCTCTCCTGGAGCCCCTTTAGGCTCTGGAAGGAGCTCTGAGGTCTCCCTGGATCCTTCTCCTCTCCAGGTGAACATTCCCAGCTCTTCCAGCCTGGCTCCAGAGGAGCCTGGAGCAGCTCCGTGGCCTCCTCTGGACTCTCTSCAGGAGCTCCACAACCTCCAGTGCTGGCCCCAGGGCTGGGCTCTCACCTGAGTGGGGCAGAGGGGCTGAATCCCCCCCTCTTCCCTGTTGCCCAYGATGCTGGAGGTGCTGCCTGGGATTCCATTGGATTTCCGTGCCCCAATCCCGGGATTTGCTCGGCTGGAGGATGCCCAGGCTCCCTCCAGGAGCAGGAGCAGCCGGAGGGGTTTGTGGTGTGGGACACAGGAGCCTGCCCAGGTCGGAGGGTTTTGGTGTGAGTTGGGCAGATTTTCTCCCAATGCCTTTTATTTAAATATTTATTTAGACACCCARCCGAGAGCCCTTCATGGGGACAGATTCCTCCTTGGAACGTGGCGTTTTCAAACCCAATACCTGCGATTTTATTGATATATTTATATTTATTTGTGATCTGTCTCCCTGTGCGATTTCCCCCCCCCCGATGGAGCACTGGGGACGGGTGGGAAATGCACGGATCAGCTCTTGGGAAGCAGCCACTTCCCAGCCCAGCTGGTAAAACAGAGTTTTTTTTTTGGTGAAACAGAGCTCTGAGGTGCAGCTGTTCATTCAAAAGCCACTTTTTTCCCCCCTGCTCTGCAAAACGCAGCGTTTTCCGCTGCTGGGTCCCGCAGCTCCGTGCAAAATCGAAATTTTTTTGTGAGATCYTCTTTTAATCCTTATCAAATTCCCAAAGAAACGGTGCAGCCGAGGGTGAGCTTGGTTTGGGGACCGGTAGCAAAGGGGAGATGAGGTTTTGGGGAATAGGATTTATTTCATTTGCCTCAAAAATATTTTTAGACCTTGGYGCAGAAATGTGATTTTTTTTTTTTTTGTGTCCAGCTGGGTCTCGATTTGAGGCTTTCCAAAAACATGAAGGCCCAGCGGTTTTCCAGGGGCTGTTTCGAGGATCTGGGAGTGAATCAGGAATTCCTGTGGGAAATGCGCTGCTGAAAATGCTGGGGCTGGTCAGGAGGACAAAATGCCATGGTCCAAACCCAAATATTATCCCGGGACGACCCCAAATGGCACGAGCTGCTGGAGGGGAGGTCCTACTCATGGATGGGACACCAGGAATGGGTTTGGAGAGGATTTTTCCTGACTTTGCCAGCACTTGTGGATGTTGACTCTTCACTGGGGTACCCAACCCCCTGCTCTGAGCAAAGCAGGGCTGTCCTTGTCATTCCCGGCCAATCCGTTGGGAATTCCCTTCCTGCTGTTCCTCTGCCCTTCCTAGATGTGCCGTAGGAATTCCTGGTCACTCCCCAACGCTCCTGCTGGGACAGGGGTCCAAACAGGCCCTGTAATTCCTGGAAAATTGCAAACAATCCCTGGGGACTTCCATGTCCTGCTCCTTGGTGCAATAATTCCTATTTCTGAGAGCTCAGCAAACTCCTGTAGGGAGTCAAAATATCAAAATATTGGAGAGAAGTCCCTCATTGTGACCTTTAATATCTTGGAGGTTTTTTTCTCTCCTCCCTGGAGATGGGACAACAGGAAAGGGCCTCAAGGAGCACCAGGGGAGGGTCAGGTTGGATATTTTGGAAAATTTCCACACTGAAAGAGTGGCCGAGCACTGGGATGTTCCCCCCAGGGCAGYGGTGGGGTCACCATGCCTGGAAAGGTTTGAAATCCAAGCAGATGTGACACTGGGAGAGCTGGAGTGGCGGGATTTGGGGAAGGTTGGACTTCTCGGAGTCCTTTCCAGCGATTCCAGGAATGTTTTTTTGCAGTGAATCCGCCTGGATGGAGCAGGTTTCCTTCGGTCTGTGCAGAGGCCCCTGGGCTGCAAACAATCAAAAAAAAAATAGGAATTTTCACCTTTTCACTGCAGCCTCACCCCAAAGCACYGGGAGTGGCACTGATCATTTTTACTGGAATGTTGGAAAATCSTCAGCAAGGCCTGAAACTGGTTGGAATTTGGATATTTGCTGCCTCCTTGAACAGAAATCCAGGGTAGCCCAGGTGCGTTTCAGCCGGTTTTGGCTCTACCCGTGCCGTGCCAGGATGGGGCATTGCAGCTTCGGGGCAGAATCCGGAAGGAAAAAACAGGGAATTTGATTCYGTAGTAATTACAAGCGCATTTAGAAAAGACTGGGGGATTCCTGGTGGGAAATCTGTGAGCGGATGAGTGGGGTGTCCTTGGCATGGGGGCCTGGAAAACATGAGCCYGACTTCAGGCACAGTGGCCTTGCCGTGTCTGATTCCTGCTGGAAGCCCCACTCGGGAATGAGACCTCGTGTTTTGCTTCTCACTCCTGATTTTCCATATTAATTTCCTGGATGCTTTCAGGTCTCCCCGTGGAAAACGCAGGGTTGTTTATAACCTTGCAGGACCTTGTTGGRGAKGTTTGGAYGYTGGCACAGGTTGCCCAGAGCAGCTGTGGCTGCCCCTGGATCCCTGGAAGTGTCCAAGGCCRGGCTGGAGCACCCTGGGATAGTGGGAAGTGTCCCTGCCCATGGCAGGGGTGAGGCTCGATGAGCTTTAAGGTCCTCTCAACCCGAACCATTCCACAATTCCTGTTTGTTATTCCCACTTTTAGGTGCGGTGAGACCATTTGGAGGTGAACACCTTCCTGCTCACTGTGTCCCTGGAGAAATCCAGCCCAGGCAGCAATTCCAGAGGCCTGGCTGGGGTGGGTGCCCCAGGGACAGCAGGGGTGGCATCACCAGGCACCCCACACGTGGCCCCTCCACTCCTGGGATCGCTGCTCCCGGTSTTCCCGGGCAGAAGGAGGGCCGGGAATTCCCGTGGGATTTAGCAGCGCATTGCCCCCAGTTAACACCAGGATCCAGGCAGATGGAATCCTGCCTTCGGATTCCTCGGGCTGGGACACTCGGGCCGGATAACAGGAACGCCAGAGCTGCCTCGGGMGCTGCACCGCCAAAGGTGACAATCCCAACGTCTTATTCCCGAGGCGTCCAAAGCCGAGCTGCTCCTGGAAGCGCTGGGGGCTGCTCCTGCCCACGCTGGGCTCCAACGTGCTCGGCACCGACTCCTTCCCCTCCCTGTGCACCCCTCGGGAAAGCCACAGCCCCACCCYGCAGAACCTGGAATCTCAGCCCCTCCAACCTGCAGCTCSCTGTTTKTTTTTTTTTTTAAGGAGAGAGGRAGGCGGAGGATTCGCTACAGTTTGTTTGACCTAGTTCAGGGAAATATCAGCTCGCCTCAGGCAGGTAATTAATTTATCCACGCTCCCCCCCCCCGCTCCCGGCGTGCCGCACGCAGCCAAACCTCCCTGCAGGTGAGCAGGAGGCTGCGCGGATCCCGGATTCCTGCCTGGATGTGCAGCTGCCGCGTGGAGCTTGCTGGGCAGCTCCGACGGCCCGGAGAGCTCCAGATGGTGTTTTTGGAGGCGCCGGCAGCCGAGCGGGGAGGGTGGAAAAGCTCTCCCGGTGCTTTGGCGGGAGCGCTGCCTCTCGGTGCCTCTTCCAGAGGGCTGGCAGGGCTGGATTCGAGGATATTTCTGCCTCCRAAGGGAGCTGCTTGCAAGCTCCTTGTGCTTTGCTCGGCCCCAGCTCGGCAGGAGCATCACTCTGGGGTGAGGATGAGGATGTTGGTCCCTGTTCCTGTCCCCACGGCCAGGACAGGTGATCCAAGGTGACATCAATCCCAAGGTGATTCCAAGGTGACACCAATCTCGAGGTTATTCCAAGGTGACACCAGCCCCACCAGCTGCTCCTTTCAAGCTCCTTGTGCTTTGCTCGGCCCCAGCTCAGCAGGAGCATCACTCTGGGGTGAGGATGAGGATGTTGGTCCCTGTTCCTGTCCCCACGGCCAGGACAGGTGATCCAAGGTGACATCAATCCCAAGGTGATCCCGAGGTGACACCAACCTCGAGGTTATTCCAAGGTAACACCAGCCCCACCAGCTGCTCCTTTCAAGCTCCTTCTGTGCTGCTCAGCCTCAGCTCACCAGGAGCGTCACCCTGGGGCGAAGGTGATGGGGTTGGTCCTTGTTCCTGCCCCACCGCCAGGACAGGTTATTGTGGATTCCAAGGTGACACCAACCCCGAGGTTATTCCAAGGTGACACCAACCCCGAGGTTATTCCAAGGTGACACCAACCCCACCAGCCGCTCCCTAAACACAAATCCTCCCTCTCCCAGCTCCCAGGGCTGTGTCATTCCGTCTGTCCTGCTCCAGGCTGTGCATTTCTGCAGCTCAGTCCTGCACCTTGGGGCTCCATTTTTAGCCGAGCATCGACCGCGGTGGGCACGGGGCCAGCCCGCGGGGSCGAGGAGGTGACAGTGACCCTGACAGCGACGAGAACTCGTGTGCAGCCTCAGAGCCRAGAGTGCAGCCCAGTTTGGGTGAGGAAAAGGCAGATTTTTAATATTTAAGTCTGTTATAGGCAATTTTTGTTTTCCCAAAATGATGTGGTTCTCACAGGTATGGGATCATCAGTTCCCTGAGTTTATTTATTCCCACTCTTCCCCCCATCCCGTTGGAACAGAGGGATGTTTGGCAGGTAAAAAAAAGCCCCTGAAGGTTGTTTTAACCTGGGAATCCTGAACTGACAGAAAGATGAAGCTCAAGCTCTCATCTGGTTTAAACAGTTCCATTAAAAGAAATAGAAAAGGTGTTTTGTTGTAGCCGTGAGGATCTAATTTGATGAGAAATGTTAAGAGGGATAAATAATACAGAACTGAAACTTTTGTGACCTGACACAACACGAGAAGTGAGGGGGTTTAAATTTAAATTTCTTTTTCGTTGTTTGTTTTCTGAGATTTTCCTTGTTACTGATGGTGGTTGAAGGGCTTTAAAACCAAACCTAGGGAAAGGGAGAAAACTGATAAAAATGAAGAAATCCATGTATCCCATTCAAGAGAAGGCACAATCAGGTCACCACACTTCCTGCTGGGAGCGACATTCCTTGGTCAACAGTTCGAGGGTTTTGTCCCATTTGAAATTACAAGAATTGCAGATTTCCTACCATAAAATCTTTGGTGATCCAGGACCCCGAGAGAGAGAGAGAAATCACAGAATCATCACAGAATCCTGGAATGGTTTGGGTTGGAAGAGACCTTAAAGCTCATCCCATTCCACCCCTGCCATGGGCAGGGACTCCTTCCACTAYCCCAGGCTGCTCCATCCAACCTGGCCTTGGGCACTGATGATTTTCCTTGTTTCCATTTTGAGGATGTGACCCTGGAGCTTCAGCTCCAAGAAAACAGGAATGGGGGGGTATTCTTTATCCCACCTCCCCCTAACTTGGCTTTTTTKTTGTTTTCCCGGTAAAAAAAAAGCCTTCTCATCTCAAAACTGCAGCATCATTTTTTTTAAGTGGCGAAGAAGCTGGGATAAACAGAGTCCTTTGATTTGTGTGTTAATGCCAGAGCACCCTAATGGACATCCCAGGATGGGGGAGATTCGTTTAATGCACTCTTTGATCGTCTCCGCGTCGATGCTGGGAAGCGTGGGGCCGTTTTTCCGGGATTTATTGCRTTTTGGGGAAAAGCAGCGCCGCTGGGGTTGCTGAAAAAGAGAACGGGTTTGGGAGGCATCGGGAGAGACAGGAATGGGGAGATATCATGGAGAAGGGACAGGAGAGGGGTCACGGGGCTGGAAATCAGGAGGAGGGGAGGGATCACCAGCAGGAGCYGGGAGCTGAGCAGGGAATCCTGGAGAGCCCCGAGAGTTCAGTTGAGCCATTTGGGGGCGTTTGCATAAATGAAGAGTTTTCCAAGCAAAGTGACCCCCAGAACCGACCTTTCCCGGGGATGTTCCAGTGCTCCCAACCCATCCCTGCCGGCAGCAGGCAGGAGGGGAATTCCCAGCCGCTGCCTCCCTCCCTGGGGATGGAAAAGGGAATGGCAATGGGAGCCTGCCCAGGCAGGAGCTGCTCCCGGAKGGCGTTCAGGCTCTTTCGGGAGATGATCCTTTGCCTTCCGTTCCATTCATTTCCTCTCCCCAAAATCCACCCCGAGAGCCCCAGGGCGGCTGTGGCTGCTCAGCCCCGGGTGGCGTTGGAGATTTTGTGGAATTGGGAGGGTGCAGGAGAAGAAATTCCACCAGTTCCACGTGATCAGTGAGATTTATGGATCGGTGCTTCTCGCTCTGTGTTGTCTCACCGAGGTTATCTTCCCTCCCAGCATCCCCTTCCCAACATCCATCCCCTTGCTTCCAAACAACTAGCTTAGGATGAGGGAAAACAATAAAGCAGAGCTCCAGAACTCAGGACAATGGTTTGGAAGCTGTGAGGTTTTAGGGATAAAGCAGTTGGAGATTTAGGGCTGATTATTTATTCACTTGTTGGAGTTTTATCTCGCGGGSTTTAAGGATTTAGGGTCAAGTTTTCTTTGGGCTGTGGCTGTTGAAGAAAACTGAAACCCTCCCTGAGCTCCAGGAGCTGGGCCTTTAAGGGAAGCAGTGTCGGGATATTCTGGGAGAAATGCTGAGCTTGCAGCTTTCGGTTCAGCCTCGGGCAGAGCGGTGCAGGGATCGGAGTGACACCGCGGTGATCCGAGCTCTGYCACGGGGATCGCTTTCCCTGCGTCCTGTTCGGGGAGATCCTGCGGGATTTTAGCCCTGGCTGAAGGGAATGGGGAAGGGAGGAGTTGYCAGGCTCAGCACCTGAGGGGTTGGCAGGGAAGTGCTGGTGGTGGAATCGCTCACACTCACGGGCAGGCATCGACAGTGATGTGCACACACAGGGGCCTGTGTTCGCCTTCCAGGGAATCATGGAATCATGGAATGGTTTGGGTGGGAAGGGACCTTAAAGCTCATCCCATCCCACCCCCTGCCATGGGCAGGGACACCTCCCACTATCCCAGGCTGCTCCAAGCCCTGTCCARCCTGGCCTTGGACACTGCCAGGGATCCAGGGGCAGCCACAGCTTCTCTTGGAATTCCATCCCAGCCCCTCCACACCCTCCCAATTCCTTCCCAATATCCCATCTATCCCTGCCCTCTGGCAGTGGGAAGCCATTCCCTGTGTCCTGCCCCTCCATGCCTTGTCCCAAGTCCCTCTCCAGCTCTCCTGGAGCCCCTTTAGGCCCTGGCAGGGGCTCTGAGGTCTCCCTGGATCCTTCTCCTCTCCAGGGGAACAGCCCCAGCTCTCAGTGTATCCACATCTTTGCAGAGATGGGATACRGTGGAATTGCACACGCTGCTCTCCCATTTATCCCAGTGGGTTTAGACAGACACAGAGGGTGTGGGACAGCCCAGGGGGATGGGGYTCACACTGTGGGGTTGCCCTGCCCCAGAGCAGTTGCTGCTGTGGAGGGGCAGAAGCTTCACTCTGGGTATAACAGGCTTGTAGGGGCTCAGCCCTGCAAATTCGTGTAAAATTTACTATTTGTGTAAAATTCCCTGTCCCGGGTGGGTGATGAGCCCGGATCCCCTGGATTGTCGCCCGTGGGGCCGTGCCAGACCTGCCCGTGCCCGGTGCCCCAAACCCACGCAGGTTTGTGGGCTGCTCTCGGTGCCAGATGCTGCCGTGGGGCTGCAGCAGCAGCAGCAGCAGCAGCAGCAGCAGAGTGAACTCGCCGTGACCCGCCCGCGTGGGCTGGGCTGAATTCCCTGCTCCTGGCAGATCCCGGGGCTCAACAGGAGCCTGCTGTGTCCCGGGGCACGAGGGGCCAGCGCGGGCACGGCTCTGGCTGAGGGCAAAGTGGGGCTGAACTTCCCTGCTAAGCCAATAAAATGCCATTTCTGTCCGCAGCAAAAAGCAGCGAGATTGAGGTTAAAGAAAGCCCTAAAAAATCCTAAAAATTGAGGATGCAAAGCACTTCAGAAGCGGTGATTGAATCCAAGGAAGTCTCTGCTGCTATGGGAATTGCGGGGAGCCTGGGCTGGGATTGACTCCTGGGTGGGTGACAGTGCCAAGGTCCGGCGTTGGGGACACCACCAGCACCTGGAATGTTCTGGAGGTCCCTCTGCCCCGTGGGGAGCAGAGCCCTGCGGGCACATTCCAGCCTGGCACATCCCTGCTCCTCGCGCTCCYGGGAGCTGGGTGGGGGCAGGAAAAGCAAAACCCTGGCTCCGAGGTACGATTTGCATCCCATCCCTGGTGGGACTTGTCACCAGGCCAGGAAAAGGGCTTTCCTTGGAAGTTTGTCCTAAATCTCCTTGGCTGGACACATGGGGAGCAGGATGGGATCCCACGAGGAGCAGGATGGGATCCCACCGGGAGCGGGATGGGATCCCAGGGGGAGCAGGATGCGATCCCACGCAGACCAGGATGGGATCCCATAGGGAGCAGGATGGGATCTCACCCGGAGCAGGATGGGATCCCGTGGGGAGTGGGATGGGATCCCATGGTGAGCAGGATGGGATCCCACGGGGAGCAGGATGGGACCCCGTGGGGAGCGGGATGGGATCGCACTCGGAGCAGGATGGGATCCCACAAGGAGCAGGATGGGATCCCACGGGGAGCAGGATGGGATCCCAGGGGGAGCAGAATGGGATCCCACATGGACCAGGATGGGATCCCGCAGAGAGCAGGATGGGATCCCGCGGGGTGCAGGATGGGATCCCRTGGGGAGCGGGATGGGACCCCATGGAGAGCAGGATGGGATCCCACGGGGAGCAGGATGGGACCCCATGGGGAGCGGGATGGGATCCCACTCGGAGCAGGATGGGATCTTGCGGAGAGCAGGATGGGATCCCACGGGGAGCAGGATGGGATCCCAGGGGGAGCAGAATGGGATCCCACATGGACCAGGATGGGATCCCGCAGAGAGCAGGATGGGATCCCGCGGGGTGCAGGATGGGATCATGTGGGGAGCATGATGGGATCCCGTGGGGAACGGGATGGGACCCCGTGGAGAGCAGGATGGGATCCCACAAGGAGCAGGATGGGATCCCACGGGGAGCAGGATGGGATCCAATGGGGAGCAGGATGGGATCCCACCCGGAGCAGGGCTGGTGGCAATAACGGGATCTCGCTTTGTGCTGCTGAAGCATTTCACGGAGACGCCTCCCCACGCCCCTTTGAAGTGCAGGAAGGAAACGTTAATTGGCCTCATTAGCGCAGGAAAAGGAGGTACCTCCTAAGTAGGACTAATAGCCGAAAAATGGCCTTTAATTTCGAGCCCCGTAATTCTCGGGCTCGCCCGAARTCACCCGGGCTCGTGGCTCATCCTTCAGCCGTCAGACAGCGCCGCCAGATCACGGACGGAGCCGTCCCAAAGCAGAGAATCCCAGCCTTAATCCCGGAGTTTAATCCCCTTGTGTAACGCGGACGCCGCCGCTCTCCCGCCCACCCTTGATCCGCGCCGTTCCCAGCCCTCCTTTGTGGCAACTTCCCCGCTTGAAACCCTTGGAAAAGCAGAAATCCACGTGGCCGCTTCATCCCCGAGCGCCGCTCGTGGCCTTTGTGCCGGGGCTCAGCCCGGGCAGCGGCGGGGGAAGCCTGGGGATTAACGGGAATGCAGGCGGTGGGGTGGGAATACAAGAGCTGCTCGGAGGAGCGGTTGTCTCCTCCTGTCAGAGGAAAATAGGGATTAACTCCTTCCCTGAGAGCACATTCATTGAGCCAAAACAACATCAGCTCACCTCAGACACGTCACGGGGGGGGATGGAGGGTGTGAGTGGCCCTATGACCTTTTTTCCTCCTTTTTTCCGAGGGTTTCAGGGATTCTGGAAGCCAAATTCTGCCGGCCCAYGCGGAGGTTTCTGGGGTTGGCAGCCGCCGGAGTATGGGCTTGATTTAAAAAATCAAAATAATAATTAAAAATAAAAAAAGAGCTGKATTAGGTTTTCCAAGGCCCACTGGTTGAATCTTGAGGTGGCAACCGAGGTGAGAATATTTATAGCCCTGCCAGAGCACTGCTCACTGGAAAATCCATAGCAATTGTCTTTCTCTGACCTTGGGAAGGCCTGGGATTTTGCAGAGGGCTTAGCTGGTGGTTTTGAAAGTCTAAGACATATAGAAACTCTACACAAAAGATCAGCTTTGCTCTTCTGTGGCACATTTGGCTTTCCCAAGAAAATGTCATGTAAGCGTTTGCTTCCAGCATCATTCCATGACCTCCCCKCATCCCACCTTGTACCAAGAGCAATTCTGCAGGAGATTGTCGATAAAAATAAACTCTTCTCTCCTTGRAGTCTTTTATTCTTTCTCCTTTCTTTCCCAGCCCTGTGCCAGGCCAGGAGGAAGCTTTTCCTTGGAGTCAGGCGTGGGTCAGTCCGTGGGGTTTGTGCATTCCCAGGTCTCTCCCGGAGGGTGCGAACACCAAACTCTCCTCACTGAGCTCACTGAGCATCTGAGGCAGGGGAAGAGCTTTGAATCCTTCCTGGATCCACCTGGGCTGGATTCCTGCTGGAATTACCAAAGCCTGGAGGCTCGGGGGTCATCTGCAGGGATGTATTARAGGAACAAGGGGAGATGTGGCATGGCCAGGGAGTCCAAGTCAGGAATTGTGACAGTGGCTTTTAGTTTGCAGTTTCTGCACTGGGTCAGGCATAAGACATGCACACACACGGCTATTTTAGAGATATCATTTTAGATTTATTATATAAATATATATATTTATATATAGTGTATTTTATTTTATTATATAGTATGTAATACCAACGCTAGATTTGTCATAGCATTCTGCTATAAATAACATTGTATCAGTAATGTAGAATACATATATAAAAGTAGAATACCTATATAAAAGTAGATACATATATAAAAGTAAAATACCTATACAAATGTATAATTATGTGTGTGTAAGGGTGTAATGTGTCTATAACCTATAATACAGATAGAAATGTATAAAATAGTCCATATATATATATATGTTAGAATTACAGAACCATTGAGGCTGGGAAAGATCTCCAAGATCATTGAGGCCAAGCTGTGMCCATCCCCACCCTGTCCCCAGCCCAGAGCACTGAGTGCCACGTCCAGGCCTTCCCTGGACACCTCCAGGGATGGSSACTCCAAACCTCCCTGAGCAGTTCCCATGCYGGACCACCCTTTCCATGCAGAAATTCCTGCTGATGTCCAACCTGACCCTCCCCTGGCACAACCTGAGGCCGTTTCCCCTTGCCCTGTCCCTGTTCCCTGGGAGCAGATCCCAATTCCCCCATTCCCACCCAGGAGCGTGCGTGGGGTGAGCACAGGACCCGGGGCTGGTGTGAGCCCAGCTCCCCCTCAGCCCGAGTTTATTTTGGACACCTCCTGCCCTGTTCCTGTTCCAGGCCCTGTCGACAGCGGTGCCTTTGCACAATTCCCTATTTTTAGCCGGGCCGCGTTACGGGAAGGACAYGGACTCCGGCTCCAAGCGGGAGCAGAAGGGATGAAACCAAACCCCATCCTTGGCTGCAAAACAAACAAAAAGCAGTTTAGCGGCGCGGAAAGAGCGAGCTTTGCAGGCCCCAGCTCGTGTCCAGATGGTCACCGCGGGGTCGCTCCCGCCCCGCGGGGAGCAGGGCCGGGAAGCAGGCGGCGGCTGGTGAAAATAAAGCGATTTTTTAATTCGTGCCGTCGTTACCAGCGTGTCAGATCAATTCTGGGGAGAACAATCGGCATCCCGAGCTGACGGGACATTTGGCAGTTGCCATTGGAAACGTTCACGGCTCCTTCTCCAAACGCGGAGCCGGGGGAAGGATGCGAGCGCCGAGCGCGAGATTCCTGTTCTGTTTCCAGCGTGGATTTTTGGGGGTTTTTTTCGGGGTCGTTTAAGGATAACGACAGACAGTGATTGATCAGGGGCAAAGCGGCTCCATCTGCCTCAGGAATCCGACTGTTTTGCTCTGCCTTCCCAGGTAGTTTTCCCGGTTGCTGTCAAGTAGCTCCATTCCATCCTTAAAATAGAATATTTTATTTGTGAAAAAAAAAAAAAGAAAAAAAAAGCTCCAAATCCCCCGTGGTTTGAGCAGAGATACTTGTTAGCGATACAGCAACAGCTTTAATTGCAAAGCCCTGCTCTTAACAGCCTTTTATCCGCGTGTTCTGTTTTTTCTGAATCCTTAAAAGACTCCTTTTGGATGTCTCGTGGCAGGAATGACTCATCTCACCTGACACGAGGAGGGAGAAAATCGGAGCCTGCTTTTTTTTTTTTTCCCCTGCCTCCCTTTCTTCTGAGCTCGGAATCCGTAATTTCGCCGCCGGGTTTAAAGCCTCGGCATCCCTTCCATTCCCGCACGAGGAGAAGGGAACAACCCCCGGCGTCGGGTGGGGAAGGGGAGGGGGAGGATGGACAGTACAGTGGGGTCCTGGGAGGGGTTTAGGGCTGCTTGAGGGATTTAAGGTCGGGTTTGGGGCGCGGGGTGTTCAGCATTAATGCAGTTTTTTAACTGCAGAACTCCAGGCATGAGGTCACTCGCTTGGGGTCACTTAGAGGATCACAAAGAGTTGGACCTGTTAAGGGTCATCTCATCCCCTATCCCAGGGTGCTCCAAGCCCCGTCCAACCTGGCCCTGGACACTGCCAGGGATGGGACAGCTTCTCTGGACATCAGCTCTCRACCACTCCCCTTGTGAAAAACCCCTTCCTTATCCCTAAATCCCTCAAGCTGCTCCTGCATTTCCCCCCTCCCACAGCTCAAGCTGCTGGCAGACAGAATGTGTATTTTTATTTCCTCCCCCCCCCCCCCCAGTTCTATCCTCCATCTCACAGAGTGAGTGGGGGATTAGGGTGAGCAAGTGGCTGCCTGCTGGCTTAAACCATGACAGTTCTATGCAATCTTTTTTTTTTTTTCCCCCCCCCCCCCCCCTTCACCTGACGTCTTTTGGGTTGTGTTCCAGCTGCCTGAGTGCCGAAACAAACCCATAAAATCCCGAAATATCCCTTTCCTCCCGCGCCTCTGGCGCCAGGGCGGTGACCTCACCTCGGCTGCGGTGACAGGGGGGACCTTCAGCCCTCAGACGCCCAAATAACCCCAGGGAATCAGCAACTTCCAGGTTTCCTCTCATAAGTGCCTCAGGATAATCCCCAGCTTTTCACAGCCCTGCCCTTGGYTGATTTGGGATTGGGAGAGAAGTGTTGGAATATTCGCGCTGGGGCTGTGGGTCATTGGTGCTTCACACAAGGGCCGGGCTGCTGTTTCCTGGGATGGGTTGGGATGCTCCAGCTCTTCTTCCCGGCCTTCTGAGCAGCCAGAGTTTACCTGGGAGGAGCAGGGAAGTGTCTCAAGCCACCCTCGTCCCTGGCTGCAGTCGGGGTAGGGGTGCAGTGGCTTTGAAGCAGCTTTTTGTTGGAATTTGTGATGGATTCCTGGAGCTCAGCACAGCCCTTATCCTTGGGAAAGCCTCCTGGCATCTTCAGGAAGGGGAAGGGAGCAGTGCTGATGCACTCCCAGGATTTTTTTTCCCTGTATTCATGGATGTAATCACAGAACTGGGGAATGGGTAGGGTTGGGAGGGGCCTTGAAGATCACCTGGGCCGTGGGCAGGGACATCTTTCCCTGGATCAGGCCGTTCAGAGCCATCCCTGGGATGTGCTGGCAGAGCCTGGGAGCGGCAGCTCCCGGAATGCTGGAGCCKCCGATCCTCGTGGGAGCTGAGCAGGAGTGATCTCTGGATCCAAGGATGGTTGTTGTGGGTGTCTGCATGTGTCAGGGGTGGAGGACGTTGCTGGTGGCAGGTTATTGATAAAGGTTGGCAGGTTATTGATAAATAAACGTTGGGAGCTTTGGGGCTCTCTGCATCGAGGGACGCTCTCCTTCGTTCCCGCTGCTCTTGGAATTTATCCAGTGCCTTTTCCCCAGTAATCCTGCCCTACCTGCTCATACATTTTGCCATGGAAAYTTTGCTAAATTCTGCTCTGACAGCAGAGTTTGCCCCTTTGACCCCCAAATTTGCCCCTTTGACCCCAAAGTTTGCCCCTCTTACCCCAAAGTTCATCCCTTTGACCCCAAAGCTCACCCCTTTGACTTGCACCCCTTTACAGTTTATCACCAACTGTGGGAAGCACCAGCGCCTCAAATGCAGCAACGCCGAGCCCAAATGAAAGGTTTTGAAGCAAAAACCACATTATTATTTGTTGTCTGGGTGCAAACAGAGCTCTGAGCGGGACAGAGGCCTCTCCAAGGGTCCAATGAGGCTTTTGGGAACTGAATTTGCGGCCACTGAGCTCTTAGTGGGAGCGTCAGGCAGGCCCTGGGTGTGGAATCCCTACATTTGCACTCCTGCTTTAGGGATGGGCTCTGCCCCCCTCCTGCTTCTCCTTTCAGTCTCCTGAGCGGACAGAAACCACAGGATGGGTCGGGGTGAGAGGATCATCTCCTTGTGGTGTCCCTGGTTTTGCTAGGGCTGCCTCTCTTCCTCTCAGGAAGTGCTCCAGCTGCCCCAGCACCACCTTTCCCTGGTGAAATTCAGTTTTTTCCCATCAGAACCTCAATTAGGAACTTTCCCCTGCTGATGCTGAGCCCCACGGAGCTTCTGAGCTCTCCAGCATTTAAGGCTATTCCATGTGAGGTGAAGACCCCCCCCTCAGGAATATTTTCCTGCTGATCCCAGGTCAGAAGTGCTGCGAATTGTTGATTTCTCTGAGGATTTTCACCAACCTGATTGCAAATATTGCTCTCAATGAAATGATTTTGAGGTGGTGAATGATGGAGAGGGAAAGGAGATGTTTGCTAACCCTGGAATGGGTGAAACCTCATTTCCCATGGATTTGTTCTTGAGCTCTGCTGGCTTCCCAAGCCCATTAAAGAGGCTTCAGAGCAAGTTCCTCGTTGGGAATCAGGGATTCTCCGCCGGACAGAGCTCCTGTGAACGCCCTGACTTGGCAGGACAGGCTTGGAGTGGTTTCCATCCCCATCAGAGGATCCGTGTGGGAAGGGATGCTCCGCTCAGGAGTGGATTCCCTGGTGTCTCATCACTGCAAACACAGCCSTGCAGGAGGTTGGGGCATCAAAGCATCATCCTCTGGAATGAGAGGGCTGAGAAATCCGTGCTGGGATTTACTGGGGTCCCACGTGGGGATCACTCTTATTTTTGCCTTTGGACCCATTTCCATGAAGTCTGTAGTGGAGCAACAGTTTGGGCTCCTGTCTGCTGCTCCAGTGGGGGAGTGATGGATGTGGTGGTTTGGAGGATGAGGGAGATGGAGAATCGTGGAATCCTGAGAAAATCCCTCCCAGACCATTCAGTCCAACCTCTGCCTCATCCCCACCTTGTCACTGAGTGCCACCTCCAGGCCTTCCCTGGACACCTCCAGGGATGGGCACTCCAAACCTCCCTGGGCAGTTCCAGGGCCTGACAACCCTTTCCATGGAGAAATTCCTCCTCATGTCCAACCTGACCCTGCTCTGGCACAGCTCGAGGCCGTTCCCTCTCCTCCTGTCCCTGTTCCCTGGGAGCAGAGCCCGACCCCCCCCGGCTGCCCCCTCCTGTCAGGAGTTGTGCAGAGCCAGAAGGTCCCCCCTGAGCCTCCTTTYCTCCAGGCTGAGCCCCTTTCCCAGCTCCCTCAGCCTCTCCTGCTGCTCCAGCCCCTTCCCAGCCCCGTGGGTGGGAAGATGAAAATGCACCCGGCAATCCCCTGGTCCTGGGAGCTCCATTTGGGAGCTGCAGGAGGAARATCTGAAGTCTCAGCACAACCAAGCACTGAAGGAGTTTAAACCTGCTGAGGCTTTAAACCAAGCCAGGAAAACGCTGGAGCACAGGAAGGTTGGGAGAGACACAGACTGGAAAATTCATGCTGTGGGATTGCTTTTTTTTTTAATCACAAGGAATAAAGGAGGGATCAGGGCACTGCATGGAGATGGGAGATGGTCACGAGCAGGCCTTGGCTCAAGGGGAGGTGGGAGAAGCGGTGGGAAGTGAGAAAAATGGTGCAGGACACAAATGCAGGAAAAGGGCTTCACCCTGTCTGCTCTGCACAGAATCACTTCGTGCAAGCCCAGAGTAAATTTGTGCAAAATTTGGGAACTTCTCACAGAGGTTAATGGCACTTCCTTGCGCTGTTTTTCCAAATATTTCATGGTTAGGAGCAATGGAAGAGCTTAAATGCAAATAATTGGAGTTACCCGTAGGGAGTAACCCATGGAGTCAGGAATGCAGACCTGGCCATGAGGCTTTTATAGAAACAACTGTTAAATATGCAAATATTAAAGTGTCCTTTATCCCCTCAGTTTGGGGGGGTCTGTTCTGGGCTGGGGGTGAAGGAGGAGGGTGAGCAGAAGGGTGAGAGCTCTGTACCCACCTGCTCTTGGGGAAAAGAGGGAAGATGGTACAAAGTATTCATTTACCTTCGTTTTCCTAATTAACTCCTAGCTAATGAGGAGGAGAACAGTTGTTTTCCTCGCTTTTTGGGTGGATATTGGAAGTCCTGGCTGCTCCAGGGGAGGAATCAGGAGCCTGGGGGTTGATCCCAGTGGGATTGCAGTGCTGGCCTCGGGCTGGCTCCTGGGAGAGCGAGAGCCGAGCCAAGGCAAACTGCACATTCCTCCAGGGCAGGGCTTGGGTCCCGTGGGGTCACCGGGGCCGTGGGTGACCTGGGACCTTGAGGAGTTCCAGAGCCCACCTTGGGCACCCCGTGAGACACCTCAGTGTCCAAAGAAAACACAAAAAGTGTCACTTTGGACAACTTTTCTCATCTTTGGCTTCACTGAAATAATCGACTGCTCTGAAAAGTCTTCGAAGCCTTGAGCTTCATCAAGGGTTTGCTGGGTTTTCAATCAAACGAGCCTGATAAAGATTTGCTSATAAATATTTGCTGATAAATCTCAGCAGAGCCACCTCGGGCTGGAGCACAGGCTGCTGGCCCAGAGAGGGGTGAGGAGCTCTGCTGCTTCTGCCGGGAGTGGAATTTCCTCTTCATCCGGGAGGGACYCGCGGAAGGTCCTCCTTGTTTGTGACCAGGGCTCTCCCACCCTCCTCTGGAGAGGCCACGGAGGTTTTGGGTTAATTCTGTGTTCTTTTGGCAAACAGAGGCTGATGAGATGATGCCTTTGCACAAACACAGAGGCTCAAAATCCACACTGCATCGTTTGATATTTCCCCATCAAACTCAATGGGAATGCAGAAAAAAAAAGCTGAAACCACTGCAAAGTGTTTGGGTTTAGAACTTCCCCAACTTCACGTCCCRCTCCGGTTCGGAGCTGTCCCTCGCTGAGCGCTCTGACCGATGTGTCGATTCCCGTTTGGAAATGAACCGTTGATGGATTCCCCCGGGGGGATGGAGCATCCGAGCAGGGGCCGTGCCGGGGGCCGCTGTCTCGCGGGGGAGCTGCAGCCTGGGGCAGAAGGGTCGCTGGGCCTGGGGCACTGCCAGGGCTTATCAGGCAAAATTAGCAACTTGTGTTCACAGCCTGGACAGCACCAACTCCACTCCTTTCCTTTCCTTTCCTTTCCTTTCCTTTCCTTTCCTTTCCTTTCCTTTCCTTTCCTTTCCTTTCCTTTCCTTTCCTTTCCTTTCCTTTCCTT
>JACAXG010000126.1:923967-953673 GCA_018881555.1 Amblyornis subalaris
CAGTCATCCCATGGATCTCCAGACCTCAGGATAAACAACATTTTTTGGAGAGTCACAGGGCACGTGCAGGTCAGATGTGTTTGGAATATTGGTGCTGGATTCCCCCCGTGACACTCCATGGGGAAAATAGAACCATGGAATGCTTTGGGTTGGAAAGGACCTTAAAACTCATCTCRTTCCAACCTCCAATGTAGATTTTTGTAGGGAATTCAAAGAAAAAGCAGGGAATGTCTGACAGCATTTAACTGGCTTTAAAAATATCTTATGTAAGTGCTATTTCTGCCTGTGATTATTTCCATTTATCGTCCTTCTGGTGAGAATTATTTGAATTATCACAAAGATGGGACAAGGCTGAGCCTGGAATCTGCCCTGGCTGTGCTTTGTGGAGGTATTTGAGGAGGGAAGTTGTTCCTCCAGCTCCAGGCAGGAATCTTCTCCCTGCGTGTTCTCCCTTCAGGGCTGTCCACAGCACCTTGGAAGCAATCAGCTGCTTTTAAAGGCGAAAACCCTTTGAAATCTCCATTTTTTGGGTCGTTTTTCCGGGCTGCTCTCACGATTCCTCTCTCAGTGCCTCTCCCAGGTGCTGCTGCTGTTTTTTCTCCGCCAGGCAGGACTCCAGGCACGGACATTTGGGAGCCTCCGGTTTTCCCGTGCCCGTCTCACGCTCCCTGCGTGGCCCTGGCCTCCATCTGCCAGGCCCAGCTGCTCCGCGGATCTCAGATCCATATGGGGGGGACAGATCCTTTTGGACACAGATCCCYTTGGAAAATCACCTCCTCTCCTGTTCTTAGGGAAAGAAACACAAATTTTGCTCTTTCTACCCATTCTGCTCTTGCTTTTCCGGGACTAAAACCAGRGATAAGGCTAATGGGGGCTGCTGGAGCCTGGGATATTTCTATGCCAATTAATTAATTCCTGTTTTTCTCATGGAGATTTTGGGTCGTGAGCAGCCTTTGGAGGAGCTGCTCTTTCCCAGCTCCAGGAGGAGAGGCTGTCACGGGAGAGCTGCCTGGGGCCTTTCCAACCTCACCAACCCTTGGGACTGTCACACGAGGGATGGTGGAGACATCCCTGGCTGTTTACTCCTCCCTTTCCTCCTGTCCTACAAATCCTGCCTAATCCTGGTCTCTCCCTCCACACCAGCAGGCTCTGGACGCTCCCTGCCCACCCTGCCAATAAATACTTGATTTTTTGCTATTTTAAACCAATTTCCTGCTGGTTCTCAGGTGAGATTTGCTGCCTGCCAGCTCCGCGTTGGCATTCACTGCCCTTCCTGGAGCACTGGGGAGGCTTCATGGATAATTTTCCATAAATCACAGCCCCTTTCTGCCTACAGCTGGGGGAATTCTGTGTTGTTTTCCYGAGTTTTGCCCTCAGCCCCTCCCACACTGATCTCCAGGTAATGATGGGCTATTTTGGATCCCATCCTAATTCCTTTATTGGATCTGGCTCTAATCAGCCTCAGGCAACAGATCCGTGGGGGGAGGAGATGTTTGTGTGGGTTTTAGAGAGAACAGCCCTGGCTGATTGACCTGAGCCCCCCAAATCATTCCTACAAATTCTCCTGGGATGGGATGATCCCAGCAGGGCCCTGAACCCCGCAGGGGCTCAAAGGCAGAGGTTCCTGCACTTGGCCAAACAGAGCTTTGGTGTCGTCCCAAATTCCAAAGCCAAGGCCCCAGTTTCTCCAGGAACAGGAGTGAAATGGTTTCACAATGAAATATTTGCAGACTTGGTGTCCATGTGGGTGTCGGRGGCTGCACCTGGCTCTTTCCCAATCCTGCTGGAAAGGCATTTTTAATGGTTGAAGGATTTATTTATTATTTAGGGTTTTACTTCAGTGTTGTGCTTCATCTGTGCTTCCTGTTCCCTCTTCTTAAATACAGAGTTTAGCAAAATAATACAATTTTTTATGGAGTTTCTCCTCCTGGAACAACACTCAGGGAGTATTKCTGCTGATTTCTTTTCTTTATGGAATTCTGGAATKGTTTGGGTTGAGAGAGACCTAATAATCCTTATTATCCCATYCCACCCCTGCCAYRGGCAGGGACACCTTCCTCTATCCCAGGTTGCTCCAAGCCCCATCCAGCCTGGCCTTGGACACTTCCAGGSATGGGAAATCCAGCTAAAACCTGGTGGCTTTCCATAGATTTTTATYTATTTTAAGGCACTCCTGGCATGAATTTTCCAAGAGTTGTGGATCCCCTACAAAGAAGGTGTCCCTTGTTTTTCTTCCACACCCCAGGATCCCTCATTGCTCCCTGATCCACACATGGAAAGCTTTCAAAACCAGGATAAAATTCTCCCAACAAGCTAAACCCAAGCCCAAACGGATACTTAAAATTCCAGGGAAGTGCGTTGGGCTGCGCATCCCCCGAGCTCCTCTAGGCCACGGGGCGCTTTCCCGCTTTTAACAAATATTAATCGCTTTTTATGCCGTTTTCCTGTTCCCCAGAGGTGGATTGGGGGCGATGGATTTCTTGTGGATTCCGCCAGCCTGGKGGGAATCGTGCTCCACCTGTTCCGACTCTTCAATCCGGCTTTGCGTGTGTCGATCCCATCCCGTTTTACTCATGGCACTAAGCGCTCGCCTCGAGCTCAGGCATTGTCTCGGGTCTGAAACACAACGGTTGCTTCAGGAACAGCTCTCCCACATTCCCTAATTCCCCTCTCCACCATATCCTGCTGTGCACGACGGGCTTGGGAACAGGCTGGATCCGATCCTAAATCTGCTGGAAAATGTCACTGCATGGAAATGTCGCTTTGACATTTGCCACATGTTGGGACTCTCCAGGCGATTTTGATTTGCCAGCTTCGGCTCCAGGAAGTTTTACTGGGATTCATTCCCACCAGCTCCACGGATCCAGTGGGGCACCGGGAATGAAATCCTGGATCACGGATCTGTTTTGTTCCTGGCATTCAGAACCTGAGCACCTTTGAAAATCAGGATTTGTGGCTTGGTTTGGGCGCCAGAAAGGGAGAATTTGGCTCAGAGAGKTGCAAAAATCCAGTCAAGAAAGGCTGAAAGTCTTTCCTCGCTGATTTAGGGATAATTGTGGTTTGGGATTGCTGGGATCCTGCACATCCACAGCTGCTGGGACTTCTCCACATGGAGCTGCACCTTTCCCTCTCTTGGATTAATGGCTGGAATTGATGATTTTAAGTGTCTTTCCCAACCCAAACAATTTTAGGATTCCATGATGGTCCGCTCATTCCTGCAGCTGCCACCAAGTGGGAATTCAGGATTCACACGGAGAATTCGGATTCTTTTCTCCTACAAATTGTTCTATTAACACAAAAATGTGGAAAACAAATAAAATCTCCTTATCTTGGAATGATGGAGTTTCATGAGGCATCAGGAGCCTCTGGAGAGCAACCAGGGCAGCTGATTAAATCCCAGCACCCTGAGCATGAACATTCCTCAACCACCAAATTTACAATCTTCTATGAAAAGATGAATCTTTTGTTAAAGAAAAATAAAAATTGGGGCAATTTTTGGAGTTTTTGCAGGGGTTYGTCTGCTCAGGTTTTTACTCAGCCTGTCCAGCTGTTGTCCCCTGGAGGGAAAACTCAGTTCTGAAGGGAGATCTTTTAATTTTGGTGGGAAATGGGCACATTAGAACCAAAAAACTAAATAATTTATATTGGGGAAAAMCAGATATAAATTCCTCAAAATTCACCAAGGGTCTCTTTGCTCTTAAATCTCATTTAAAACTTGCAATAAAATGAACTTTTCAGTGAAGTGCCCCTTTTGTGTTGGTGCTGGGCAGGTCCATTCCCYGCTCCAAAGTGGTTTCCAACCAGTGCCAGCCCCAAATTCCCTGTGGCTGTAGATGGAGGGAGCTGGGGGAGCAGGTGCAGAAGAACCTTCTCCCGCAGAGCTTCTGATGGCATTGAATTTTTCCTGGATAATCCTAAAATAGCTCCTCATCCTGGGATCGCATCAAAGGAGATGTGCTGGATCATTAACGCAGGGAAAATGAGTGTTCTTCCTTAATTCCTGCCCTACCCGAGGCACAAAGCTCACTCAGCAAAACCAGGAAGCCACTCGGGATCTTGAATTTTCAAATCYGAGCTGGAATCTTTCGTTTTAAAGCCAGCATGTGGCTGCAGGTTTGGCACGAAACTCAGTCAGAATTTTCAGGAAGTAATATTTTCAATCAAAAGGGAAAAAACTGAGATGATTGTTATGGAATCATGGAATGGTTTGGGTCGGAAGGGACTGCAAAAATCATCTCATCCCACTCCCTGCCATGGGCAGAGACACCTCCCACTACCCCAGGCTGCTCCAACCCGGCCTTGGACACTTCCAGGGATTCAGGGGCAGCCACAGCTTCTCTGGGAATTCCGTCCCAGCCCCTCCCCAAACTCTCAGGGAACAATTCCTTCCCAATATCCCATCTATCCCTGCCCTCTGGCACTGGGAAGCCATTCCCTGTGTCCTGTCCCTCCATGCCTTGTCCCAAGTCCCTCTCCAGCTCTCCTGGAGCCCCTTTAGGCCCTGGCAGGGGCTCTGAGGTCTCCCTGGATCCTTCTCCTCTCCAGGTGAGCACCTCCAGCTCTCCCAGAGGGAAGTTTCACTCATCCCTTATCAGCTCCAGGGCCTCCTCTGGACTTGTTCCAACATCTCCACATCCTTCCTGTGCTTGGGACACCAGAGCTGTGCCCAAGATTCCAGCTGGGCTCTCACAGAGCAGGAGGAGGGGAATCACCTCCCTCGACCTCCTTTAGATGCCAAGTACAAATCAGTTTTCAGGTTGAGGAGCTCCATTTTCCTGTCAAATGTTCAGATTTTCTGACTTCTGGATCTTCAAAAAACCCCTCAGGTTTTGGAATGGCAGCACAGGGAGGCTGTGGGGATGTGCCCCTGGTGGAACTTTCCCTATTCCATCACCCATCGGTGTTTGCTGCAGGCAAATTCCCCATCCTGCTGACACCCAGAGCACTTGGATTACATCACATTTAGCATAAAAGAAGAATAAACAAAATGCCATAAAACACCTCATTATTTCTTTAAGAAGGCAGAGCACTCCAAGCCTCCCCAGCTCAGCCCTTCTTGGAGCTGTGACTGCAACACGGAAAAAACCTGGACGAGGCACGGCTCGATGCTTATCTGGGAAATGGAAATCTTCCTTTCCACCTGTATCCCACTTTCCGTGGGGTAACAAAGCCGTGGAGCCCCGGGGGCTTTTTGCTGGCTGGGTGGAAAGCACCGCGTCAGGAGACTGCAGACGGGAGCCAAAACCCCAAGCGCTGCGCTGGGAACGTGCCGGGATTTATCCCTGTTCCTGCCCCTCCCGGCCCTCCCTGGGCTCATCAGGGAATCTTTATGCATCTCTGCTCCTCCTCGCTCCAGGTAGCTCGAGGTGAAGCTTGATGAAGTGCTGGTAATTAAAATGCAAAGGGCTCGGTGCCTTCCGGATAAATCTGAATCCCTCAAATGACTCCGCGCCGACCTCTCGCTGCCTTGTGCCTCATTTGGCCTTAAAACTCCGGGTTTGGGGTGTTTGTCCTCGTGTGGCATTTCCTCCGAGCCACGTGGGAGCTCGGGATGGGAGCAGGGAAGGTTCCAGGCCCCTGTGTTTGCAAAGAGTGGGAAAATGCGGCACAGGCGCTTCCCAAAGGCCTCAAGGTCCTCATGGAAGGACAGAAACCCCAGAGAAAATGTGGGGAAGTGGCTGTTAAGGAATAATGGGGTTTTTGGGTGCTACAGGCAACGGGGCTGGGGAAGGGTCTGGAGCTCCAGGAGAGGCTGAGGGAGCTGGGAAAGGGGCTCAGCCTGGAGAAAAGGAGGCTCAGGGGGGACCTTCTGGCTCTGCACAACTCCTGAGAGGAGGGGACAGCCAGGGGGGGGGTCGGGCTCTGCTCCCAGGGAACAGGGACAGGAGGAGAGGGAATGACCTCAGGCTGTGCCAGGGGAGGGTCAGGTTGGACATGAGGAGRAAATTCCCCATGGAAAGGGTGGTCAGGCATTGGAAGGGGCTGCCCAGGGAGGTTTGGAGTGCCCATCCCTGGAGGCGTCCAAGGAATTCTTGGACGTGGCACTCAGTGCTCTGGGCTGGGACAAGGTGGGGATTGGGCACAGGTTGGACGKGAGGAAAMAGCCTCAAGTTGTGCCAGGGGAGGTTCAAGTTGGATAAAAGGGAAAATTTCTTCATTGAGAGGTTTGCCAATCATYAGAAGGGGCTGCCCAGGGCAGTGGTGGAGTCCCCATCCCTGGAAGTGTCCAAAAACGAGTGGATGTGGCCTTTGGGGCTGTGGGTCAGTGGTGGCCGTGGTGGTGCCAGGGCAATGGTYGGACTTGATGATTTTGGAGGGCTTTTCCAACCCGGATGACTCCAGGATTCCATCTGAGCCTTAYTCATGGTGTGAAGCTCTTTTCCTACAGCAACTATTCCCCCCTTCACCCCACAAATCCATGTTTCCTGCAAAATCATGGATCAGGGAGGACTTTGGAGGTCCACACATGGGGCCTGGGCTTGGAGAGTCCTGGACTTTGAGTTTGTGACCTGAGAGCTGCCCAAGCCTCAAGCACCGCCCGAGTCCAGGCACTGMTCTCCCTTTGTGCTGGTTTCCATGAGGTTTTTCCTGGTTTCCATCAGGGAATTCTGCAGGTTTTCCATGTTTTGGGCTGTTGGATTTTGAGTGGAGCATCCTTATGGATCCAGCTGGAGGATCTGTGCAAGGGGAGAGGAAGGACAACAGGTCCTTCAGCAGAAATGAGCAGTTTTTAATTGGTTTTGTGGCTGTGGAGATTTTTTTGCTTGTTTTCCCCAGTTCTTTTTTGTTTGGGTTTTTTGTTTGGGTTTTTTGTTTGGGGTTTTTTGTTTGGGTTTTTTTTTTCATTTTGTTTGGGTTTTGAGATTTTTTTTGTGTTTTTGGGGTTTTTTGTCTGTTTTGGGTGTGTGTGTTTGTTTGTTTGTTTGTTGGGTGCTTAAGTGATTCAAGTTGGAAAAATCCCAGGGCAAAGCTCAGGTCAGGTCAGAAACCCTCCTGGTACCTCTTCCAGCAAGGCTGGGATGGGTGGGGAGCCCTGGCCCTCCAGAGGGAGAATTCCCACACATCCAAAGGGAGCTGACAAGGTTAAACAACSCTGGATAGTGCCGGGAGGTCTATATCAGTGAAAATGAGGACCCCTGGTGCCAAAAAAAATCCCTTTCCAGCAGAGATGCTCTGCTGAAGACGTGTCCTAGCTGTGACCTTCGGATCCAGCAAGCATTTGGAGCAGCCTTGGGAATATTTGCTTGGCTCTGCCTTTCCTTGGGACCCCCYGGGCCAAACCTGCGGCAAAGAGCGAGGTTTTAGCCGCGAGGGAAATCCAAATCTGTCTGGCCCCAGGCTGCGGCTGAGCCTTTCCTCTCGAGGAGGGCAGTTCGCGGAGTTTTTGAGGCTCCCGTTCCTTTGTAGCTGCACACGGAACTTTCCACTGTGAGTTCGGTGTTGTTCTCCATAATCTCCACCTCCAAATCTCGCCGGTGAGCGGTGGGTACTGAGTATTTCCCGCGGATCATCTCAATCCTGAGCTAAAGTTCACTTTTTGAGGGCTCCTTATCAATGACTGACAGGGTCCCACGGCTCTGCTGTCCCTTTTCCCCTGTGTTTTTAAGTCRTGGCCCATCCTGACCTCCGCCTTTGCTTCCCCTTGGAAAATCTCAGATTTCACMGAGCAGAAGGAGACACAAATCCACAGATTTTTCGTAGCACCAGTGGAGATTTCCTCCTATCCRTCCCCAAGCTGGGAATTTGACCTTGGACCAGCGAGTGCCAGCTGGGCTTGGGGGTGGCCTTGAAAGCAGAGATGAGCAGCTCCCGTTTTATGCCCTGGAGAGGGAGGAGGTGGAAGGGGAGACACTGGAAGTGCCGGGCCAGCAGCACCAGATTGGATGACAGGATGGAATTTGTCAAGCCCAAAAGCTGGGAAGCAGCTGAGGACGCTCTGCAGGGCRGGGATGGGTGGAAGGGCTGTGCCTTTGGGAAAATGAGCCAGAATTCCCAGTGCTGGGCTGGAGGGTCCTGGGGGAATCCCAGAGCCAACCCTGAGGTGGCAGCTCCAGGTCCCAGTGTGGTCGGGGTGGTGGATTTGGGGTGGAACTGGGGACACCCCTGAGGCAGAGGGCACCAGGGATGCCGCTGGGAGGGTTTCCTGCCCGGAATTGTCTCCCTGGCCTTGGAGGAACCAGGCTGGAGAGACTGATCCGTGATCTCCCTTCCTGCTATCCCGAGAGTTCCGGGAAGGCGGAGACCAAATGAAAACGAAGGCAGAAAACCAATGAGTTCTGCTGATCTCACTCATTTTAGTCAAACTGTGAATAAAGCCAAGGCACTGCAGCYCCCAGGGCTGTGCAATTGTTGTTTGTGTGTGTAACTGAGGCTGCACAATCGTTTTCTCCCGGTGGTTTGGGGTTGGCCATGGGTTTTCCGTGTGAATTGTTCTTTCTGTGGCCATACAGGAGCAGAAAGTTGTGGTGAGGTGAATGATGCAATTATGAACTTATAAACATTAAAAGTTTCTATCATTTATATMATTTTCTGATCTGTCCTGAGTGCTGGCTGCACTCAGGGAGTCCCTTCAGCTGCTTTTTGGGGTGCTTTAGGGAACTTGTGGGTCCTGCCTGGATCCTTGGTGGGGCTGCAAAGCAGCAGCTTCACTTGGAAGTTTTCCAGACGGTGGAAAAGGTGGAACTGAAAAGTGCTGACATTTATTTCAGAAATGAAGAACTGTGAATTAGTACTATTTTTATTTTATCTTTTAATTAGTGCTTTCTCTGCCCAGCCTCTGTATCCCCCTCTCTGTTAATCAATCCCTGCTTCGGCTGCTCAGGGATGAGGAGTGATGCTCTTCCCTTGGGACTCTCTGCTCTGCACCAAGGGTACYGAAACTTGGGAATTGTCCAGTTCTCTCCCCTCTCCCAGCTCCCAGGGCTTTCTCCCTCCTCTGTCCTCCTCAGATATTTTGTACATCACCCAAATGACTGTGGGGTCTCACGTGAGATTCTTTCTCTCCGCTGGAAGCCCCCAGGAAATTGTTCCTCAGGATCAGCTCCTCCTTGGCACCGCTCGAAGTTCACACTGTGGGGTGAAACTAGCAGAGGAGTCAGACTTGGTGGCTGTGGGGGCCTGCGGGGGACTCGGGAATCAGTCCTGGGAGCTGCCAGCTCCATGTGGAAATCAGCTCAAGGCCAGAGGGGCAGTGAGAGGAGAAGAGAAAAACAGGGAAAAGAGAGTGAGAGGAGGGGATTGTCCYGCTCTGCTYTGAGTTSGTGCAGCCTCACCTCGAGTGCTGGGGCAGGTTTGGGTGCCTCAATGTCAGAAGGACTTAGAGCTATKAAAAAGTGTCCAAGACAGGGACACAGAGACGGGGAAGGGTCAGGAAGGACCACAGGAGGAGCAGCTGAGGGCACTGGGTGAGTTCAGAGCAGGCTGAGGGCAGAGCTCAGCAGGGGCTGCAGCTCCTCCCGAGGGGCAGCTCCGATCTCTGCTCCCTGGGACAGGGACAGGACCCAGGGAACGGCTGGAGCTGGGCCAGGGCAGGGTCAGGCTGGAGAGCAGGGAAAGGTTCTCCTGTCCCCAGAGGGTGCTGGGCACTGACCAGGCTCCCCAGGGAATGGGCACGGCCCCAAGGCTGCCAGAGCTCCAGGAGCGCTTGGACAACTCTCCCAGGGATGCACAGGCTGGGATTGTTGGGGGGTCTGGGCAGGGCCAGGATCTGGATCCATGATCCCTGTGGGTCCCTCCCAGCTCAGGAGAGATGTCCCCTTCCCCACCCAGGCCACTGCTCCTGCTGTCCCCAGAGCTCTGGGGCCATCAGCACAGACACCTCTCCCAGTGCCCTCCTCGCCCCAGAACCAGCAGAGTCCTTTGTGGTGTTTCCCAGCCTGGCCTGGCCGTGGGAGCAGGGAGGTCACTCTGGGGTCACCTGGGTGGGCCAGGCCGGCTCGGGTGGGATTGGCCATTCCCCCAGCTCTGTGCCAGGCTGGGCACAGCAGGATTTCCTCCCTGCCGAGGCACCAGCATGAGGGCTGGGCSGTGCAGAGCGGATTCATCGCTCGGTGAACATCAGAGCTACCCCAAAGCTGCCGCTGTGCTTTATTTTTTCTGAAGGGCACCATTCTTCTCTTTCCTTTTCTCTCTTTTATTTTTTTTTTTTTTTAATTTTTATTTAAATGAGCAACTTGCACACACCAAAAAAAAACCCCCCCGAGGAGCATCTGAGTTTCAGCTGTGCCTCCCGGTGATGTCAGTTGGCGCCCGCGCCCCGTGCGCTTCCCCTCTCGCTCACCACATCCTGCTGGGGTTTTCTGTGACCCGGCCCCAGCCGAGCCCTTCTGACGGGAGGTAAATTTAGCCGAGCACCCACTCGTGATGAAACGCGTGGGCCGGAGCAGCCGCCCCCGGGGGCGTGAAACGCTGCTAATTATAGCGGCTCCGGCTTCCTCCGCGCTCCCCTGCTCGCGTCAGCCCGCCAAACTCCTTCTCCCCGGCGCAACGCGAGCGGGGGGACGCGTGTGCGGGGCCAAAACCCTGCCCTGGCCCCTCTGCCCCCGTGGGACCCGGCCCAGGGGACAGCAGGGGACAGCAGGGGACAAGGGCAGCCTTTGTTCCCCTTTGTCAGGGTGGGGAAGGTGAACGCCACAGCCCTTTCCTGCAAAAATCTCGAGTGGGCCCTTCAAGAGGTGGTTGGATAGTGGTGGTTCGGCCGCTGCAGAGCACAAAGAGGTGTGGCAAGGAATTCAGCCAAATTCCTGAACCGGTTTTGTTCCTCGGAGGAGCATCCCAGCAGATCCCAGGGGACGGAGGCAGGAGGCTTGGGCTCGGTTTTGGCTGGTGGAGCCTGCGTGGATCTGCAGGACCCTTTTTCCCTGAGACAGCTGGGATGGAGGGTTGGATTGGATGATCTCGGAAGTCTTTTGCCATGTGAACAATTCCATGCGCTGGGAGAAGTTGAGGGTTGATCCCTGAACTCTCAGCTCCCCTTTAACGCGCTGTTGTGAACGTGGCAGTCCCAGCTCAGCCTCCCTCGGGGGGTTCGTGGTGTGTCTGTGGGGTTGTTTTTAGGGGAAGCCAGAGGCTGCCGCATGAGGGTCCTGCTGTGCTGTGCCTGTGCCCTGCAGGGTCACCRAGGCTGGTTTGGCTCCTGCAGGGGAAGGAGTGAGGTCAGGGCGAGGTGGCACCAGGGCTTCATCCCCTCCCTGTTTTACCCAGGCTGGAATTTTCCTGCTGAAGGCCTGGGATGAGCTCAGTCGGGCAGAGCACGGTGCTGATAACGCCAAAATCGTGGCTTTAATCCCTGCATGGGCCATTCACTCGAGGGTTGATGATCTGTGTGGTCCCTTCCAACTCAGAATATCCCATAAAATCACTTGTGTAGGGCCAGGCTTGCTGCAAATGTAGCTCTAAAGTTCCCATTCCAGAGAGTGCTGAAAAAGGCAATTTCAGGGGATGCTGCTCTACCATCCCTCCCAAGGGGTGCACAGCAGCCACAGGCTGTGTCCTGCATCCATCCCAGTGCCAGGACTGGAAGTCAGGGAGCCTTCCTCTGTTCCCGTTTGGAATGCTGTGTCCTGTGTCCATCATAGTGCTTGCACTGGAGTCAGGGCCCCCTTTCCCTGTTTCGGTTTGGAATGCAGTGTCCTCTATCCATCCCAGTGCTGGAACTGGACTCAGGGCCCCCTTTCCCTGTTCCCGTTTGGAATGCAGTGTCCTTTTCATCCGTGGGTGCTGCAGCTGGGAGAAGCCAGAGGTTTGTGGGGTGGAAAAGCAGGAGAGGCTTGTTCCTTTGCAATTGCCCCCAAGCAGGGCAGGGCTTGGTGCCAGGGGACTCGATCCTTGTTGTCACGGTGGGGACRAGATTATCCCATGAAATACGAGGGCATTTTCAGGAGAATCCATCCCGCAACTCACAGGGAGCGCATCAAGAGGGCACTTCGCAGCCCGGCACTGCTCCCTGAGATAATATTCCTGGCTGTCCCGGCCCCGTGATTTATCCCTTTGTTTTCCAGGGCTGGTGTTTGCGGCTGCCACGCCGGTACCGCCCGGGGGCGGTGATGGATCGCCCGCAGAACCTTTCTGCTGCTTTGTTTTTGGGGTTTGAAATGGGATTTATGGCAGCTCAGCCCTTTGTCCCCGCGTTGTCGGCGGGGAGCAGAGCCTGGGGGTCACGAGGAGAGGGGACAGAGATGTCCTGGGCTGCCAGAGTGGGAATAACTCTGGAAAAACAGGCTCTGGAATAATGACTTTCTTCTCCTGGAAAGGGGTGGCATTACGAAGCCCCTGCAGGGCGACAGCAGAGGGACATTGGTGAGRGATTGGGATCACTTCAGTTCTCTTGGATGGATCCATCCCCCACAGARCAGGAGTGTCCACCAGGCCACATTCTCCTCCTCCCCGTGGGGCCTGTGAAGTCAAAATCCTGGGATTTGGGGTTTTTACATGACTTCACCACCACGGAGTGAAGGTGATTTGGTGGGAAAAATCCCCCAAATCTGGCCTGGTGAGGCCACTTGGAGCCTCCAGGGCAGAGACAGCAGGGATCTGCCCCGAGTTTCAGTGCCAGGCAAGGAAAGGCAGGTGAAAAAAGACCTTTTCCCCCCAGAATGTTCCTTTCTGTGGCTGAGTTSTCCCCTCAGCCAGCTGGGTGTGGATGTAGGGAGGAGTGCAGAGGTTATCAYGGAAATGCTGAGCAAGTCCCTTCTTAGGGGGAAAATCTGAAGGAGTGGGGAGTTCCCACAGCCAGAAATAACATTACAGGGCATTTTCTCCCACGGAGGAAGAAAATATTTATATTTTTTTATATCTATCTGTATTTACACATAGTTGAGCCCCTTTTCTCTGCCGCTCCAGTGAGGGACCAGAGCCGTGCCCTAGGGGTGAATATTGTGCCTTTCTGCTTCTCCATGGCTGTGCCCGAAGTGTTYCATAAAGCGCATGGAATCGTTGTAATTCCCAAAAAACAGTCAGTATTTGTTACYCCCTCCTGCAATAACRTTACTTTGGGTGCTGCTTTCCGGCTCTTTTGGGAAAAYGATCCAACAGAAAGAGGTGGAGCCGCGTGGGGGAAGCTCCTGGGAGGGAATCCCTGAAGCAGGTCCTGGGAGGTCCTGYGAGGTCCCTACATCCCCAAAGGTTAATTTTGGAGCATGAACACCCATGGAAGGTGCTTCCAGCAAGGGCTGTGGGAGAAGGCAAGGAATTCAGCTGAATTCCTGAAACGGTTTTGTTCCTTGGAGGAGCATCCCAGCGGATCCCAGGGGACGGAGGCAGGAGGCTTGGGCTCGGTTYTGGGCGGCTGGGCCTGCGTGGATCTGCGGGACCTTTTCCCCCAAGACAGCTGGGATTGAAGGCTGGATTGGATGATCTTGGAGGTCTTTTCCCATGTGAACAATTCCATGGTTCCGTGGTGAGGAGGGTTCCCGGGCKTGCTGCTGCCGACGAGCTCGTGACAGCTTTGATCTGTTACTCAGCAGCACTGAAGGATTTTGCGTTTTCCTGGAAACATTTGGGTGGATTCCCTAAATCCAGGGAAATCATGATGGTGCTTTGCGGTCTTTGGAAGCCTCTCCTCTGACCCCGAGGCAGGGAGGGAGGATTGCTCACTGCGAGTTATCCCTGGCTCCGTCCAAAGGCGAGGGATGAAGGGATACTCCTTTGCAGAAGGGATTGGGAAAGATCCCCCTCTCCCCCTCCAGAGCTGATGTAATAAAGCCAGAGCTCGGATGAGTTTTTTTTCCTTTTCCCTGGCTTGGCTTGCTGCGTTTTCTGGGAACAAACGTCTCCTGTGCCTCCCTGCACTGGAAATGACCTCATGCGCGGAAAATGCCTGCGGACGGAGCGGTCCTGACGCCGCTCCCGCGCTCCGGGAGGCACAGACGCCTCGGCTTGGACAGCGATGCCTCTCCCGGGTGTGCAGAAGGCTCGGGAATCCGTGCCGCCCCTCTCCGGGGCCGTGGTGGGAGGCGCAGGGCTGGGATGCCCCGGATGGCACCATCCGGCTCTCCTCCGCTGGTCCCGGCGTCAGCTCTTCCCCGGAAATCGCGGCCGGGTTCCCCCAGGGAATGCTCGGGGGAAGCAGCGGGGATGTCGCTGCCTGAGGGAACGGTCAGAGCACTCTGGAAGTCACAGACTCGTCCAAGACCTCCAGGATCACGGAGCCCAGCTCCAAAACAGGGATATTGTGGATCTGCCTCAGTGCCAGGTGTATAATACGGAATAATTCTTCTATTTAGTGGTGACCATGGTGGGGGTGCTGGGTCCATGGTTGGACTTGGGGATCTTARAGGTCTTYTCCAACCTTAGGGAAAGGATTTTCTAGGATTTTATGATCATTCCCATCAGAAGTGACTCCTGTGTGTGCAGCTCCCAGAGATGATCCTGCTCGGAACAGGCCACAGGTTGGGAACGTTCCTGATGTTCCTGCTGGCTCAGGAGGGGTCAACCCTCACCCAGCCCCACCACAGCCACCCCAAAGCAGGCCCCAAGGGTCACTTCTGGAACACCTCCAGACATGGTGGCTCCACCACCTCCCCTGGGYAACTGAATTCCAAGTCCTGACCACTCCTGCAGGGAAAAAACCAACTCTGATACCTCGTGTGAGCCTCTGGGGGCTGAGTCTGCTGAGGACACTTTTTGATGGTGATAAAATCCATAATTCTAAGGCTGGAAAAGACCTCTAAAATAACCCAAGTCCAACCACCAACCCACGTTCACCTTCTACCACTAAATAAAACTATTAATTTATATATCTAGCATGGAGGCAGAACCACGATATCCCTCTCTTGGAGCATTACGAGGGAACAAACTCCCCATTAAAACCTCGATTTCAGGGCTTTAGGGAAAAAAAACAACCCTCACACTGTTTGTTCTTCTGCCGTTTCACGGATCACCTGAGCCAGGAGCTGACACGAAACGTCTCGGGTCGTAAGAAATGTGCACGAAATCACAAGATCTGCGGGGAAAACCCCTCTGAATTTCACYGGGGCTTGGGTTTATTCAGCTTTCTGAGGCTCCTCGGGGCCGAGAGCAAAGAGGAGCCAACAGAGGAGGAAGGGTTCGAGCCAAACACCAACTTTGGCAGAAATTAATCAGGGACAGAGCAGTAATTAGTCAGAGACAGAGCAGTAATTAATCAGGGACAGAGCAATAATTAGTCAGGGACAGAGCAACAACCACCCAAGGTTCTTTAGGGCACTGGGTTCTTTAGGGCTGGGCTGCCAACACGAGCACAAACCTATGGAAATCTCCCGGGAAAACTGGGATACAGCACCTTGTGCAAGGGGATGGGGGAGAATTCCCCAGARACCTGGAGGGAAGAGCTGCAAAAGCCTCCCAGGGCGGGGACCCCGCTGGGTTTGTGTCACTTTTCATTTTTGGAGGGGATCAATTGAGATTCCAGAGTTGGAGAGCCAGGCTGGGATTTCCATCAGCTTCCAAAAAATTCTGTGGTGGGGACTCTCCCTTGGAGAAATTCAGTGATGGACAGGGATGGTTTTGAAATGAGAGGATGGAGGAGAAGCTGAAATTCTCTTTGGGCAGTGTTTGAGCACAGGGTGGGTTTGGGATGGCCAAGGGTGGGTTTGGGATGACTCAGGGTGGGTTTGGGATGGCCCAGGGTGGGTTTGGGATGGCCCAAGGTGGGTTTGGGATGGCTCAGGGTGGGTTTGTGACAGCTCAGGGTGGCTTTGTGACGGCTCAGGGTGGGTTTGGGATGGCTCAGGGTGGGTTTGGGATGGCTCAGGGTGGGTTTGGGATGGCCCAGGGTGGGTTTGGGACGGCTCAGGGTGGGTTTGGGGTGGCTCAAGGTGGGTTTGTGATGACTCAGGGTGGGTTTGGGATGGCTCAAGGTGGGTTTGGGATGGCCCAGGGTGGGTTTGGGATGGCTCAAGGTGGGTTTGTGATGGCTCAGGGTGGGTTTGGGATGGCTCAGGGTGGGTTTGTGACAGCTCAGAGTGGGTTTGGGACTGCTCAGGGTGGGTTTGGGACGGCTCAGGATGGATTTGTGACAGCTCAGGGTGGGTTTGTGACAGCTCAAGGTGGGTTTGTGGTGGTTCAGGAGGCTTCAGACCTTTGCAGGGGCAGCTTGAACAACTCAGCATGGCTGAAAGAGGCAAACAGAGGCAGTGGTTGTGGAAAAACCGGGATGGAAAACAAGAATTGATGTTATTAAAGCATTCAGGGATTGTGGCTCTGCTCTCCCGGAGCTCATTGTCCTGAACTTCACCTTGAAGTGTCTCTTAATGGCAGATTTTTAGGCTATGAGTAAAAAAAGACCCAGATTTACCCTTGAAGAAAGATGAAACGTGTTTTTACAAACAAGGGGAAGGAGAACGGTGCTTTTGTAGGATATATTAAGCAACAAGTGGTGAAGAGAAGCCAACCCGAGTTTCCTATCGAGGTTTTGCCGCAGCACAGGAACAGAGACAGGGCCTGAAAGACTGAAAAAGCAAATTTAAAACAGGCAACGGATGCAACTTGTCAAAGCCCTGGCCTGGCGAAGGTGTCCYTGCCCACRGCAGAGGGGCTGGAACTGGGGGGGCTTTAAGGTCCCTTCCAACCCAAACCAGTCTGAGATTCCGTGATTTACCTGGAGACACAGGGAGAAGATGTCAGTGGAGTGTGTTCCTAATACTTTAAACAGGAGCAGCTCGTGGTTAATTAACGTTAAAGAGTTGTAGGATTGTYCAGATTTGGACTTGGAAGTACAACCTGAACACCCAAATCCTTGGAAGGAGCTTCTCCCGGGCCCAGTCTCAGGGAAAGGATCGTCGTGTGCTCTGAGGGAACCCATTTTCCCTGCTCGCAGGGACACACACTCGGATCCTTTTCCAAGCATTTGTGGCTTTGGGAACCTCTCAGTTCAGGGTTCTGTTTCTCCCAGATTTCAGGCACAATCCATGAGCTGCGAAGCGGCAGAGTGAGGGTGGGTTTGGGTTTGTCAGGTTCTCCAACAAAGGAATCTTGCAATTATGGAATCATTCAGGTTGGAAAAGAACTTTAAGACCAYTAAGTCCAATCATCAGCCCAGCACCACCATGGTCATCACTGAACCAGGTCCCCAGGTGCCACATCCACAGGTTTTTGGAACATTTCCAGGGATGGGGACTCCACCTCTGCCCTGGACAGCTGTGCCAGGGCTTGACAGCCCTTTCCATGAGGGAATTTTCCCCAATATCCAATCTAAACCCCCCCTGGCACAGCCTGAGGCCRTTCCCTCTCCTCCTGTCCCTGTTCCCTGGGAGCAGAGCCCGACCCMCCCTGGCTGCCCCCTCCTGTCAGGAGTTGTGCAGAGCCAGAAGGTCCCCCCTGAGCCTCCTTTTCTCCAGGCTGAGCCCCTTTCCCAGCTCCCTCAGCCGCTCCTGGTGCTCCAGGCCCTTGCCTGTTCACGCTCCAGCGCCTCCATGTCCTTCTTGCCATGAGGGGCCCAGAACTGACCCCAGGATTTGGGGTAACTGAGCAGTGTCCAGCACTCATTTTTCACTAGGAAATGCTGTTAAAAAACATCAACCCAGCAGATCTGCTGCTGGTGCTCGTGAACAATGTCAAAACTGTGGCTTGGGATGGAGGAAATTCCATAAAATCACTGATTGGATTTCGTGCCTGCATTGCAATTACCTCATCTCTGGGTTTTTTTCCTTGTGGCTCTCAGAGAGAATCCAATGAGCAGYGTCTTGGGCTGAGACAACACTTTCAACCAATAATCCCAGGAATTAATAACAGGCCTGAGCCCTGCTGCAGCTCCATCTCAGTTGCACATTTGCACCAAGGCAACAGGTTTGGCCCAGTGCAGGAAGTGTCCTGAAAATTCCCTTTTCTTTGGGATTTATACAAGTGTTGTACCCCGTAGCAGGGAGTTGGCTTGCCCTGTTTCACCAAAATGGAAGATTTTGGGAATTGACTCCATCAGCACTCCTGGCTTACACAGCAAACCTGTTCCTTGTGCCCACCCAAAATCCCACCAGGCAGGTCTTGGCTCAGCCCCGTGTCCCCARGGTGCTCCCGAGGCTGCCCAGGTGCAGTGCATTCCCAGCTGTGCCCTCACATCCCTTGGAGCTGCTGCAGCAGGAGCTTTCCAGCAGCTGGAAAAGCCAGGAGCTGTTTCCTTTCCGTTGATGTACAGAGCAGGGCTTGTCCCTGGATTGACAACCCGGGTTTTTCATGGCCTGGGGGTTCCTCTGCTCCCCTCCCACCTCTGTGCTCACCCAGCAGAGCTCCAGACTCTCCCCCAGCKCTGCTTCTCTCACTTCAGCCCCTCCTCCCAGCAGAAAGACTTCCCTAGACTTGTTCCCGGTTGTTTTTAGGATGTTCTGACTGATTTATCCTCCAGGTTTTTCCCCCCCTCCTTCCAGAAATCGGAGGTGCAGTGACTCTGGGTGATCCCACACGGCACAGGCTGCTGAGGAGCAGCGGGAAAGCTTCATCCCAGCAATTCCCACCTCGGTCTCTTGAAGCCAGGTTTAAACCCTCCCTGCTTTCCCCGCTCTTTGGGTACCATCAGGGCTGGTTTCATCCCTTGCCTTTTGAAGGAATGGCACATGGGAAGGAGATTTCCACCCCTCTGGAAAGCAGCACCGAATAACTGCARAACAGTCCCTGGGAAACGAACCCAAGAATTCCGTGGATAAACACGTGGCCGTGCTGGCTGAAAATATAATTTGTGTGTCTGGCATCTGCAATATTTCACATGGGGACTGAAGAGAGGTTTTATAAACCATGGTGAGATAAACCCCCACGCAGATGTGTTTATGCACATCTATCACCGTATCTCAATGCATATATTGAATTTTTAATGAAAGAACAGGCTCGGTTTGGGTTTGGTCACAGCCACCTCTGTGCAGCTTGGCTTGAATCAAGATCTGCTCTGTGCTCTCGTTTTCCTGCCTGGGAGGTGGGCACGGTGACTCTGCCCCGACCAGCACCGGTGGGAGATGTCAGGAACGCTGGGAATGCTCGGAGGGATGGGATGGGAGGTGACAGACACAGTGACAGACACAGCCTCATCCAGCAGTGTGGATCCTGACAGGAAGAATTTCCCTGTTTGCTCACGGCCTGACACGAACCTGCATGGGTTTATCCAAGCTTGAAATGCTCTCCCAGCTGGGGTGGCTGAAGGCCCTTCTGCCTCCGAGGCCAGACTGATCCTTCTGGGAAAGGAATCCAGGGGAAGCAGGAGGCAGCTGCTGGAGGAGGGGGTTGGGCACGGCCCCACCACCTCTGTGGGGCTGATGTGAAGGGCAGAGCTTTGGGACAGGGTCATTGCTTTGGGACAGGGTCACCTCTTTGGGACAGGATGACCACTTTGGGTCAGGATGACCACTTTGGGACAGGGTCACCTCTTTGGGACAGGATCACCTCTTTGGGACAGGGTCACCGGTTTGGGACAGGGTGACTACTTTGGGACAGGGTCACTGCTTTGGGACAGGGCCACCACTTTGGGGCAGGGTCACCTCTTTGGGGCAGGGCCACCACTTTGGGACAGGGCCACCACTTTGGGGCAGGGTCACCTCTTTGGGGCAGGGCCACCACTTTGGGACAGGGCCACCACTTTGGGGCAGGGCCACCACTTTGGGACAGGGCCACCACTTTGGGGCAGGGCCACCACTTTGGGACAGGGCCACCACTTTGGGGCAGGGTCACCTCTTTGGGGCAGGGCCACCTCTTTGGGACAGGGTGACCACTTTGTGACAGGGCCACCACTTTGGGACAGGGTCACAACTTTGGGACAGGGCCACCAGTTTGGGGCAGGGTCACAACTTTGGGACAGGGTCAAAACTTTGGGACAGGGTCACCACTTTGGGACAGGGTCACCTCTTTGGGACAGGGTCACTGCTTTGGGACAGGGTCAGCACTTTGGGACAGGGTCACAACTTTGCGATAGGGTCACCTCTTTGGGACAGGGTCACCTCTTTGGGACAGGGTCACCTGCAGACAGCAAACAGGGGCAGCTGTAGGACAGAGGGAAATGCATCACTCCGCACTGCTGTTTAATTAATAGTTGAGACTTTCTGACTGTATGTGAGAACGTCCTAAACTCTGTGGGTGACCTGTCCCTGAAGTCCCAGGCTGGAATTCCACGTGCAGGAGAATGTGGCAGCACAGGGCATCACCCAGAGCCTGGGACTTGCACGAAACCGCTCGGCTGGAAAGGGTGAAAGCCACAGCCCAGGGCAAAGGAGTCAATGCTGGGAGCGGGAAAAGCCGTGGCAGTGTCCAGGGATCCACCAGGAGGGGTTTGCCACTGTCTATCCAGTGGGAAATATGGGAAAGAAGCTCTTTTATTGGTTCTGGAGGGGCAGTTTCAGCTCTGGAAAGGCGGTCAGCCCTTCCTCTTGCTGATCCCTTGGTGCCTCTCTCAGGCCTGGCATTGACCCACTGGGCACTGACCCACTGACCCACTGGGCACTGAACCACTGGGCACTGTGGCACTGACCCACTGGACACTGAGCCACTGGAGACTGGCACTGACCCACTGACCCAGTGGGCACTGACCCATGGGGCACTGTGGCACTGACCCACTGTGGCACTGACCCACTGGGCACTGGCACTGACCCACTGGGTACCGGCACTGACCCACTGGGCACTGACCCACTGGGCACTGACCCACTGGCACTGACCCAGTGGGCACCGTGGCATTGACCCACTGGGCACTGACCCACGGGGCACCGACCCACTGTGGCACTGACCCACTGGGCACTGTGGCACTGACCCACTGGGCACTGACCCACTGGGCACTGAGGCACTGACCCACTGGGCACTGGCACTGACCCACTGGGCACTGGCCCACTGGGCACTTGCTCAGTGTCCTCAGGCAGGGTCTTGGTCCTTGGCAGGAGATGGAAAACACCAAAGGAACCTTCTCAGAAACCACCTCAGGAGCCCTGATGTCCCCAGGATGGAGAATTTTCCCTCTTGAAATCCAGAACTCAGCTCCTTGAGCTGTTTTCTGGGTTTTATTTCAATGATACCACTCCGAAAATTCCTGCTTTCCCAGTAATAGCAGTGAACAGAATAAATACAACAAACAAACAGAGCCACGTGCAGAGTGACAGAAATTCCCCATTTTCCTGGGAGTAGCCATGTCACTGCTCCAAGTGACCAACTGGACATACCTTTGTGCAGGACCTGAGTATGTTCCCAGCCCCGTTCACAGAGCTGGGAACCGGCAGAGAATTCCCAAAGCGATAATCCAGAATATCCCTAACGCTGCCTGCACGCCGAGTGCTTACAAACCCTGCTGCGGGAATTTGTCTTCCGGGCATTTTCACTGCCGAGAGCATCCCCCTCTCCATGCCCACGGGCTAAATGGGAAGTCGAGGGAATTTTAGGCCCCCAAAAATGGATTTTTTTGGAGCAATTTTCTCAGAGCAGGAGCCGTGTGTGAGAGCAGCACGAGCTCAGCCAGACGGAGGCACGAGGGTGCGGGGGGTGCTGGGGGCACAGGGGAGCTTCACCYCCTTCCTCTGAGGAAAAGACACTTTCTGTCCCACTGAAACCTACACTGGATATTTTATTTATGTATTCACACGGAGTTTTTGGTGGTGGTGGTGTTKTTTAAAAAGTGCCAAAACGTGGAAAGAGATTTGGTGGGTGTGGATTTGGGGTGGTTCAACGGAGCGGTGCAAATTACGGTGCTTCGTTTCTAGAAACAGGCAGAAGGGATGGCTCAGCTGCTCAGTCCTTCTCAGGAAATGAAAAATACATAGAAAAAATATCCATAAAGTGGATATGGAAGCAATCGGGGTCTGGGGTTTGTCTTTGCTTGCAGCACTGCTGAGCGAGAAGGCACAACGCAGAATCAGGTGTTGCTTTTCATTCCTCCTTTTTTCTTCCTCTGTGCGACCTGTGGGGTTTTCAGYCGGTTTTCCCGCTGGCTGCTCCTTCCCAGGACGCTGCAGCCCGGGAATTGCGAGCGCACGCGGGGGAGCCGCGGGGCTGTGCCTGAGTGGGGCAATAATCGCAATATTCGATCCTTGTGGAACTCGCGCCGTTATCTATTCCCAGAGCGTTTCCTCTGGCACGCCGGCTCAGGAAAACGCTTCCTGGCACGGATTCCTATTAGATCGTGGAATAATCTCCCAAAGGAAGTGGCGGGAGGCCAATTGTTGATCCAATTAAAACAATGGTGAAGGATTAACCCCTTCGGGGGCGYGGATCGCGCGTGTGGCGCATTCAGCAGGAGAAAGCAAAGCATTTGAAGGGACAAAGGTCAAAGCAACCTCAGCCTATGGGTATCCCTTCTCCACCATTCCTGGGGAATTGGGATTTTTGCTTTCTCTCCATGCTTTCCCTGATTTGTTGCTCGTGGCAAAAAGCACCTCTGCTTCCAGGAGCCGCCTGGAAAGGGTGGCCAGGCCAGATCTTTGCTATATATACATTGTTTTTTTTAAAAAGGAGCTGTCTCTGTGACAATGGGGCTAAGTCTGAGGCCTGATTAGATGCGTTTTGTCTCTCTTTTTTTTTTTCCTCCCCCCCCCTGCATGGGCAGGCTCTGATTCCCGGGAGCGATATCTCACCGGGAATGAATGGCACGGAGGGAGCTGCGGAGACAAAGAGCTGGCTTTGTGTGCTGATGAATTAAGATAGCATGTGGGTGGCTGCTGAATAGCACAGACTTCCCTCAGCCTCCTGTCACCGAGCTTTTCTGGTGTTTTCCTCCGGGGGAAAAAAACGGCCTTAATCCCGTGAACAAGGATTGGGAGCAAGTTAGAGGGCTCAGGGAGAAAATAATGCTCCATCAATATCCTAATGGAGACTGAGGCGGTGTCAGAGCTCCTGAAGGGAGCAGGGTCCAGGCCTGGAGTTACTTCAATAAATACATAGAGAGAGCTGCTGTTGTTATGATCATCTCACAGCTTCCTCTGGTTTTGCTCGCTGCTTTATCCRTGAAAAACCTCCGGGTTTGTGGGTGTGCTCCAGGGAAGAATCAAATGTGTGTTGGATCAGCGATTCCCACCTGTCCTCTCGCGCCTCGCAGTGCCTGGGCTCTCTCCCTGGGCTTTTCCCGGTGATCCCTGCCCTGGCATTCCCGGGGGGCCACCTCCCGGGGCAGCCCACGGGTGGGATGGATGGAGCAGGGCTGGGTCCTGCAGGAGCTGGGACAGGGACTGTGGGAAGCAACTCCTGAGTGGAGCCAGATCCGCTCACTTGTCAGAGAGGAGAAAGAACACGGAGATGGATGTATCTGTGCTCCTCTCCCAGTGTGCCAACATCCCCCTTTCCCTGCTCCCTGCCTTTCTTCCTTTTCAAGGATGGGTGTCCTGTCGTCATCTTTGCTTCCCAGCTTCATTCTGGGCAGAGCCCGGGCTGAAGCTGCCCCGTGTGATCCCAACTTTTTGAGCCTGTCACCCCCCCTGCTTGCCCCGTGCTGTGTTCTGTCTTTGCTGTTCGTCCTCCAGCCCCCAGGGATGGCCTGGAACAGGCACAGACCCCCCGTGGGGGGACCCTGTGGGCATTACAAGCGTTTTCCCACATTCCCGCACTGCCCAGGGCTGTTATTCCTTACTCTTAGTCCACGGAAGGAACATCCTATTCCAGGAGGAGGCCTATGAGACGCGATGTCACAGCTTGGCCTGAGAACAGGCTCACCCCTGCACGCTCCCATCTTCTGTTTYCCTCCAGCTCTTCCAACAGCTGCTTTTATTTGGCCACAAGTTCTGCACATCAAATCCCAGAAGTCTGGGGTTTTTTAGCCTGTCACTCTTCCAGTCACACTTCCAGAGCCCGGGGCTGGAGCGGCCGTGTGAGGTTTGGGACGGTGGTGGTCATGCCTGGCCCGGGGTTTGGTGGAATGGCAGCTCTGCGGTGCAAACASAGACACCACAGCACTTTTAGCCAAAGGGGAATTTTTTATCTACAAGTCCCAGCYGTGCCAGTTCACCTGATTTTGGGGTTTTTTTAGGGGGCCACTCCTAGCCCTGGGTGTTGCAGCCTTGTGTGGTAAAAGCTGGAGTGGCTTAGAAACGCCTGGGCAGTTACAATACAGTTAATAAATTAAATAAATATTTATTTACTGACATATTTAATTAACTGATGGACAGTTAATGACCAGGAGCACGTGCTTTGAGAACCCTCCTTCCCTGCTGGAAATATTCCAAGCAGGGAAATCCCTCCTTATACCCTGCGCTTGGACCATCCGGACGTGCACACCGACACATTCCTCTCTCCCTCATCCCAACAAATCCGATCTGTCGGTGCACTTGGCACAGTCAGAGCTCAGCAGCCTCGCTTCCCACCCCTGGGAGCTGCATTCCCAGGAAAGATCCAGTCCCAGTGGGAGCACAACCCATCAGATGTGTCCATTCCGGGAAAGTCTAAACCTGGCTCAAAACCCAACCCAACCTCWCTTCTCTTCCATGCCTTGTCCGGGTGCTTTCAGCTGGAGCTTCCTGGGGGCTGCAGCAAATCCCTGGCTCTGCTTTCGTCSTTCCCGATGTTTCCTCCTGCTCCACCTGCCACTGGTGCAGTTTTCTGTGGGATGATTTTGCATCCACGTCCTCCTTCGCCATGGGAAACCTCGTGGCCTCTTTGCTGCAGGACAAGGGAGGATCAAAAGGAGCAGAGAAGGAAAATGYTTTGCTCCATTGGGGTGTCATCTCCTGACCCCTCTGTGCAAGAAAGCCAGGGAATCGAGGCAAAAATAGCAAGCTTGAGACAAGGAAACCAACCTGAATGCTGATTTCCCCCTTCCTTCTCTTGACCTYGTGTTTTGTAGCAATTTAATTGATGGTTAATGCATCTCCAAACCAATCTGTGGGTCCCCTTYTGCTTAACCAATGAGGCCAGAAAAGAAAATAAAATAAAAACCCGTTGGCACGAAGATTGTGTGTCCAGGCAGAGAGCAGTGAGCAATGGGCTGCACTTATCTCTGTTGTTATCTCAGACTTTTGTTTTTTTGATATAGGAGGTGTTGTGTTCAAAAAACCATGCTGGAGCTCAGGGGAGTGAAGTGCAACAGGAGAAATTCAGGAGTTGAGTTCTGAGAGTGGGAATTAAACCCATCCAACCCTCAGATTTCCACCACGAGCTGTGTGGCACCAGGAAAACTCCTCTTAGTGTTGTTTCTGTCCCATGGGATGGGATGGGATGGGATGGGATGGGATGGGATGGGATGGGATGAAGTGTTTCAGTTCCCTCTGTAAAACCCCTTGGGGTCTCAGCCCCCTCATCCTGCCCACGGTATCACCACGGGCAGTGCCCTGTCCTGGGCTGAAGGGATGGGGCTGGAAGGGTCATAGCTCGGAAACAGAGAATCCCAGGACATCCACAGCTGGAAGGGATCCCCAGRGATCAKGGATCCAACYGCTGGCCCTGCCCAGACTCCCCAACAACCCCACCCTATGCATCCCTGAGCTCCTGAAACCTGATTTCCAGTCCTTCAGAGGTCCCTGGGATGTGCCTGCTGTTGGACTGGGCACTTCCAGGCCTCGTGGTACAGATTTGCACAGGGGAATGACAGGAATTATTCACAGTTTYCCCCCGGTGGATTCTTCAGGAAAGGGAAAATGAATAAAATACGAGGACAAAACTTGTGCTCCGCCTGCCTGAATCTGAGAGCATTTCGTTTGTATTTTGCTGGTAACAGTTGAACTAGAAAGATGATTAAAGGGTTTAACAGAAAAGGCATCTTTGGTGTTGGGCATGGCCTGGAAATGCTCAGATCTCAGCAGCTCCAAACCTTCCGAATAAAGCAGCATCAGATTATCTGATGCAACTGCCCAGAGAAGCTGCGGCTGCCCCTGGATCCCTGGAAGTGTCCAAGGCCAGGCTGGACAGGGGTGGGAGCACCCTGGGATAGTGGAAGGTGTCCCTGCCCATGGCACTGGATGAGCTCTGAGGTCCCTTCCGACCCAAACCACTCTGGAATTCTGTGATTTCCTTTATTTAGAAAGGGAAATGGGGAAGTAAAGCAAAATACACTTTTAACAGCCCTTTCCGGTCTTGCTTAACCGAACCTGAACTTCATTTTATTTTTTATTGTGCTTTAAATTGAAAATCACTTTTTTCCTCCAGCCTGCTTGAAACCACAAGCTAAACTAAAGACCCAGGAATGGTCTTTAATGGGAATTTTATTAAGACGCAAGAAGGGGGAAAAAATCCAGTTAAATTTTCTTATCTTGAGAGGAACAAAAAAACCTCTTTTCAGTGCAAACTTTGCAGCTTGGCTGTGCAGTGCTCAGCAACGGGAATTGATTCCCATTCCACGGAGCACTCGTTATTTCACCTGYCACGAGGAGCATCTTCTCTGGGTGTCACCCGAGCTGGCTCCTGGAGCCAGACTGAAACGCTCCTCGGAGCTGGAGCAGCCTTCCGAAGCACATTCCAGCTATTTCATCATTCCCTGCCTGCAGAACATGCCACGGCACTTCCCCTTCCCGCAGAACACAGCGGGACCCAGGGCTGCACACACACGGCAAGAAGGGCTGGGAATGGGAAGTATTCCATGGAAAAGCACTGAATTAATGCTGCTGTGAAGTCCAGGGCTCCCTGCCAAGGGATTTTTGGGGTGGTTGGAATTCATTCCCGCTTGGCCTTGCTCGGGAAGCTTCACCCTCGGCCACAACAAAGCTCCAGAGTGAGTGGAACAGGGGGAGCTGCTGCTGCTTGGATGAACTTCCAGGGGCAGCAGCCCCAAAGCTGGGCAGGTTTCGGGGTTTGGGGTTTCCCTGGCTGGTAAAGTCACGTCCTGCATCTCTGTGGGGCGAGGCAGAGTTGGAACCTTGGCTGTGGGGCTGAGCAGAGGCATCGCTGGGGGCACAGAGCAGGGATTTGCCGTGGAGCTGCCCCATGGAATGATCATGGAGCTGTCAGCACTGGATCTGGTGCTCCGCTGGCCACGCGACTGCTGCTGGTTTGTTGAACTCTAATTCCGAGTGATTTTGACCCATCCTGCCATCCTCACGAAGGGCTGCTTGGGASGAAAGTTCTTCTTCATCCAGGTTTTGATGGGAGTCCCATGGAAACCTGTCTGTCCTTCCTGGGGTTTACTTTCTGGGGGAAATGCAAACCCTGTGCAGCTGGAAGGACKGAGAGCAGCTCACTGGACTTTCTGCTTGAGCTGGGACGAACAGGAGGGCGGGAAGAGCTGTTGGGAAAAGTCCAAATTTCCCTGCAGATCGGTGGGGGGTTGATCAGCGTGAATTTTGCGTCGGCCACGGGGTCTCAGCTCCCTGTTTTTCCTGTCGGAGCTCTGCCCGTGCGGTTCCCGCRGCGATAAAGGAAGTCGCTCGTTAACTGTCTCCGTCACTTTTGCTTTATTACCTGTGTCCTGCAGCAGCTCAAAGTGACACATTCTGTCCACAACGTGCCCAAAGTGACACATTTCTGTCCACAGCGTGCCCCAAGTGACACATTTCTGTCCTGTTCACAGCAGCACGAGGCGTGCACTAGGGGAAACACACAAATCCCATATTGGTGCCCTTCCTCTCTAGGGCCAGGCTGCCTTGTGAGGTTCCTGTTGTATCTTCCTCCGTGCTGGATGCTCCTTCCCTGAGCGCTGTCTCCGGTGATAAATCGCCCTCTTAAAAACTCCTGGCACGTTTGGATAGAGCCTCAGGGATAACGGTGAAACGTGGTAACCCCTGGATTTCCACGGGGTGGGTGGGAATGARCTGCTCCCTTGCCTCTCCTCAGGGTGGGGGGTGTAACATGGGTGTCCTCACATCCTGAGACATCCAGCGTGTCCAAAGGCCAGGATAAAGTGGTGACCCTGTGCGTGTACAGCCCAAATTCCGGGAAGGAAGATCACAGAATGATGGAATGGTTTGGGKTGGAAGGGACCTCAAAGCCCATCTTGTTCCAAGACACCTACCAAGATCCCAGATTGCTCCAACCCACTTCGGACACTTCCAGGGATGGGGCAGGGACGTTGTCCAGCCCAATCCCATGGAGTGCTGCTCATGGGACATTCCTGATAGAAACCCTGCCAGTTGTTGGCTCTTTCAGGAGCTTTGGATTTCAGGCAGGGSCAGAAGGTGGAAATCACGGAGCGAGCTTGTTTCCCTGCCCAAGGAGGACAGAACTGCTGGGAAACCTGTCCTGGGCAGCTGGTTTGGAGGGAGCTCTGAGGGCGGCTGGGGCTGCTCAGCCTCTCCTCCTCCCTGACTCACGAGCCTCAGGAGCTCAGAAATCCAGGAGGGAAGGGCTGGACGAGCCGAGGTGTGACCACAGAAGCCTCTGCAGGGCCCCAGGCCAGGGGGGTGAGTGTGAGCACAACCTCACATGACTCGGGGAAGCCTCTCAGGCCGGGCTGGTTCTCAGCCCACAGCCCATAATTCATACCTGAGCTCTGCCAAGTTTCCCCAAGTTTCGCCGGAGAAATGAGGGATGTGGATGGTTTATGACATCTGGGAACCACATCAGGAAAGGGGTTTTTTCTTTCTCTGGCTTTTGGAGCGGGGTAGAAGTGGTGGAAGGCATGAAGGGAAGAGCCACAGGGGTGGCGATGGATGGAGAGCTCAGCTGGGACACTCCGGGTTGGCTGAGTGGGACACGGAGCTCCGGGAGAGCGGAGGGAGCTGGGCAGGAGGAAAACCCAAACCCTCTAGGGCAGGGCTGGTGGAGGTGGAGCAGCGCTTGGTGGCTCGGACAAAGAGGAAGCACAAAGGGCAAACACAGGGAATGCGTGTCCTTCCCACCCGGAGCTCATCCGGAAGGGAGCGCGGAGCTCCTCGGGCCGCTAAGCGGTTCTGCAGAGCAGGGTGCAGGGATTATTGCCTCTGGAAGAGCACACGGCCAGACATTTGGCAGCAGAGCCCAGAAAGTCAGGAGGCAAATGCAAACTGCAGGTGCTGCGGTCAAACCCCGAGTCCTCTCGTTTTCCCAAACTCCAGGAAAGGTCTTTTAGCGCAGAGAAAAAAATTCACAAATGAGTTTTGTATCTTCTGGCCAAGTCACGAGGCTTCTACAAGTGTTTGGTGCAGGAAATATTTCCTTTTTTGCTCATTGGGTGAAGTCTGTAATTTTGGGTGAAGGTTACAAAGGGGAAGGAGACCAGGAGCCTTCTCCTGGCACGGACAGAAAGAACAGCTGGAAAAACAGCACAGACTGGGATGGGCAGGAGAAGGGAAGGCACAGACACTGGGGTGGGACTGAAGGCAAAGCTACRCTTGATTTATGACCCAAACAGAAATGTTCTCCAGGCACAAACGGTGGAATAATCAGCTACAGGGATGTGGGATTTTCCCTACTCTTCTCCTCAACTCCTCTTTTAGCATTTTGCAGGGGTTCAGGATATCCCACAGTAGTTACGAAAGGTGGGGATGGGGGATCTGGGCTCCAGGAGCATTTCTTCCCTTGCATTTTACAGACCTCGGTACCACCTCAGCCTTGTCCCTGGGATCCTGCCTCTCCCATGCCATGGCCAATCTTTTCCATCCATGAATGCCTCTCTGGTGCCCTGGAAGCCTTTGGTCACTGCGGTGTGTCCGTGCTCTGCTCCCACCCCCTGCTGTCCCGAGGATGTCCCAGTGCTGTGACCCAGCCATTGGACCACTGGAGAACATTCCTGACCTGCCTTGCAGCAGGTCCTGTGTTCCACAAACACCCCCTGAGGCTGGGATCGCTGTGCCRTGGCTGGAATTCCAATTCTGGCTGMRTTTTGTATCCCMCATRRACCYACCCCATGTGGGTAAAGCCAGGGTTTAGCTCTGCCCTGTGGGGTACCAACCCTTCTGTGCCACGGGGCTGCAACTCTGCTTTAAAAGTGAAAATATAAAATCA
>JACAXG010000126.1:964218-974708 GCA_018881555.1 Amblyornis subalaris
GAACGTGTGCGTCCCGCCTGGCTCTCTCTCCAAATGTTTTCCAAGCAGGAAAGGAGGTAAAATAGAGCAGCACTGTGCCGGAGCCAGCTTTTCCGTGCCTTCCCCGAGCCTGCACGTGCAGCCCCGGGCGCACAATGGGATGTGCCGGTCCCCGGCAGGACGGGGCGGGGGACAGCAGCTCGGCAGCTCTGTGCGGGCAGCGCGCGCCCTCCCAGATTTGGGGCAGAAAAGCGCAGATTTGGGTCAGGGCTGGCACCCCCGATGAGCAGGGGGAGAAGAGAGGGAAGCACCGGGAAGAGGGAGGCGGCAGAGCGAGGCATCCCCCCACCTGCAGCTGCTGCACCCCCTGGTCCCAGCTCCCCTGAGGGAGGAGGCTCGGGAAGRCCAGRCTGGACRGAGCTCTGAGCGAGCCGGGATAGGGGAAGGGGTCCCTGTCCACGGCAGGGCGTGGGATGAGGTGGTCTGGGATGTCCCTTCCCACCCAAACCYTTCCAGGATTCCATGATCAGCCAGTTTGGGGCTGGGTGGGGGATCCCAGCGCCCAGCTGAGCCCTCCAGCAGGGTCTTGGGGTCACTGGTGGGGCACAGGGTGTGTCGGGGCCCAGGGACCAAGGGACAGGRGCAAGTGTGGGGAGCAGCAGCCTTTTCCCATCTGATTGTTCCCAACACCCTGCCCAGGGACTCACCCCTGCAGGGCTGCGGCTCCTGACTGAGGATACACTAAAGGATGGGACCCTCCCCACAATCCAGCCCCATCCTCATCCTCCCCCCATCCGGAGGAGGTCTTGGTGTTCACTTTCCCCATCAATTTGGCTCCATAATTCCTGCACTTCTTAGGAGGGGAGAGAAAGGGGACAGGGAATCCCAGACTGGTTTGGGTTGGGAGGGACCTTAAAGCTCATCCAGTCCCACCCCCTGCCATGGGCAGGGACACCTTCCCCTATCCCAGGCTGCTCCAAGCCCCATCCAACCTGGCCTTGGACACTGCCAGGGATCCAGGGGCAGCCACAGCTTCTCTGGGAATCTGTGCCAGGGCCTCCCCACTTTCTAATGTTGGGTGATGCCAACCAAGGGGCACAAGATGGGGAAATGGATGGGGATGATTGGAGTCCCCAGTGTCCCCTTGCTGCTGCTCAGAGGGAAGGAAAGGGAAAGAAGGAAAGAAAACACCAGGAACAGAGGCTGAGGACTGTGTAGGAATAACTCTGGGTGGGAYCTTGGCAGATGTTTGCACACACACGGAGCAGGGGCAGAGGCACCGATGTGTCCTCGTTTCCCTCCTGGAAGGTGACAGGGCTCTGTTTTATCCCTGAGCCCCCACGAGCCTGGGAGCCTCTGGATTTGCTGACCTGGAGTTCTCTGTGTGGACTGGGAGAGAAGGAGTGSGTTCGGTGTTTTATGGTCCCTCTGCTGTGGGGGAGCAGCATGGGGCAGGTGCAGAATGGGGCAGAGACCTGAGCTGGGATTTCATGGATCTCTGCAAAACCTCGGGTCAGTTCCTGGTGGAGACAGGGACCCCAAAGCCCCTGAGCAGGATTCAGCAGGACGTGGGGGGTTTGTCTCTCGCACGTGGATGAACTGAGCCGTGTCCATGGTGCCGTGTCCTGCTGCTAAAACCAACATTTACTCACAGCCCCTGGGGGCTGGGAACTGCTCTTCAGCACTGCTTTGGACTCTCCCCCTTGTTACATTAAACCAGCATTTTATTTTAGTACAGCTGCAAGTTTAACGTGGGAATGGGTTTTTTCTTAGTCCAGTGTTTTATCTTCACCTGTGCCTTCAACTTGTTGGTCACAGCGATTTCAGGTGTTCTCAGCGTTCACATCCATCATTTTTGTGTGCAGAYGAGCTTTGGCAGTAACACTGTATGGAGTGTTCTGTACTTCCTGGTAGCTCTGTAGCCGCCCAAATGCTTCCAGGAGAAGCCACTAACAAGGACACAGATCTGAAATGATCCGATTTAATTGCTGGCAGCAGCAGGAACGGTGGGGAGGATGTTGGGAAGAGCTCCTGGGTGGCCTAACAGTGCAAGGTCCTCCCAGTCTGACCTGTCTGTTATTTCCTCCTGTGTAACGAGAGAGATGAATTGAGAGAGACAATAAGAGTGACCCTGGATGGGAGTGGGGGTGGATGGGGGTGTGGGTGTGGATGAAGGGCAGGTCCCAGGAGCTGTGTGAGCTCACCTTCGCTGTCCGAGCAGCCCTGTCCAACTCGGTTTGTGAAGTTCCAGCCCCTCCTGCCTCAGTTTCCACATCCCTGGAATGGGTTAACCYCGCTCTTGCCCGTGTGAGATGATGGGAATTAATGGCTGACTGTGAAATGCCAGGGAATCTCCAGCCCAGAGGAGTCACAGGGAGCCATCCCATAACCGGCTGGGATTTTCACTTTTCCATTCGGGTTTAGCCCCACCATTCCCAAGGCTGCGAGTGGATGATCCATCCTCAGCTGCCCAGAGCAGCTCGCTCTGCTGCAGGGCTGGGCACRGAGCAGCCCAGGGCAGAGCTCAGCTTTATTTCCCAGCTCTGAATTAGTCAGGWTGGTCCAATTTGCACTCGGGGTCTGATTTTAGGAGAATCAGAAAGCCCAGGCTCCTGTGCCTTGTCTTTGTGTATCTGGAAAYGCATCATTCCACATGCAAAGAAAATTCTCTGCAATCCTGTTCTTCCAAAGTGGTTTGGTTGCATGTGAGGAGAACACAGGAGGAAATACCTAAAAGATGAGGCCAAAATGGTGACAGAAAGGTTGAGATAAGGAGGGAAAGGGCGAGTAAGGAAAAGCTCTGAAGTGTCAATAGGAGCAAGGAATAAAATCCTGAGCTGGAGAGGCTGTGAGTGTCTTTGTGCTGTCAGGACACACATTCARGGCTGCCTCATCACATTCAGGTCTCTTGTTTTCCACCCCAGGCTCCGTTTCCCACGTCACCCCATGACCACCTGAGGCTCCCCCGCGGATCAGAGGATGAACCTGTAGCAGCCTGGCCACAGGTAAGAGCCTCAGCCGTGGATCCAGAGGGTTTGGGGAGCGTGGGCAGCACAGAGCCTCAGGGATTTGGGGCTGCCTGGTGTGCGATGGRTTCCTCGCTTTCCGTGGGGTTCCCGCAGGTTTCGTGCCCCCCTGAGGTGACACRGCCAGGGCGGTTCGCAGTTCCCGGAGCAGACGTTGGTGACTGAGCGTTAATTGATGTTCTGAGGGGCAAGGACTGACCCAGTCCTGGTTGTTCCCTGTGTTCCCGCTGACAGAGTGCTCCGGTTTGGTTCGTGGGTGCCCCTGTGCCGGTGTTTGCTGTGATTTCCGTGGCTGGCAGGGTGAGGGTGGAGGTGGCAACTCCTGCTGCTGCGATTTCCCCTCTGGCTCTTCACCCAGCAGCTCACCTATATAAAATATTCAGAATCAGAAGCTGCTGCTGGGTCTCTCCCCTGTTCCCAAATCCCACCTCCCCTGCAGGTCTCCCTATTCCTCGCAACCTTCACGAAGTCTCTTCATTCCCTGGTGAAGTTTTGCCTTCCTCGGGGACKCTGCTTGCCCGGCTTTGGGGGAGTTTGTGGGAATGAAGCGCCGTTCCTGGAGCCCTGGGAGAGCCCCGTGCTGCTGGGCACGGACATGGGCTGCCCCAGCACGTGGCAGGGACTCGGCTCCGGGCCCGGTGTCCGCGTTGGGTGCATTTTAAGGACTGGGAATCGCTTGGTTCGCGTGAGATGAGCACAGGCCTGGAGTGGGAAATGGGATTATTTGCTCCGTGCTGTGTCCAKCTTTATCCATAGGGATGCCCACCCCTTGCTGCAGCCAGGTTGCAGACCCACAGCCAGGTGGGCGATCTGTCACTCCGAGCCTCGGGCCGGGGCCAGGAGCAGGGTAAAACCTCCCCGGGCAGCTGGAGCGAGATGCAACGGGTCCAAAGGGGGCTGAAATGGGTTTTGGGTGTTYGTAAACAACCGCACCTCGCCGGGGCCCCGCCCGGCAGCGGCAGCAGACGGAGCTGGTGGGGCTGCTGGAGCGAATTCCTCGGCGTGGGAACGGCGCGGAGCGGGCAGGGATGCAGCGGGGAACGGGGAAACATCCCCGGCGTGGCGCTCAGGGATGCTGCCCCTGTCACCGCGGCCGCGGAGCGCCGGGATTGCTCGTCCGGGAGCTGTGGCAGGGATGGAGATGAGCAGGGACAGCTGGAAGTGTTGGGAATGTTGCAGAGCGGGCAGGGATGCAGCGGGGAAGGGGGAAGCATCCCCGGCGCGGTGATCCCTGTCGGCTCAGGGATGCTGCGCCTGTCACCGCGGCCGCGGAGCGCCGGGATTGCTCTTCCCGGAGCTGTGGCAGGGATGAGGATGAGCAGGGACAGCTGGAAATGCTGGGAATGCTGCGGGGCTGCGGCGCCGGGAGGATGCGCCGGTGAGATGCAGTGTTGGTGGGAAATCGTCTCGCAGGGAACAAAGCTTCTGTCCTGTCAAAATATCCCCGTTTCTCCCGGATTCACACAGCTTGCTCCTGGTGGAAAAAAAAAGAAAATAGCTTTGAGGTTTCTTTGCCAACGGGAAATAAAAAAAATCCTTTACTGAGGAGGATTTGAGGAGGGAAGCAAGCTCAGAGGAACAGGGAGGGGGTGAAAGAGCTGTGGTTGGAGCACATGGATGGGATGATCCCAGGCAGCCCGTTGGTCCCAACTCATCCATTTTGCTGAATAAAAACCGAATTTCCTGGGATGGGCCGCTGAGGGCTGTGAGCGGAGTGGGGCTGACATCGGGATATCCCCGTTTACACCTACAGGGGTTTTTCCAGTGSGGAAATCAGGGAGGAGAGAACTCGGAGGGCTCTGAAATGAGCCCCTGTGCCGTGTGCYGAGCCAGCCCTGGGGGCTGTGCTGCTCCTCTGGGCTGGGGGCAGCCGGGCCCTGCCGCCAGCGCTGGGGTAACTGCAGGGATTGGCACTGTGGTTGGGAATGAGATCTGATTAATTAATTCGAGACATGCTGGGTTTAAATTTTATTAAACCTCRGAATCAGAGCAGACGAGATGAAATGTAAGCAAAGGCTGGGAAGGGGAAGGAGGGGCCTGTGCCAGCCCTGCTGCCGTGGTGCCCCTGGCTGGTGGGTGCCGAGGGGGTGCTCAGGTTAMCCACAGATATCTGCAGGGAATGTGTTAGGGAATCACAGAACAGGATCATGGAGTATCCTGAGCTGGAAGGGACTCCCAGGGATCATCCAGTCCAGMCCCTGGCCCTGCCCAGACCCCCCAGCAATCCCAGCCTGTGCAYCCCTGGGAGCGTTGTCCAAACGCTCCTGGAGCTCTGGCAGCCTTGGGGCCGTGCCCATTCCCTGGGGAGCCTGGTCAGTGCCCAGCACCCTCTGGGGACAGGAGAACCTTTCCCTGCTCTCCAGCCTGACCCTGCCCTGGCCCAGCTCCAGCCGTTCCCTGGGTCCTGTCCCTGTCCCAGGGAGCAGAGATTGGAGCTGCCCCTCAGGAGGAGCTGCAGCCCCACTGAGCTCTGCCCCACAAAGCCACACGCCCCTGGTTTCTCTCCAGCCTGGGGGGTTCTGCTTTCCTTATCCAGGTGCTCTGGGATTCACATGCCCTGAGCCCTCTCTCCATCCTGCGGTGGATCATGACCTGGGCACCTCTGGCCGTGCATTCCCTGATCTCATTTGGAGTGAAAAGGACATTTCTTTTGCTTTTCCCCCGATCCTGTGCTGGTAAAAGGGTCATGCTCTACCCAGACCTTCCATTGCTCCGTCCTAAGGGATGTCRGCTCCACATTTACCGCCTTCAAAATCATTTGGGGTCTCTGGGATGGGAATTCAAGGCTGTCCCTGCTCACGTGCTGCACCTCGGTCCTTGCTCTGCTCCCGGCAGCTCGGTCAGGCTCGGGTGTGCTGGCACAGCTTGGCACTGCTGGACTTCCCAGGAATAACAGTGTTTGGGCAGCCAGGCAAGTGGGGATGTGAGGGGTGTGCCAACCCCTCAGCTCCGCAGCAGGGGTGCAGCACAGGACCGGTTTTTTCTGGGAATGTTGTTTTGCCTGCCGAACCTCCAGCATCCCACGTGAGCCGTCTCTCCTCCTGACAGCTCCAGGAATCCGCTCCACGCTAATTTTAGCTCTCCCTCGAGGTGGATGTCTTTGGGGTTTGGGCACAATCAATGCCTTATTCATGAATCTACAAACACTGTGAAAAGAAAAGGGGGGAGGAGGGGGCAGAACGTGTCCCACCCCGAATGTGTCCGATCTCCCAGCAGCTGGAATTCGGGCCCGCTCGGAGAACAAGCCGAGGTTGTTCCTTTAACAGCCAGGAAAGGGCTGGGTGTTTATATTTAGGGCCCTGTGGATGTGTGCTGTGTGTGCAGGTGGCACATGAAAAACTGGGATGGTTTCTCGCCGGGACAGGGCCCTGTTTTTCCTGGACTGGCGTTAATTCCCTGTGAAAGCTCATCAAGGAAGCGCAGAAAATCCCCTTGTAACCATCTCTGGGGGTGGATTTCGGAGCCTTTGGAGCGTTGTTCACCCTGGTGGATTTCTCCCACGCACTTTTTTCACATAGTTTTGCCCAGAACACTCATTTTTAAGGGCAGGTTGGTGACTTTTGCCACTTGTGGGGCATTTGGGTTCGGGGTCATCCCTCAGTTCTCCCTGCACTGGAGACAAATAGGCGGGGATGATCCCTCTTCCAGCAGGGAGGGGCTCCAGGACCTCTGAACCTTCACCTTCCCACCACCACTGTGTTCCCCATGTCCTCCCGTGGACGTGGCACCTGGGGACGGGGTTGAGTTTGGTGGGTGGACTCGATCTCTTCCAGCCTCAATGATCCTGTGATTCCCTGGGCTCTGTCTGAAGGAGGTCCCATTCATCTCCAGCCTTGCTCCTTCACCCCGTGGCTCCAAGAGCTGCAAAATCGGAATTAATGCTCACCCGGAGCCACGGTTTCCATGATTTTTGCTTGGCATGGGCTGGAGAGGACGAAACGAGGGGGTTTGGGCCTTGGCTTGAGGAGCTGGGTCATTGCTGCTCCAAAATCCCAATGGAGACACAGGAGTGGCTGGGGTTGGCCCTTCAGAGGGAGCAGCAGCTCCTCCGGAGAAGCAGGAATTGCTACAAAACGTGCATCCCACGTGGCCTTGAGATGGAGCAAAGATGCTGAAATTCCCTCCCAGCATTCGGGTGGTGAAAGTGGAACTCATCACTCCACATCGTCCTTGTGCCACCCCTCAGGAATTGCTCACTCATCCTGCCCTGACAGGGAGGAATTCCTTCTTCCCAGGGAATCCAGAGGCCTGGCTGTTATTTGCAAACATCCCAGGGCTGAGGAGGTTTGTACAAAGTAAGTGCAGCTCTTAATGTCACTTCTCTTGGTGGCCTGGAGGGTGCCCGGGCTCTGGGTCTGCTCACAGAGACAARATTAGAAAGTTGTGGGTGTTTTTTGCACTCAGAGTTATGAAATTCCCAGTTGAGGGAACTGAAAGTCCAGGCAGCTGTGAGGAAACGAGGTTCAAATTGGGTGTAAGACGTGGATGGAGCCCAACGGAGAGAAAAAATGTTGAATTTTAATTCTCGGCGCCTGTGACAAACCATGGCAGGTCGTGGTCCTGGGAGAGGGGAGAGAAAAAAGTGAAATCCAGGTTCTGTTTGCACTGAAATATTTTTGTGCATGTTTGGGTTCTTTGCTGTGGTAACCAGGGCTCTATTTTTAGAATTTTCCCAAAATGCTCCTCTATCCTTCACCGAGCTGCTTGGGAAGCAAAGCTGTCCCAGGGGTTTTCGCGCTAAAATGAGCACTAATTCAGAAAAATTCCAAAGGATTATGTTCCTCAAACCGAACAGATCCTGTGTGAGATCCTCCGGGCTGCGTGTCCTGCCTGGGCCTGGTGCTGGGCATTCCCAAATTCCAGCTTTTAGGGATGGAAAGGCTGTGCTTTCCTTCGGCCAGCCCCCGGCTCCAGAACCGAAGCAGGGATGTTGTGGCAGCTCAGCTCGGCAGGAAAACTGAGTAATCCCAAAATATACGTTGGCATTTGCAGCCACAGCGTTCCTGGCCCTCGGCCAGGGAAGGGCCTCCGAGTCCGACCCAGCAAAGAGCAGGTCTCTGTTTTCCTGAGGAGTTCCATCACAAGCCCACGGGTTTAGCTGGAATTCTGTGTGGAATTCTGTGGGAAAACTTGTTCATGGAATCACGGAACGGTTTGGGTTGGAAGGGAGCTGAAATCTCATCTAATTCCAAACCCCTGCCATGGGCAGGGGACACCTTCCACTATCCCAGGCTGCTCCAAGCCCTGTCCAGCCTGGCCTTGGACACTGCCAGGGATCCAGGGGCAGCCACAGCTTCTCTGGGAATCTGTGCCAGGGCCTGCCCACCCTCCCAGGGAAGGATTTCAGCTCGAAATTCTCCAGGTTTTCCTAAGCTGGCACTGGGGTATTTCCACATTCCGGTTTCCAAACGAAAGGCATTTAGAATATTCAGGCTGAAGCGTTTATTCCTTAGGAAAGCSTTGTTATGCTCCACGAGGCACAAATCCCAAAAGAACAAAAGCGATCCCAGTGAAAGGATCCCCAAACGGAGCCAGCGGAGGAAGGCGAGCTGCTTTTCCAAATGTCATTCCTCACATTTTACTGTCTTTCATCCATAATCACTAAAACACACCGGCACGGGTTTGAAAAACCAACAACAGCCCAGGAGCTGCCCTTTCTCCAGAGCCTGCTCGGGAACGCGCGGTGTTTTGTGATATATTGTTCCTGCCTTGGAATTCCGTCAAGGATGTGCTGCRAAGTGATTCCATGTGCCTTTGAAGGAGGCAGTTCCGTGTCTGCCCATGGGTTTTGTGCGGGAACAATTTGCACTTGCTCCGCGGCTCCGTTTATTCTCGGAACGTTTCAGAGAATCTGTAATTAAAAAGTGCAGAGGAGCATCTATAGATGATCAGGTTTGGAGGGAAAGATTTCCTTACCTGCATGAAAACCTGGGATGGTTTCTCAGCGGGATAGGGCCCTGGACTGGCGTTAATTCCCTGTGAAAGCTCAGTGAGGAAGAGCTGAAAATCCCCTTGTAACCATCTCTAGGGGTGGATTTCGGAGCCTTTGGAGCGTTGTTCACCCTGGTGGATTTCTCCCATGCAATTTTTACGTATTTTTGCCCAGAACACTCATTTTTAAGGGCAGGTTGGTGACTTTGGCTACTTGTGGGTCATTAGGGTTCGGAGTCATCACTCAGTTCTCACTGCAATGGAGAGAAATAGGAGGGGATGACTCTTCTTTGAGCAGGGAGGGGCTCCAGGACCTCCGAGTTATCACAGAATCACAGAATTMTTTGGGTTGGACGGACCTTAAACCCATCTTTTTCCAACATTCCACTGGTTGGAAATCCTTAAAGATCMYCWAATTCCAAACCCCAGGGGTYTGCTAGCCCAGWWWRGCTTCAAATCCAGGGATTTCAAACCCAGCCCAAGATGGGCCATCAAAGACTGGGGGAATTCAGGCTCATGGAGGCCCAGGACTGGCYCACAGATTTTTAATGCATGTCAGTGTTTGAGTCTTGAGGAAAGGAAGCAGCAGAGCTGCTGGAATTCCCTGGGAGCAAAGGGGCATCTGCAATAAATCCGAGCCATGTTGTCATGGGAAGTGCAGGGGGCTGGGTTTGCCTCGAGGTGTGAAACCAACATGGGCATCACCCAGGGAAAATGAGGAAAAAACATGGAAAAGGATGTGGTGTTAACAATTGTAACAGGGGAGCTCTCAGCTCTCCAAACATTTCACTTTTAACGAGAYGAATCTCCAGGATTCGTCGTTGTTTGGAGTTACAATCCAGGCTTGTGCTCTATTCTGCAGCCATAGAAGCAATTAGAAGATTATTTGTTTATTCTCCATGCTAATGTTGTTTATAGGAACAAAAATCATCTTCTCCCAGACGAGGAGCCAGTCAGTGTTTTTTAATGTTCTGGCTTTAAACCCATGTGACCAGTTCTGATTTAATCCTGGAGGATGATACAACTTTTAAACTCCAAAAGACATCCGAGTTTTAACAGCATCATTTACCAGTGCACGGTCATGCAGATAAACAAAATGACTTATTTTGTCTCGGTTGTTTTCTTATTTCTTCTCTTATTATTATTATCATTATACCACAGAAGCAAAATTAAGGAGGTGAGTAAACAGCATTTTCCAGCACTGAGGTGGGCAGGTTCGTTTCCAGATTCGTTCTGGGTACGGAAAATAAAAATCCAGTCTCTGCAGTGGGAATATTTAAACCAGGAGGCTCCTGTGGAGCCAGGAATGTGCAGGTGAAGTCAACAGGGAGTGTTTGAAAGTGAATCTGAAATCTGTGACAAATTTAATCTTCAGATTAATTCAGGAAGGACATGGAGGGGCTGGAGCGTGTCCAGGGAAGGGAACGGGGCTGGAGAAGGGGCTGGAGCACCAGGAGACGCTGAGGGAGCTGGGAAAGGGGCTCAGCCTGGAGAAAAGGAGGCTCAGGGGGGACCTTCTGGCTCTGCACAACTCCTGACAGGAGGGGGCAGCCA
>JACAXG010000126.1:976643-1007289 GCA_018881555.1 Amblyornis subalaris
GCCTCCCCACCCTCCTTTCCTTCCCAATATCCCATCTAACCCTGCCCTCTGGCAGTGGGAAGCCATTCCCTGTGTCCTGTCCCTCCATGCCTTGTCCCAAGTCCCTCTCCATGTTCCTTGTTGGCTCCTTCAGGCACTGCAAGGCCACAGTGAGGTCACCCCAAAGCTTCTCCTCCCCAGGCTGAACAATCCCAGCTCTCCCAGCCTTTCCTCCCAGCAGAGCTGCTCCATCCCTCTGCCCATCCTGGTGCCTCCTCTGGRCTCTCTCCAGCAGCTCCACGTCCTCCCTGTGCCGGGCCCAGGGCTGGGGCAGCTCTGCAGGAGGGGAATCACCCGAGGGGGCAGMGGGGCAGAATCCCCCCCTTTCCTGTGCTGTCCCCTCTCCCTCTGCTCTGGTGGGATGGACCTGTCAGCTTTGATGGGCTGTGCATGGCTGGGATTAGGGGGGCAGAGCTGTGACGGGCGCTCCTGTGGGCAGACCCCACTCCTGTGACTGTTTAGGGGCACTTGCTGGGACCTCGAGCCACCACAGCACCTTCTCCTGTGTGGGGAGGGTTTGTGGGACAGCTTTGGGATGTCCTGGACCCCACACATAGGCCTTGCCTCTGATTCCAACTTTCCTTGGTCCTATCAGGCCTCATCTCCAGCAGGGAAGGAGCAGGGGGGTGAGGCCGCGGCCACACTCCCGTGCAAAACTCAGTGCAACAAAACCCTGGAGGGCTCCTGGGACCTGTGTCTGCCTTGGCCCATTCCCCACGGCCATGCTGGGCCTTTCATGGTGCTCAGACCAGCCCAGGAGAGCCCTGGGGCTCCTCAGAGTCAGCCCTGGGCAACCTGCTTGTGGTGGCCCTGCAGGGACTGGTGATGGCCACAAGTTCCTTCCCACTTCAGCCGTGTCCCTGTGAGGGATGTTCCCCTTCCTGGGGGCAACTCAGGAATTCAAAACAACCACCCAGTGACCCTGCAGGGACTGGTGATGGCCACAAGTTCCTTCCCACCTCATCCACGTCCCTGTGACGGATGTTCCCCTTCCTGGGGGCAACTCAGGAGTTCAAAATAACCACCCAGTGGCCCTGCTCGGCCTGTGCAGGGCCAGGCTCCAGGTGCCTGCTCCTCATCCTGCTGCTGTGGGACACAGGACAGGTCACACTGTGGCAGGGAGTGGAGTGAGGTGGTCTCTGAATTCCCTTCCAGCCCAAGCCACTCTGGGATTCCACGAGAAGCACTGGAGCTGCAGCCCCTCCCTGGCCTCTGGGGCAGTAAAGTCTCAGTTTTCCATCTGCTGCTTTCCCTGCATGTCCTGGGAAGTGCCTGTTGGATTCTCTGCCACCCCTCTGGGCCTGGCTGTGCTGCTGCATCCCGCTGGATCCTGCCAGCCTGGGCAGGGCAATTCCCTGCCCCTGCCAGGGCAATTCCCTGTGTGCCGCGCATGGACACGCCCCTGGAATTATGGAATCATGGAATATCCCCAGCTGGAGATCTGGGGGGTGCCACGTGGCCTCTGGGAGCTGATGTGCACCCTCACCAGCTGGAGAAAAGGGAATGTTCCATCCCTCTGAAACCTTTTCCTTGAAGCTTCTGCTGCCTCCAAAAATCCACGCTCAGAAGAGGATTCCCAAAAACCTCCTGGCTCGGGGAGTTCCAGGTCCCTGGGATATTCCAGAGCCCTCTCCAAGGAGCAGCTGARGAACGTTCTTCGTGCTGCCTCCTCCTCCTCCTCTCCACAGCTCCTCACACCCCATCCTGAGCCCCAGCCTGGGAAAGGGGGGGCAGAACATCCTGAAAGTTCATTATGTGCTCTACCCCCCCCTCCCCGCGGGTTTCAAACCCAGCCCCTAAATTGGARGCCAGAAGAGACCAGAGGGGAACCTCAAGAACTCCACCCTGCAGGTTCGAAGCTGATGTGATGCCAAAACATCATTAATTTCTGCCATGTCAGAAATTAAGACTTCTCCGTGCCGATACGTGGGTCTCTCCGCAGAGCTCCATTAGCTCCGTTTACATTTCTCTTCCAAGGCACTTGGAGCACTAATTGACCAGGATTCAAACCAGCTTTCTCTCCCGGTGATGCGGGTTCAGAGCTCATAATTGACCTGCTTTTCTGGCAGCGAAGGGAGCTCCAGCAGCCACTGGCTGACTGCAGCCTGTAATTACTGAGATTTAAGCCCTTGAAGGAAAATTTTAGGAGCTTTCTCCGTGCTGAACTGAGACTGTAAAATAATGCATATCTGAAAGGGAAAAAAATTCCAAGCAAGTCTTTGAAACATCCAGGCAGAGTCAGGGGAAGAAGCTCAGCACTCCGGGGCTGGTGGCACAATCCAGGCTTGGGGAGGAGGTTGTGGTTTGGGATCTCCTGGAGGGGTGACCAGGGAAGGAGTTTTCAGGTCGTTCTCTCAGAGCTGTTGGTTGCAGTGGGTGGGACAGAGCCGCCAGAGCGGTTTTTCCACCCGAAAAGCCCAGTGGGCCACAGAAACCCCAGGGTTTGGTGGTGCAGGTGACCTGAACAACCTCCAGTTGCTCATCCCCACACCGCCCTGCCCAGGACACCCCAGTCCCTCTGGCAGCGCTTTTTCCCTGTGGTCTGAGCTGCAGAGTGACCCTACTGGCTCCCAGGACCTTCCCCCCCTGGCCACTGGTCCAGCTTGGTGTTTGCCAGCCCAGTCCAGCCCCCAGCCCCCGCTCCCATGGACAGGGCAGAGCCTCCAGGCAGGGAAGGGGCTGGAAGGGAGGTTTCCTGGAAGTGGGGACAGGCTGTGCTCCCAYGCAGGGATGGCAGCACCGACCTGCAGTGTTTACCCTGGCACTCGGTGTCTCCTCATCCCTCTGCTGGACCACAAACGTTCCTGCCCAGACCATCYGGATCCCTCCCTTCCCCAGCTGTGGTTCCTCCCCTATCACAACCCTCAAATGCCCATTCCCTGGCTCCTGGTGTCCCACCCCCCTCTGTCCCACAGGAGCTCCAGTGGGACTCATCCCAGTGGCTTTTCCCTGCTCCAGCCGTGCCCTGGGGCTGTGACTCTCCCGGGACAGCCCTGGCCGGAGCCAGGCACGGTGTCCCTTGCTCTGAGCCCAGGATTTGTGTCTTTGGGCTGCTGGAGATGGGCCTGGGATGGGCTGACGGCCCCTGGGATGGGCCTGGGAGAAGCTTGGCAGGGTTTGGATTCCCCTGGAAGTGTCCAAGGCCAGKCTGGACGGGGCTTGGAGCAAYCTGGGATAGTGGGAGGTGTCCCTGCCCATGGCAGGGGTGGGACTGGATGAGTTTTAAGGTCCCTTCCAACCCAAACCATTCCATGATTCCCTAATTCACCACCATAAACCTCACCTTGGGAAGGAGGGGAGTGCCCAGGAGCAGTTCTCTCTCAGAGCACGGAGCAGCGGAATTTGGGGGCGCTGTTCGAGCAGATCCCATCCCTTCGGATCCAAACACGGCTTAAATCTGAGCAGAGGGCCCAGGTCCAAAGCCTGGGGCATCCCTGGGCGTGCGTGGGTGCACCCAGGGGTGTTTTAGGGGCTGCGTGGGGTCGGTCAGTCTGAGGCCGCTGCAGGGCTGAGGGGTTTGGAGCACGGCGTGGCCGGATGCTCCCACAATGCACCCACTGCACAGCCAAGGGTGCCAGAGCGGATCCAAAAAAACATCTGGACATCACCCAAAGCTCAAGGATTCTCCCCAATCCCTGCTGTGCCCAGCACTGGCTGACGTCCAGCAGAAGCCCTTTGCTGTCCCGGAGGGAAGCAATGACCCAGCGGCTGCCACGGAGCCGTGGGGGAGAGAGGAGAAGGGAGAGAGTGGGGAATGAGCCTGGCTGCTCAAATTACCCTGGGGATAATAATAATATCCCTGGGAATAATAATTCCCTGGGATCCTCTTTGGAAGGTGGGAAAAACGCCAACCGGATTCACCACAGCCCTTTCCTGCCCCCAAACCCGCCCTGTGCCTGTCCTGCCTCCCTGCACCCGCCCATAAATCATGGAGAGCTCCAGGAATGCTCTGCTCCCTTTTATTTGGCCACCATGGGGGCCTGACAGCCCAAGCACAATTCTTCAGGCAGCTCTGCCTCTCCTCCAGACYCCCTGAGTTCGGAGCTTTGGGTCTGCGTTTTGGCTTTGCCGTTTTATTTTTCTCTGAGGRGCTGCGGACGGGGGCTTGCAGCAGYTTTTTGGGGAAACTTCACGAGGATGAGCAGAGTTTTTAAGGCTTCACCCTCCAAAAGGATGAGGATGTGCAGGGATCCAGGAGCCCTGAGCTCACCAGGGCTGTGGAACAGCAAAGGGGGGAAGCATGGGCTGGATGTGGACCCAGACTGGCACAGTTCTGCCTCGGGCACAGGAGCTCGGACACAGAAAACGCTTCTCTGTCTTCCCAYTGAAAAGTCTGGACTAAAAGCATCAGGATTTGTCCTTCTTAATCCATGTGAGATTTAGAGGGAAAGAGGACTGAGCATTTCATGTCTTTGTCTGCTYGATAAAATCACCAAAGATGATCAGTTGGCTGATTTCACACCCTGGGCACGAGGCTGGAGAACGAACCCGGAGCAGCTCTAAAGCAAAAATTCTTYAAAAAATGCCCACATTTTGGAAGGTTTGGATTTTTAATTGGAGCAAATGCAATTTGCAGAGCCAGGCTTGGCGGGTCCTGCGCGTGGGACAGCCTTGCCCKCGCGTGGAAAACCCCAGTGGGGTTGGGAATGGTCTCAGTTGCATCCCAAGGCAGAGCGGCCAAATCCGTGGAATCAAACACCCSTGCACACACACAGGGAACACCCCAGATCCAAACCCGGCTGGGCTTCCACACCTTCCCCTCCCAGAACCTGCTCTGAGCAGGAAGCTCCTGCCCTCAGCCCTTCCCTTCCGCCTGCAGGACTGGTGTGAACTGGTGTTTACTGGTGTAGACTGGTGTTTACTGGTGTATACTGGTGTCTACTGGTGTGTACTGGTGTTTACTGGTGTTTACCAGTGTTTACTGGTGTGTTCAGGTGTGTACTCGTGTATACTGCTGTGTACTGGGGTTTACTGGTGTTTACCGGTGTGTGCTGGTGTGTGCTGGTGTGTGCTGGTGTGTACTGATGTGTGCTGGTGTGTACTGATGTGCACTGGTGTGTACTGGCGTGTTCTGGTGTGTACTGGTGTGGACTGGTGTTTACTGGTGTGGACTGGCATTTACCAGTGTGTTCTGGTGTGTACTGGTGTGTTCTGGTGTTTACTGGTGTGAACTGGTGTGTATCGGTGTGTTCTGGTGTGTTCTGGTGTGTTCTGGTGTGTACTGGTGTGTACTGCTGTGTACTGGTGTTTTCTGGTGTTTACTGGTGTGTACTGGTGTTTACTGGTGTGTTCTGGTGTTTACTGGTGTTTCCTGGTGTGTTCTGGTGTGAACTGATGTTTACTGGTGTTTACTGGTGTGTACTGGCATGGACTGGTGCTTACTGGTGTGTGCTGATGTTTACTGGTGTTTACCAKTGTGAACTGGTGTCTACTGGTGTTTACTGGTGTTTAGTGGTGTTTACTGGTGTTTACTGGTGTTTACTGGTGTAAACTGGTGTCTACTGGTGTGAACTGGTGTTTACTGGCATATACTGGTGTTTACTGGTGTGTACTGGTGTTTACCAGTGTTTAGTGGTGTGTTCTGGTGTGAACTGGTGTTTACTGGTGTTTACTGGTGCTTACCGGTGCTTACTGGTGTGTATTGGTGTGTTCTGGTGTGTACTGGTGTTTACTGGTGTATACTAGTGTGTTCTGGTGTTTACTGGTGTTTACTGGTGTGAACTGGTGTGTACTGGAGCCCCGGAGATCCCCACGCTCCAGGCTGTGCCTCATTTTCCTGGATTCTCGGTGCCATTCTCTGGGTTCCCAGCAATCCCCACTCCCATTCCCTAGGCCGCTGCCACGTTGTGTTTTTCAGGAATAAATCCCCAAACGGCAAAGTCAGCTCCTCCCAGCCTCTTCAGCCACCCTGGATGTGCACAGGGAAAGAAAAATCCGGGACAAACCTCTTCCCATGGAAAGGCAGTCTAGCTGGGGGTTGTGAAATCCCTTTCACCCTCAGGAAGATGCTAAGGTGTGTTTTTCCCAGGAGGGCCAGACAAAACCCCTTCAAACAGCGGGATCGGGAGAGCTGGGATCTTCCCTGGGAGCCGTTCACTTTCCAACGGTCAAAACTCCCTTTGGAAGGATGGCAGCCAATGGTCCAAATCGGGAATGTCCTGCTGCTGTTCTGGGCAGAGCAAAGGGGTCGGACCCATCCCAGAGTGGCCCCTACAGGGCTCGGAGCGGTTCCTGGAGCTGAACTCCGCCTGGGAACGCTCCAGCCCCGGTGAAGTTGTAGGTCTTGGTTCCTTGGCCAATTCCCAGCTGCTCAGGGAATTCCGGTGGCCCAAGGACTTTGTGCCAGCTGATTTTGGGGTTTCGGTGTGGAACTGCTGAAGGTCAGGGAGGGGACCTGTCCTTCCTTCCCTTGCTGCACCTTCCCGGGTGCAGTTTGATGGCAGAACCACAAACCTTCTGGACCCCCGTGGAGAACACACCTGGGTGTGTCCAGGGATGGCAGCTCAGCCTCTGGAAGCACAAAACCCRCAGGGCTGCTTTTAGGAATTCCTGCCGTTTTAGGATTTGCCGCAAGGCATTGGCTCAGAGCGCGGGGGGGGGGTTGATACCTCCATTTCAATGCGTTTATTTGAATTTATTTTCGTGTGTGGCCTCAAGCCTTCATTTCCTAAGTTATCACAGTTATTTGGAAGGGTCTTTTTGATGAATTTCCTTTGTCTGAAACATTYGGGATTTGTTTTTTGTATGGCATTCATTGGTGATTGGTCTAAATAATACAAATAAGCACAGGGAGGGTGGCCCAGGTGACTTTTTCAGAGGTGAGGGTGGCCTGGTGACACTTTCAAAGGTTGGCTGAGGTGTAAAACAACTCACCCTCACACACTCACCCTACAGGCAAGGGGCTGRGACTCCTCTCATCCCTCTCCAGTCGGGAATTCCTCCCCTCTCCCTCTGCAGTCAGCGGAGCGAAACCAAACCCGTTCCAGGCCACGATTCCCCTCCTTGGGCTGCGGCTCTTGCGCTGGAGTGAATCAACTCCAGGACTTCCTCCTGCCGAGGAGGCGTGAAGGTATTTGCCTCGTAGGAATCCGGGCCGGGCGAGATCAATTCCAGCCAGGAAGCGCGGGACAGGCATTCCCGTATTTTTATTGGGAATAGCTYAGCGGGGCTGTGCTGCCAAGAGCAGCAGATTGGGGAAAGGTGTGCACGGTTAGACCCCCCCCCCCACCTCCCAGCCCCTTTTCTCTGGGAATTTCAAAGGTTTCCTTTGTGCTRCGGAGCAGCTCGGGAGAGTCCAGGCGGGGAGGGACAATCCCAGGAGGCTCCGAGGGCTCCAAACGCCAAGGAKTTTGGGGCAGGCAGGGCAGGTGAGGGATGGGAGCTGCTGCCAACCTCTGCTGTCACCCTCTGCTGCCCCTGCCCTGTCACCTCACAGAATCCCAGGATCATCAAGGTTGGAAAAGCCCTCCAAGACCAAACCCAACCATCCCATACTCACCCACGTCCCCAGGTGCCACATCCACGCGGGTTTTGACCACATCACCCCAGCCCTGCCCTGGCCATCCCGTTCCAACGCCTGACAAGCCTTTCCATGATGAAATTTTCCCCCAGTATCCAACCTGGACCTCCCCTGGCACCGCTCGAGGCCTTTTCCCTTCATCCCGAGGTGAGAAATTGTGAATTTTTGCCTCATCCCCTCTGCTCCAGAGAGGGTGCATCAGGTCACGGAGGCGATCGCCTTGCTTAGGTACGGCAGCCACTCGTATTTTTGTTAATTCTRTTTTTCTCAGGTTATCTTTAAGGTTTTCCCGAATTTTCGGACCTTGCACGAAGTATTTCAGAGCCAATGTGGGACGAACTCGCTGCAGCAACAGCTTTTGCACCAGTTCTCCCACTCCGACTCAGTGGCCGCACATTTCTACCCTTCAATAACAAATTTGGAGAGGTCGTGCTGAGTGCGTTTTCTTACACATCAAAGACCTGGAATCCTGGCTTTATAAATCAGAAAAAAACCCCTTAAATGGCTTTTAGCTATAAAATTATGGTCGTTGATCGAATGATGCGTTTTTCCCCCCCATTTTCTGGKGTTTTCTGGGGTGTTTGGTCACTCATGGCAAACTCCTGAGGAAGTTTGGTGAGAGGACAGAGCCCCCAGAGAGAATTATTTGGGTTTTTTCATGCTCGTTCTGACTCCAGAGAGAAGCTGAGCTGAGAAAGTGTCTTTAGGGAGAGGCAGAAGGGAGGGAATTCAATGTAATTAAGATTTAGGAGTTTCTAATTGCTGCCGGATTTGGGAGAAGTGGATTGAAAGCTGCGTGTTCATCCTGAGGTCCTGGCAGAGAGCAGTTTTAGGGTGTTTTTAGGTGGTTTTAGGGTGTTTATAGGCAGTTTTAAGGCATTTTCAGGCAGGTTTAGGGTGGTTTTTTGCAGTTTTAGGTGGTTTTAGGCAGTTCTAGGATGTCTTTAGGCAGTTTTAGGATATTTTTAGGCAGTTCCAGGGTGCTTTCAAGCAGTTTTAGGGTGTTTTTACGGAGCTTTAGGGCGTTTTTAGGCAGTTCTAGGTGTTTTTAGGCAGTTTTAGGATATTTTTAGGCGGTTTTAGGACATTTTTAGGCAGTTCTAGGGTGCTTTCAGGCAGTTTTAGGGTGTCTTCAGGCAGTTCTAGGGTGTTTTTAGGCAGTTTTAGGATGTTATAAGGCAGCTTTAGGGTGTTTTTAGACAGTTGTAGGATATTTTAGGCAGTTCTAGGGTGCTTTCAGGCAGTTTTAGGGTGGTTTAAGGCAGTTCTAGGGTGCTTTCAGGCAGTTTTAGGGTGGTTTTAGGCATTTTTAGGGTGTTTTTAGGCGGTTTTAGGGTGTTTTCAGGCAGTTTTAGGGAATCCACGAGTGTTCTGTCCCTCGAAGAAGCAAGAGCTGGCATTGCCCAGCCCCCTCCAGGCTCACCCACCCCACGGTGCAGCCACATTTCACACCGAACTTTGGGATCAGTCCAGCAAGGAGGATGATTTATTCCACGTTTCTTGTGCCATTTGTTGTTTTGCTCCTCCCTGGGCCACTCCAGGGCCCTGTGCAGCACAAACTGCCCCATTCAAACACCACCAGGAACCCGGGGCCGAATCCAACCTCGGAGTCGCTCCGTGGAAATGAATGGGCAAATTGTTGGGAAATCTTCCCTGTTTATCTGCGTCCGTCCAAATGAGATTGGGTCCAGCAGGCTGGGTGGCCGGGGGGGGGAGGGAATATTTAAGAATAATAAACCAAGCTGCCAGTTCAGCTGGAGCAAAGGGAAAAATCCTGTCCTGGTGAGTGTCCTTCACCTCACGGGGCTGTGCCTGGAATTCCCCCTCTCCTCCTGTGCCAGGGCACGGAAACCTGAGAGCGGAGTGGGATGGGAACAGCCAAAGGTCCAGGACAGGCTCTGCTGCCTCTGCCGTGGAGGCTACAGCAGGACACTGCCCTGGAGGGGTGGGAGGAGCAGCTTTTCCTGGGATTTTCCTCCGGGTTGACCCCGGCTGTCACTGTGGGCAATGTCCCTGCAAGTGGAGTGTCCCCATCCAGGCGCTGGGGGGTTGGGATGTGTGGCTTGAACCTGGAGCTCAGCCCAACACTCCCAGCTGCCACTCCAATAATAAAATAACCCAGATCCGTGGACATCCCGGATCCGTGGACATGCCAGATCCATGGACATCCCAGATCCATGGAAATCCCGGATCCATGGACATGGACCCTGCTGGAGCGCTCTCTGCTTTGATGGATTGCTGTGGGAGGGCAGCAGGGCAGCTGGTGAAGGAGGGTGGAGCCCAAAAACCCCAAAACCTTTGGGTTTTACTCCTGTCTGCAGCTGCACTGGAATGAACTGGGAATGGCGGGATCGCCGCCGAAGCAAGGTCCCGTGGTTCCTGTTTTTCTCCAGGGTGTGTGAGATGGTTTTTTCTCCATTATCTCTGCCACCCTTTGAGTATTTTATTTATACTTTTGATAGGTATTAATTCCTTTTCGAATCCCAGCATCCCTGAGGTTGGAAAAGCCCTCCGAGCCCATCGAGTCCAAGCTGTGCCCGATCCCCTCCTTTCACCAAGTGCCACATCCAGGCATTCCTTGGATACCTCCAGGGATGGGGACTCCAACACCTTTTTTTTGGCCTGCTTGGAGCTGGGAATTCCCATCTCCCTCCTGGTGGCTGCTTTTCCTCCTCTCCTGGAGGCCTCAGGGATCATGGGATTCTCCCTGCTTGGGAGCTCATGGAGAGGGCATCCTTTGCCATAACTTTTGAGGGAAAATGAATATTTCCGTGGGACAGTTGGCAGCTTCACAGGCAGGAATGGCTGGGATTACTCGGAAAGTGTCGTCAGGGTCAAAATTAGGGAGAAACTGGTTTTAGGCAGAATAACTGAATTTTGATGGCTATTCCTGGCTATTCCTGTGGCAGCTCTTGCCTGAAAGGCTGACAAATGCTTGTGGACTATATATAAATATGTATAAAAATATAAATATAAATATATATCTACACACACACATATGGTCCTGGCAAACAGGAAGCGGCTCAGGGATCAGTGCCTCCCTTCCCAACAGACGCTGAGGGTGCTGGATGAGCCCTTCCCAGCGGGATTCAGGAGCTCTGCGGGGCAGAACTCCAAAGCCCAGACACAATCGGTGACCATTTCACCTTCCCAGGAGCAAAACACACTTTTGGTGTTCGCGCTGTTTCCGAGGGGGATGAGGCCCGTGGGTGGGTCGGAGTCTCCGCTGAAATGCTCATTTAATTTCCCAATTAACGCTCGTTAAGCTCAGCCCCCCCCGCCCCGGGGCCCTGCTCTGCCCCCCCCGGCTCAGGTGTGCTCAGGTGCTCCCCAGGGCGTGGATCCTCTGCTGCTCCATGCCGGTGCTTTCCAAGCCTTCCTTTAATTCCTAAACCTTCCGTTTCCGCAGCCGTTCCCAGAGCAAATGGAAGCTCCCAGGAGCTGGGTTTGCTTTCCTTAGGCACAGCTCACGAACCCTTTGGAAGCTGCCCCTGGATCCCCATGGCTCCCTGGGCACGCTGGGAAGGACTGGGATGAAATAAATGGGAAGGAAAGAAGGGAAAAAGAGGGAAGGGAAAGAAGAAGGGAAGGGAAAAAGGGAAATGGGAAAGAAGGGAAGGGAAGGGAAAAAGGGAAATGGGAAAGAAGGAAAGGTTTGGAAAGGTTTGGAAAGGAAAGGTTTGGAAAGGAAAGGTTTGGAAAGGAAAGGAAAGGTTTGGAAAGGAAAGGTTTGGAAAGGTTTGGAAAGGAAAGGAAAGGAAAGGAAAGGAAAGGAAAGGAAAGGAAAGGAAAGGAAAGGAAAGGAAAGGAAAGGAAAGGAAAGGACGGTGTCTGTGTCCCTCCCCCAAGTGCACACAGGGCTGGCTAGGAGAGAGTCCAGACTCAGAGCCCTGCAGGGGCTCTCTCCTGCCCCTGGGATTTTCCAAGGACTGGGAAGCAGCTCAGGCTGTACAAACTCATGGAGTTTGAAGTCCTGTGACTCCAGCAGGGAATAAACATCCCCTGAAGCCGTTTGGTCCCTCCAGGTGCAGCCCCAGGTTTCCACTGGAGCCTGTTCCATGCTGAGCATCCCGGGAGGCAGGCAGGGAGCTGGGGAACCCTGGAGGGAGCCGAGGAACCCTGGAAGGAGCTGGGGAACCCTGGAGGGAGCTGAGGAACCCTGGAGGGAGCTGAGGAACCCTGGAGGGAGCTGAGGAACCCTGGAGGGAGTTGGGAAAACCTGCAGGGAGCCGAGGAACCCTGGAAGGAGCTGGGGAATCCTGGAGGGAGCTGGAGAATCCTGGAAGGAGCTGGGGAATCCTGGAGGGAGCTGGAGAATCCTGGAAGGAGCTGGGGAACTCTGGAGGGAGCTGGGGAATCCTGGAGGGAGCTGGAGAACCCTGGAAGGAGCTGGGGGACCCTGGAAGGAGCTGGGGAGCTCTGGGGGGACCTGGGAAAACCTGGAGGGAACTGGGGGACCCTGGAGGGAGCTGGGAAAACCTAGAGGGAGCCGAAGAACCCTGGAAGGAGCTGGGGAACTCTGGAGGGAGCTGGGGAATCCTGGAGGGAGCTGGAGAACCCTGGAAGGAGCTGGGGAACCCTGGAGAGAGCTGGGAACCCCGGAGGAAGCCGGGGAATCCTGGAGAGACCTGGCAGGGCCAGCCCCGAGGCAGGGAGCACCGTCAGCCTGGCTCTCCGCTCCCGAATTCCTGCCGTGCCAAACGCTGGGCTCCGTCCCCGGCGGGATCCGGGCGGGATTACTCAGAGCCGGCTGCGGCCTCCCCTCACAACATATTGTTTGACAAATGTCAATTCTGGGGGGGAAAAAAAAAAATAATTGAAGCGATTTCTCCGAGACGAAGTTTCGGGATTTAACAGCGAGCAGATGCTCGGGCTAAAATTAGCATAATGATTCCTCGTGCCTGCTCCTTCCCGGGACATGTGTCTTCCATGGGAGCGCTGGGATACCAACAAACCCCGGCTTTGCACGGGGTTTTGGGATAATTGAAGATCCTCCCGCGTGCTTTCCAAAGGTTTAACGAGCGCGGGGACCTTTGGGGTGAAGGAATTCTGCAGAAATCCCGGGCTGCCTCGGGTCCGGGATGGAGGGAGCCGAGCCCCAGCGGGGGATGGAGGGTCCTGGGCAGCCAAACGGGCGCTGCGCCTCATTAAGGGTATTAATTACCCTAATTGCTGGTGGATGGCCGCAAAGGGACTTGGGCTCCCGGGGCCAGACTATTCCAAACGAACACACCCCGGGAAAGGGGCCTGGAGGGGTTTCCGTGAGCAGGGGGAGCTCGGGGAGTGTCGGTGCCGCCGCCTGAGCCTGCAGCTCCCGAAGATCTCATCTCGCTGTTAGAGATTGACAGTTCGGGCGGTAAAAGGTTGTTAAATATATCTGGAATATGTTGGATTCACAAGTTCCTGCTGCTCCAGATTTCCCAAGGGGAAAGGATGACGCGTAAAGCACATTCCCTGTCCCCTGCACAGTCGGGAATGCTCAGACTCGGGCGGGGGGGCTTTAAAATGAAAAACCCATCGGAGAATCATGGAATGGTTTGGGTTGGAAGGGACCTTAAAGCTCATCCCATCCCACCCCTGCCATGGGCAGGGACAACTTCCACCATCTCAGGCTGCTCCAAGCCCTGTCCAGCCTGGCCTTGGACACTGCCAGGGATCCAGGGGCAGCCACAGCTTCTCTGGGAATTCCATCCCAGACCCTCACCCCCCTCCCTGGGGGAATTCCTTCCCAATATCCCATCCAACCCTGCCCTCTGGCACTGGGAAGCCATTCCCTGTGTCCTCTCCGTCCATGCCTTGTCCCAAGTCCCTCTCCAGCTCTCCTGGAGCCCCTTTAGGCCCTGGCAGGGGCTCTGAGGTCTCCCTGGAGCCTTTTCTGCTCCAGGTGAACATCCCCAGCTCTCCCAGCCTTTCCAATCCCAACAGCAGTTGGACATCCCCAGACATCTTCCCCACATGGGAAGACTCTGGCACAGAAAGGTGAAGGGACTCGCTGAGAGTTGCACGGGAAATCCGTGGGAGAACCGATAGGAAACTTCCCAGTTCCCACACTGGGGAGCAGAGGGGCTCTTTGGCGGGAACCTCCTCTCCCACCGGCTTGCTCCAAGAGCAGCTCTGCCGTCGTTTGTGCAGAAAAGCTGGAAGCCCTGGCTGTGCTTTGAGCGTGGATTTGAGCAGCAGGGAGAGGAGGGATGAGCCGGGAGCGCCTGGGAGCGCGCAGAGCACTGGAGGCTGCTCCGAGGAGGAACCCCTGAGCGGCAGGAATGTGGAAAAATGAGCGGAGCTCCAAAAAAACCCCAGCAGAAGAGGTGGGGACGGTCCCACAGAGGCCTTCTCAGGCAGGGGTGATCCCTGCACCCCCCGAGGTGAGGGATGGGGAGGCAGAGGAAGCAGAGGGGAGGAAAAGGCTCCGAGCCCTCCGTGAGCAGGGAGATGTGGTTGTTTCACCGCCCTGCACCTCGGGACAGGCCCTTTCCTGACTCCGGGCTGGTTCCTAACAAAGGATTCCCACAGAACAGCCCAGCGTGGCCTGAGCTTCACGCCGTGTTTTCCCGGCCCCGCAGCGGGAAGAGGAGTCCCCGGGGAAGCGGGGCCCTCGTTCCCCGATTTCAGCACAACCACAAGGTCCTGCCCACCAGGAGCCACCACGGCCGGGCAAACACCTCGGGGTGGATGGCCCTGAATGGCCTTTTGTGCTGTTCCAGGGAAAATGACCCCAAAAACACCTTTCGGGGCGTTGGAGCGCAGGGATCAACCTCCAGAGCCGGGAAAGGGGTTGGGCGTCACGGGCAGAGTCAAGGACCCTGGGGAAAAACACATTTTAAAAAATCCACCACATTTTTTAAACGAAAACCTTAAATGTGCTCATGTTTGGTTCTGCGTGAAGCGCTTTAGAAACAACATCAGCACTTTGCTATGATTTTTTTACCTTTTTTTTTTATTTACTTTTTACAAGGGCATGGGGTGACAGGAGAAAGGGGAATGGCTTTAAGGTGAAGGAGGGCAGGGATAGGTGGGATATTGGGAAAGAATTGTTCCCTGGGAGGGTGGGGAGGCCCTGGCACAGGTTGCCCAGAGAAGCTGTGGCTGCCCCTGGATCCCTGGAAGTGCTCAAGGCCAGGCTGAAGCACCCTGGGCTAGTGGAAGGTGTCCCTGCCCATGGTAGGGGATGAGATTAAGGTCCATTCCAGCCCAAATCATTCCATAATTCTGTGATTTCTGTGAATTCCTGGGTCTGTGTCTTCCCAGCAGAGACAGCTGAGCAGAGCAGAGGTGCTCAGCCCCTCCCTGGCTGCCCTTCCCCTCGGAGGGCGATATGGTCACAGGCGCCTCTCCCAGTGCCCGTCCTCAGCTCGTCCCCATCTGCCAAAAACAACCAAAAAAAAGGAAGGAAGACGCTGGATGCGTCAGGAGGAGATGATCTGTCTGTCTGGCCTGGCACGATCACAGCCGTGGGGAGGCTGCTGAGGGATTTGGAGGCACTTACACAACCCCTGGGGTGTGACCGACTCTTCCCCGCCGCGACGCGCAGTAGACGAGAGCTTTCCTTGGTGCCTGCTTCTGCTTCTGCTTTGGGGTCCCTGGGATTCTGTCCACGCTCCTGGGAGCTGCATTCCATTTATGACATGTCCATCCAAAGATCTGAGTCCAACTGGATGAAGCAGCTGGATTCCTTGCCCTATCCAGTCCTTTCTTTTGCCGCTGGCCTCCTGCTCAGTCCAGGTTTTGTGGCCTCCAAGTGACAAACCTTGGAGTGCTCCTGGCCCATCTTAGGATCATGAAGGCTGAAAATCCCTCTAAGACGGTGGAATTCATCCACCACTAACCCATGTCCCCAAGTGCCACATCCCTGGGTTTTGTGAACACTCCCAGGCATGGTGACCCCACGCGGCCCTGGGCAGCCCCTTCCAGTGCCCGACCAACCTTTCAAGGAGGAAACTTTCCCTGAAATCCAACCTGAACCTTTCCTTGAGGCCGTTTCCTCCTGTCTTAGCAGAGCTGGTCGGTGCAGAGCTCCTGGTGTGACCCGATCCCGGCACCGGGGCCGGAGCAGCTCCGACGGGAAACTTCCCTCCAGGAGGAAACCCCCCCCCAATTCCAGAGCTCATCCAGCGAGGTTCAGGGCTCCTCCAGGGCCCGTTTGTGTGTCCAGTGTCCGGCTGCATCCGCAGAATTCCTCCCAGGCCTCGAGCAGCTGCACCTGGTGACAGCACAGAGCCTCGGGCTGGGGGACGGGAGGAGCAGCCTGGGAGCAAAACCAAACACACAAACCCAGGGAGCGTTTTCACCTCGGGCTCCGACTCTCATTCCTGGCCGGAATGAGGGGAGCTGGAATGGGGTGTGAAACGGGGCTGTGGAGGAAATAACGAGCTCGTGGAAAGCGTGTGTTGGGTTGTGTTTCCTCGGATTCAGCACCAAAGGCATTTTGGGGGTGCAGCTCAGGGGGCGTTGGCTCCGGGGATGGTTGGAGGTGAGCCAGGCTGGCGCTCTGACAGCAGATTAATGAATTCTCCTGAAAAGCAACTTTCTGAGCAAAAGGACAACCCTGGGGATGCTCACCCCGAAAGCACACCCGGTGAGCTCCTCGTTTGGCTGCTGGTGGAATTCTGTCCAGCAGAGAGACTTCACATCACCTTTTTCTGACTTAAACCTGACTTTATCAAGCCTGGAGTCAGATGGGAACGGAGTCAGTGGTTTGGGGGTGATGTTTTTTCTTTTCAACAAGTGATTTTTTTGTGTAGCATCAGTAAAGGGGAGCTGGGGTGAAGGTTTGGGGTGCAGCTGCTTTCACCAGGGAATACTTCACCAGGTACACCCCACAGAGCACAATCAGTTATCAAGCATGGCCTGATGGGCTGAGCAAAACAATCCTGGCAAGAGTCCTCACGTGTCCCAGTAAAAGCCCACGGGCAGTAGGATTTCTACTGCCCACACGAGCAACATTTTGCTGAGTAAGCAGATAAATGTTAAATGTAAAYACAGCCTGGGCTGCAGGGCTGCTCTTCTGCTTTCTCCTAAAATCCCCCAGGCTGCTTCTTCCCAGCTTCCTGGAACACCCGGGGCTGCCTGGCTCCGTCCCTGGAGCCGGGATCCTGCGTGGGAGCTGGGAACAACACCACGGGAGCCTTTTTACCAGGGGGACACTGCAGATCTCCCCTGCCTGATCCCTCTGCTCTGCCTGCAGCCCCAGGAGGGATCACTTTGTCTTCCCCTTTTAGCACAAGGGCCAGGCTTCCCCTTTGTAATGGGAATCATGGAATGGTTTGGCTTGGATGGGATCTTAAAGCCCATCCCATTCCAGCCCCTGCCACGGGCAGGGACACCTCCCACCATCCCAGGCTGCTCCAAGCCCTGTCCAACCTGGCCTTGGACACTGCCAGGGATCCAGGAGCAGCCGCAGCTTCTCTGGGCACCCTGTGCCAGGGCCTCCCCACCCTCCCAGGGAAGAATTTATTCTCATTATCCAGTCTAAAACTACCCTCTTTTAGTTTAAAGTCAGTCTTCCCTTGTCCTGTCCCTCCAGGCCCTTGTCCAAAGTCCCTCTCCAGCTCTCCTGCAGGCCCATTACAACGCCAAAGAATCCAAGCAAAACAAAGTGATAACTATCGGAGCATAAAACAATAACTTTAATATCAAAAAGCCCCAAATCCCAAACACAGAAACGAAACCAAACAACCTAAAAAAAAAAAAAAAAGGAAAAAAAGGGAAAAAAAAAATAAAATCAAAGCCTGGGGTGTGTTTTAGGGGTAAATCAGGCACGGAGCCCCRGGGGCAGCTCCGCGGAAGTGGCGTGAGCTCGGAGTTCCCTCCGCTGGAAACCCCGGCGGGACCGGGCTGTCCCCGCTGTCCCGGGTGTCCCTCCCGTCCCGGGTGTCCCTGGCTGTCCCCGCTGTCCCTCCCGTAGCCGCGGGGATGCTCCGGGAGAGCTTCCCCGCACCCCCGGCGGGGCGGCCGGGGCTGTCCGTGCCCCACTCCCGCTCCCACGCTGCATCCCGAGGGAAGGGCTGCATCCCGAGGGAAGGGCTGCATCCCGAGGGAAGGGCTCCTGCGCTCGGCTGCCGGGAGAGGAGCGGAGAGGAGCGGAGAGGCTCCCCCGGATGCGCTGCCGGGAGCGGCTGCCGCGGGCAGCGCCGGTGCGGGATCGCCGGGAGCGGGACGGATGGGGAGGGGACGAGCAGGAGGAGAAGGAGGAGGAGGATGTGGGGGAGGAAGGCGGCGGGAGGGATGGAGAGGGGAGGGAGGCGGCGGCGGCCGAGCCGCGCTCAGCGCCGGGCCCGCAGCGCTGCCGCCGCCGGCCGGGCCCCCCCGGCTCCCCCCGGCCCCCGCAGGCAAGGAGGGGTGGGAATCACGGGATGTGTGCCGGGAAGAGCTCTGGTGTGCGGGGAAGGGGCAGCTCGGAGCCGCTCCCGTGTCCGCTGCGGGGGCAGCGGGACCGGGCAGCGGCCGGAGGGTCCCGGGGGATGGAGGATCCCCACGACTGGAGGGTCCCCGCGGCCGGAGGGTCCCCGGCACTGGAGGGCCCCCAAGACTGGAGGGCCCCCAGGACTGGTGCATCCCCGCGGCCGGAGGGTCCCCGGAGATGGAGGATCCCCAAGACTGGAGGGTCCCCAAGACTGGAGGACCCCCAGGACCGGAGGATGGCCGGGACTGGAGGACCCTCAGGACTGGAGGACCCCCGGGGCTGGAGGACCCCCAGGACCGGAGAATCCCCGCGGCCGGAGGATTCCCGAGGCCAGAGGCTCCCTTTGGCCGGAGGCTCCCTTCGGCCGTGCCCGGAGCCCCAGCAGGCGCTTGACAACAGGAAACAATGTGGAGTGAATGGAAAAAAGGGGGAGGCGCTGCCCGAGCGACTTCCCTTGACATCACTGCCCAAATAAGGAGCTTTAAACCAACCTTTTCTATTGCAGCGCGGCAGAAGATCCCCCTGGAGCCGCGGGGTCCAGCCCGGAGCCATGGGAGAGCCGCGGCTGCGGCGCGGGGGGCGAGTGCAGGTAACGCCGAGCGCCCGCTCCGGCCCGGCTCCGTGTGCGTGTGCGCGCCGCGACATCCGACAGATCGCGGCTTCGCTCTCGCGTGTCAGCCGTGGGCAGCGCCCGGGGGGGGACGGCGGCGGGCGGGGAGGCGTCACCGAGAGCCCCGGGGGCACAAGGGCGCCGGCCGTGAGGTCACTGCGGCGAGCGACCGGGAGGTGCCGGTGTCCGGCTCCGGGACGCGCCGGGCACGGCGAGGGCTTGCGGCTCCGGATCGGCCCCCGGCGCCTCGGGGTGCTGCGCCGGCACCGCCGCAAAGTCGGGCTCTTAATTGGCGGCCCCCCCTAATTACGGCTGGGGCTGCGGCGCGGGGCAGGGCGAGCTGTCTGGCTGTCTGGGACGGATTTCCTCCTTATCACTCGCACAGGAAAGCGAGCGGGGAGCCGAGGGGTTGTTCTCGGGCCACACGTGATGCGAGGGAAGCTGTGCCAGCGAAACCCCCGCGGAGCCGCTGCCAAGGAGGATGTTGGATGTTCCCGAGCCAGGGGCTGGCCCTGCCGGAGGGCCTGTCCCCGGGGTTGACCCGTTGGGAGTTCGATCCCTTTTTAAGCGTTCCTCGCCGCTGATGAGCACCTGCACATCAGCATAAAATGAGGCGGCTTTAAAAATGCATTAAGTCGGAGTAAATGAGTGCTAACGATTTAAGCTTCTTAATTCTCCTCGGCGGAAATTAATAACGCCTTTGATGCACCCAGAGGTGTGATCAGAAATGCATCACGCACTGAGCCGCTCTATGCAAATGTGTGCATTGTTATTCCGGAAAAAGGCACTGAGCATGATTTTATTTTTCCCCTCCTGAGCTCTGTGGCCGTGGTGAGAGGGCCTGGCACTTTTACCCAGTTCCACTGTGGCGCGTGGAAAGGGCTGGGGCAGCTGACACGGTGATTTATGGTGTGAGCAATTCCATCCAAGCCCGGCCCCGCTGCCTGGGGATAACCTGCAGCTCGCCGAGTTTCCCTGGTGCTGAAAGGTCCTTCGTGTCAGAGCACAGAGCCACATTTTACCCCGGCTGTCTGGACACCCTGCTGGCCCCCTCCGTCCTAACTCGCCTCTCCCGGTTTATTCGGGATCAGCCATCCCCCAGGAGGGTGTTTGTGCTTGTGGGGACTTGTGTTTTTCTCACGATCTCAGCGCTTCAGGGACTTTCTGTTTGGGAATGTTCGCGGTGCCATCAGAGGGTGTTTCCCCACTCGGGGCRGGTGGGATTGTGTGGGGTGGGATGTTGTGATTCTCACCCGGCTCACAGGTGTCCAAAGGCTCCAAAGAGTCACGCTGTCCTCATCCCCTTCTTGACTGAAGGGGTCCTGCAAATAGGATTCCTTCCTCCCTGGGGAAGTGTCCCTCGGTGGAGGATGCGGAGGCGCTGGGGCAGGACACGGGGGCTGAGCTGTGCTGCTCTGAGCTCGTTCTCAGGAATCAGCCTTCTGCCTCCCTCTGCCACGGGGCTTTGGGGATGGTGGAGGATTCACTGCACTCCTTGCTAGGGAGRCAAACCCAAAATCTGTGGAGGGCCTGTGTGAACTGTGCATCAGAGAAAAAACTTCCAGAAGTTATTAGCTGATGAATTAATGAATGTATTAGCAGGAAACCGCTGCAGCAGGGCTGRGGCTGTGTCTCTGGGGCACATCCAGGCACAAGCGCGGTGCAGCCCCTCAGGAAATGCCCCGAGGAGCCTCTGCTCCCCTGGGGAAGCTCTTGCGGCGTGAAGGAAGGGATTTGCTCCCTGTGAGTGACCATTCTCACCCTCACCCACCACGGGCACGCCTCCCTTCCCTGCTGGCCCTCATCCATTTCAGGAACATCGTGCAGCTTCTCTGCCGTGTTTTTAGCACCCGAACAGGGGCCCCCGGCAAGGTTTCAGCGAGGAGAGGCTGCCCCAGGCGCGGCAGGGGCAGGGACAGGGCGGGGGGCAGCGCCGTTCGGATTTACCGGGCGAGCACAAACCCGGTCCCAGCCGGGCCGGGGGGGCTGGAAGGGCCGGCAGACTCCCAAACGCGTGGAGTTCGCTGTCGGCGAACACGGGGCGGGCTCCGGCAGGAGGGCGCAGCGCTGGGGCGGCGCGGTCGGATGTGGGGAGCTGCTCGGGGCGCGCGGCGGGCGCGGCCCGCGGGGAGCGCTCCGGGATGCTCCTTCTGCGGCCACGGCGGCGGCGGCGGCGCTGGGACAAACCCGCCCCGAGAGCCGGCCCGGGCAGCGCTGGCCAGGCAGCAGGTGGATCCCAAAGGGAAATCGCCGCGGCCGGCCCGGGGATGGGGTGGCACCCGCGGCCGGGGGGCTCCTGGGGGGGACTCCCCGCGCGTCACCGGCGCGGTCCCGCGGCCAGGGCCAGCTGCTCCTGCCTCAGGAAAGCCTCTTTTCCTGCGGCCCCCCCGCTCTGCCCGGTCCCTGCCGGCTCCCGGCTCTGCTGTCGGAACTCCTGGCCGCATCTGGCCGCACGTGTTGGATGGGGAAAGCGCCTGAGCAGCCTCCGGAGCGCCTTCGGTTTCTTGGCAAGGGCGGGTCAAGCGCAGGGAAAAGGAAAATTACCCTCTGGAAAGGAAAGCAATTTATTTCAAATATACATTCAACACCATTGTCTGCGACTTTAAAAAGGCTGCTTGTTAGGGGATCTTTATGGCTCTGCTGGGATCTGCAGTCGGCGGGGCTGGTTGGGATGCAGGGAATATTTATTCTGTTTTCCACCCTGCCTGCTACACTTGCTGAATTCTCCCTTCCCACCTCTGGCTCGTTAATCCGGAGCCGTTCCCCCCTCTCTGCCCGGGACCACCGTGCAAGAGGACAGGCGCGATCGGTGCTCCCGCTGTGCCTGGGATGGAATTCCACAAATTGGGCTTTCCCGGGGCACTCAGCTGGGATCCCGCTCCCTGCCATCGGGGCASGAATCGGAAATAAGGGAGATTTTTCTCCTGCCCGGCTCTAATTACGTTCCTGCCTGGGCTGAACCTCCCCATGAGCATCACCGTGTGTCGGGGRGGGCCCGTGCTGAGGGGCCGGGGCCGATTCAGCCGCTCAGGAAACATTCGGGGGAAGTAAATGTGCCATAAATCTTCCTTATCCTCCACATCGCCTCATTTTCCCTGCGAGCCAAGCCCGGGCTCTCCTCCCTGGGAAGTCCAGGCTGGGAGCAGCTCCCGCAGCGCTGGTTTTTGTTCGCTGCCCGCTTTTTGGAGCTTTCCGAGAAGGTGAGCAGGGCTTGCACTCGCCCTCACCCCGCAGGGGTGGGATGAGCACAGACATCGCTGGGTGTTTACTGTGGAAACCTTCCGAGGAGCCTTTTCCCGCAGAGGAACAGGAACCAACCCATTAAATACCTCGATGGTATTTTTGTAACCATTTTTTTTTTTTTTTTCACCCCCCCCCCCGGTTGGACGGAAAATTGCAGTTTTGGGGGGGACGCTTTCCTTCCTTCTGGGAACTGCTCGGYGGCTTTTAAGCAGGGAGAGCTGAGGGGAAAACATGAGATCAGGTTTTCCTACCTTCCCAAAATGGACTTGCTGGAAGCCTCGAGGAGGCACAAAGGGCTTTTTAGGGGTGCTTCGGGGGGTCAGCCTCTGGCACAAAGTCCGAGCAGAGCATTTGCGGCACCGAGGGAAACCCTGTCACACCCTGGTGACATAAAAGTCCTTCTTGTGCTAATGAGGTTTTCAGTTTCAGCAGCTCCTCAGGCTCCGCATCCTAAATTGTCCTTTAGCCACTTCTCCAGCCCTTCCCGGTTCATTCCCCAGGCTTTGGAGGGTCTCCTGCTCGTTAAAGTGTTATTCAGGCCTTGGGGGTTCAGTTATTTTGCTCTATTCCTCCAACAGTCCTGCAGATTTTAGGTAGAGAGGCAAAGGATGTCAAAAAATAGCAGGATCTGGCTGAGCTCAGGAACAGGATTTGGGATTTCTCCACTAGAAAGCATCGGGACCTGGAGGGGTTTGCTGAGCCCTCCCTTGGTGCTGCAGTTCAGAGGAGAAAYCTCGGGAGAATCCAATAAAATCGAGCCTGGCCCTTTTCCCAGCCAGCTCGGGTTGAAGTGCAGTAATTCYCTGAAGCCTTTCCTGCCACGCTCCAGGACTGAAACCCAACTTTGCCTTGCTCAGGTGGCCCCTCCTGAAGGGTTCACTGATCCAACAGGTACAGAAACGGTCTGTGGCCATTTATTGTCACTCTTCATCACATTTAGGAGTGGATTTGTGTCTCAGGAGTTCATGGAGTGGCCTTGTTCTCCCTCGGGTGTGTGATCCACCTGCTGGAGGTGGCTGAGTGGTTGTTCGGGCTCTGAGGGATTTGCAGTTGTGAAACTCTGAGGGTTTCCAGGATCTTTCYAGGGGTTCAGGAGGAACCCCCTGGGCTTGTAGCTGGCTCCTCCTGCCTCGGATCGCTGGGAATGACCCAGGGAAAGGGGTGGGATAGGAAGGCTCTCCCCATTCCCTGCTGTGCCCGAGGATCCCGAGGGATGYGCTGAGCACCCCGGGACGAAGCAGGGGGTTTGCCGCCGGCAGGGATGTGCTGCAGAGTTTTCCATGAGGCGTCTCTGAGTCCTTAAACAGCTGCCCACGGGTTTCCTCTGTTCCCTCCTGCCCTTTGCTCAGGGTTTTTGGGTTTGTTCCCTTCTGGGGAGATTGACTGAATAGATCTGTCAATTAAAGTGATAGAAATTAAATTTATAGCATTTTAAATTAAAGCTGTGGGGAAAGATGGGGCTAAACTGAGCCGGATRGAGATTAAAAATAGGAAATATTCACAGAGTTCACGCGGATGGATTCGCGTGGATGCTCTTGGAAAGCCCTGGGACGGTGCCATCCCCTGGGCTGGCTCACCCACGGCTCCGTGAAGGGCTGAGGGTTGGAGCTGTCACCCTCTTGCCTCAGGGGTGTAAATCCCAACACCCCTGGGGACACTCCGGCCACCCTGGGTCAGGGATTCTCTGCAGAGGTGAGAGCAGCAAGAGGCTCAGATTTGAGGCCGATTTGAGGCCTTTTGGCTGCTCTGAACGGGGAGGGTCCTCTTGGGGGGGGTGCAGGGGCAGGACAAAGCTTTTCTTGTGTGGCTGAGCCCACCGAGGATGTGCCGGGTCCCCGCGTGGCTCAGAGAGGCAGGGAAGGTTTCGGTCGCGTTTGGGAGGATGATGGGAGCGTTCGCCTTCGGGACAAAACAGCGCAGGGGAAGGTCAGGCTGGAACCGGGGGCAAAAGAGGTATCGACAGCACACGTGAGGCTTTCCTGAGCCGGACGGGAAGTGGACCTGGGTGTGTAATTACCTCCCACAAGCTCGCCCCTAGTGCTGAGGTATTTCCTTCACGACTTTCTCAGGCTAAAATTAACAAAACCTGAAGAGAAACCGCTCTGGCCCGGCGCTTCACCGCGGTGTTTACGTGAGAACGCCGCCCGGGACGCACCAGCGCGGCCACTGYGGGCTGGAATGAGCGTGGGCTTCTTCTGGGAGCGAGGATCTCTGCTGGAAGTTGTCCTGCAAGGATTCGAAAAGCGTTTCTGGCGCATCTCCTCCGGTGGAAAAGTGCGTGCCTCAGTTCCCACTTCTGTAAAATGGGGTTAAAAATACTCTCCCTCCCTCCCTCCCTCCCTCCCGGGAGCGTTGCCACACTCCCTCCACTGCAGTTTGCAGAAGACCACAGAGTTTTTTCCACCAGCGTGAAAAACACTAAATAAAAATAAGTTGGTGCTGTTTTAAATAGGATTCGAAGTAAATAGTGCTCCGAGTGCCCCGTGCACAGCGAGGGACTGCAAATAGCTGAGCTCCTGTCACACGATCCCAGACTGGTCTGGGCTGGAAGGGACCTTAAAGCTCATCCCATCCCACCCCTGCCATGGGCAGGGACACCTTCCACTATCCCAGGCTGCTCCAAGCCCCATCCAGCCTGGCCTTGGACACTGCCAGGGATCCAGGGGCAGCCACAGCTTCTCTGGGCACCCTGTGCCAGGGCCTCCCCACCCTCCCAGGGAACAATTCCTTCCCAAAATCTCACCTAAATTTCCCCTCTTTTAGTTTAAAACCATTCCCYCTTGTCCTGTCCCTCCATGCCTTGTCCCAAGTCCCTCTCCAGCTCTCCTGGAGCCCCTTTAGGCCCTGGCAGGGGCTCTGAGCTCTCCCTGGATCCTTCTCCTCTCCAGGTGAGCACCCCCAGCTCTGCCAGCCTGGCTCAGCCTCATGAAGTAAAGATTCCCAGCTCTGGTGAGGATTCCCAAGCCATCTCTTGGCTTTTCAGCCCTGCTGGCCCAGCAGCCAGCCCAAACCTGCTGGAATGGGTGAAAGAGATGCAGGAATCACTGGGGTCTCGCTGCCACCCTACAGACAGCCCAGGCTGGATCCTCACCTCTCCCACCTGCAGCACCTCCAGGCGTGACTCTGCCTGACGAGTTCCCTGCTGTGGTTTGGATCATTCCTTCCCAATTCCAGAGGCCTTTATTAAACCCAAACCCTCCCCGAAGCTGCTTCGACTGCGCTGGGGAGCAGGAACACAGGGAACGCTGAGACCTGGAGACTTTTCCCTGTCCCCAGGGCAGGGCTGTGCTCCAGCCGGAGCAGCACCCCGCGGCGTTGGGTTCACCCTGCGTTCCGCAGCTTTGAGGTCTCGGAAGGGGCGAAGGGAAAGTCCCAGGGAGGTGTCGGTGCCCTGCAGGCCCCCTGGGCTGCCGGGGTTGGGGCTGTCACTCACGGCCGTGGCCACGCTCTGCTGCCTGCGGGGCTTCCTCTGGCCCCACCCGCGGGGATGTGCCGGCACCAAACGCTTGTGCCTTCCTCGGGGCGTCCCTCGGAGCTGGGAATGGATCCGGAGATGGGAGGCGGCAGCGGGATTTTTGATGCCAACAGGTGTAGGGGCAGAAATTTTGAATTAAAAYAGCAGGAATCCGCCGATCCCGTTGCTTGTGGAGTGGAAATAGGGCTCTGCTGGCAGCCAGGGATGGAGCCAGCCTGGCCTGGGAGGCCTCGGGGTGTGGATGTGTCACTTGTGTCGAGCACAAAACCCCTTAGCAAAAATCTAAGCTGGGCATTGTTCAGGGCTTTTTGACTTTTGAGCCCGTTTTTGCCAGATCAGAGYGGTGCCTTCTAATGTGCTGGAATAATTTCTAATATTTATCACCTTTCTCAAGTTGATAAACGTGGTCCTTTCTCACACAACTGCGTCGGGTTCTTCCCTGGCAGAACAAGGCTCACGAGGGCTCTGGAGGGACAGAGGGGCGAGAGAGGTGGAGAAGGTGCTCGTGAGGGTTGTGGGGAGCAAAAAGTTGAGGCCTTAACACCAAAAAAARAAAAGTGCTGATTTCGTTCTTTTCTCGAGAGCGAGAAGCGAGTCAAGAGTTCAGCCTGGGGAGGGCACTGGTTGCAGGAAACGGCTCTGGAGAGGTGTTTGCTGAAAGCCTCCCTCTGTTCTGGTAAATAAACGTGGGAGGGCAGAGGTGTCAGCCCGGGCGGAGCAGGGGTGGCACTGCCACGGCCCCGGCGGGAACGGGAGCGCTGGAATGTCTGGGAATGCACAAGCGGCTCCACGGGGATGGAAAGTGCAGCTCTGCGCGGCAGGAACCTCAAATCCCTGAGGGGATGGGGGCGGCTCAGAGGAGCTCCCAGACCTGGCCCTTCCCGGAGGTGGCTCAGAGGAGCTCCCAGACCTGGCCCTTTCCCTTCTGCTGCTGCCCCGGGGCTGTGGCAGACCCGAAATCGCCTTTCCCGAGGCAGGACAGAGCCCTCATCCCGCCTCATCCTGGATATGGTGCTCGGGAAGCTGGTCACAGGGCGTGGATGTAGGGAGCACCTTCCCACGTGCCATCCCCAGGGAATTCACTCAAAAAATTGCTATTTTTAGCTCAGCGTCCSTCGTTTTCCCTGGGGTGGCCGCTCGGGGCTGGGGCTGTCCCCACGAGGAGCATCCCCGGCGTTGGGGCAGCCTCTCCTTGCYCCGGGTGTGCGGGGGAGGCAGAGCTGGGAGTGTTTTCCATCCCTCCCTGTTATTCCCGGCGCCGCTGCTTTGTCTGTGACCGCGGTGGAAACTGCTGTGCCTGGGGGCTCATCGAGGAAACGGCAGGGAAGAGCCCCCAGCACGCCGGGAAAGGCGGGATTGGTGTTGGGATTCTGCTGCTGATTCCTAAGTCCCTGGAAGGGGCTCTGRGGTCTCCCTGGATCCTTCTCCTCTCCAGGTGAGCACCCCCAGCTCTCCCAGMCTGGCTCAGCCTCATTAAGTAAAKATTCCCAGCTCTGGTGAGGATTCCCAAGCCATCTCTTGGCTTTTCAGCCCTGCTGGCCCAGCAGCCAGCCCAAACCTGCTGGGATGGGTGAAAGAGATGCAGRAATCACTGGGCTCTCRCTGCCACCCTACAGACAGCCCAGGCTGGATCCTCACCTCTCCCACCTGCAGCGTCTCGTAGGATGGAGCTTCAGGGGAAAAATTAAATAAATCAGCTTTTATTTGGAAGAGGAAAAGTGTTTTGAAGAAAGAAGGGGTGTTTAGGGGCCCTGTCGTAGGGGAGTGTGAGAAGTTGGGTGGGATTTGTGCTGGGGAGGTTCTTGGATCCCTTAAGGGCTGTCCCATTCCAGGTCCCAGTGGCTCTGCCAYGGCCACGGTGGCTCTGGTGGAGGGGACTGAGGTGGCTTCCCGTGGCTGGGGCTGGATTTGGGATGCCCACGTGCTGTGCTGTCCCGAAGGGGGGGGAGCAGCCCCTGTGCACCACGGGGTGGGGGAGCCCCTGGGCCCACCCTGCTGCAGGAGCTGCTCTGGGGGTGCACCCGGCTGCGCTCATCCCTGGCGTTTCTGCATGGATGTGGCCAAACACTGCTCAGAAATTGGGGAAGCAGCTTCCAGGGAACTCCCAAACCCGATTGTGTAGGCGCAGCGCAAAGCAGAGAGGTCCTGCCTGGGCACTTGGGTTTGTACAGACGTCATGAACCCTCACTAAACTGCACTTTGAGCTGTTAAATGTCCCCAGTTCCTCCTTGAGTGTGGAAATAAACACAATATTCCTCCTCTGTTTGTGCCTCTCATGCTGGRAAGGGTCATTATTCCCGGTGTGACCCCGTCCGGAGGCTGGATTGTGCCCCTGGTGGTGTTGGGAGCACGAGGGCCTGTGGATCCCTGGATCCCATSGGTTTTCCTGCTCACAACCTGAGCTGGGAGGATGCAGCAGAGCTCTGCAACGTGGGATAAACTCCCCTCATTCACGTTCATTGTCGTTCACCACTTATTTATAATCGCGCTCGACATCGCCTGCCAGAAATGGCACTTCCAGAAAAACTGCGTGGTCCCGGCTCCAGGGAGTTTATCCTGGCAGGAAGAACTTGGGGGGAGATGTCGAGCAGACAGGGGGAAGAGAAAGGGTTACCCGAGGTGGGTTTGGAGCCTTTCACGGGTGTTTTATTTGTGGGATTTAAGAGGGCTCTTTCTCCTCGGGGTTTGCGGAGAGGCCGGGCAGGAAGGAGGGGAGGAGGCTCTGTCTGTGCCATGCATATTTGATGGTTGGCATTTTCATAATTACCTTCATAAGTGACTCAGAGTCGCCTCTCACTTTATTTTGGGCTCTCTGGGGGCACTCTGTTTGCTTAACACTCCTGGAGCCGCCGCAGCAGCGCTCCCCGGGTGATTGATGGCTATCGATCGGCGGCTATCGATCGGCGGCTATCGATCGGCGGCTATCGATCGATGCGGCACCCGGTGCGAGCTCCGGGGGCAGGAGCGATGCTTCCTGCGGGCCCACTCTGCCCCTCGGTGAAACGGAGCCTCCCCCATCGCCGGGAGAGTGCGGGGCGAGATGGACACATTCCTACAATTTGATGACCTCAGCAATTAATTATTCATGGCGCTTTTAATTTTGCATCCATCATCCCCGCTCTGTCTGCCCCGGCTTCCAGAGGAGCCGCCCGGGGAGGGGGAGCATCCACAGAGACCTCAGGGGGGTTAGGGGGGTTGCAGCTTTGTTCAGAGCAGCCTGGATTAACCCCTGAGGCTCCAGAGAGGAGCTGGGATCTCCTTGGCCCCTGGGCGCCCCAGGTTTTCCCAGACTCAGCTTTWAGGCCAAGTTGCTTTCCCCAGAGCTCTGTCCATCCCTCCCGGCCCTGGTGTGAGCACGAGCCTCTTCCTCCCGCAGGTTTGGACAGAGAAGTGTTGCCATTTTCCTCCTCAGCATCTCCTCTCATTCCTAGCCCAGCAGGAGAACTCTGCTCTCCCTGGATCCTGTGCTCCAGGGCTCCCTGCAGGGAGCAGGAGGGCAGCTTCCCCAAAAGCAGGAGCGGCTGAGGGCGTTTGKTCTTGGTTTTCAGCTTTTCTTCCCTCTTTTTTAAAGGATTAAGGGTGGCCTGGTAGCAGGGCGCTGATGTTTGGGATAATCTGGTGTGATCAGCCATCAGTTTTCATGGATGGGACTTTTTCCTTCCTTGTTTGGCTCATGGATTCAGGATTGCTGTATCTGTGACCCAGCAGGAGACACCTCTGAGATGTTTGTAGGATTTTTCTTCTCCCCTTGCAACCAGTGGCACTTGTGGAGCCTCTGGTCGCTCCCAGAACCTCTGGGASGGATGGAATTTGTGTGCAGTTCCCAGAGCCGCCGAGCCTCTGGCACTTGTGCTCGCAGTCACTTGGATTTATGGAAATCACCAGGAAAAAAGTGCAGGATGGGGGAAAAGATGATTTTATGCTCCTCCCATGGGCAGGGTGGGGTGCTCAGAGCAGCACTGGGGGGCTGAGCAGCCCCATCCCTCTGCTCCACACACCGAAAGCACCGGGATGTGTCCCTCCAGCTCCCGGATGCCTCCCAGTGCTAAACTGGGAGCAGGAAGGGTCATGCATCATTTTAGGGCAAAAAAAGCACAAATAATTAAAGATTCTCCATTAGGTGTCCAGATCCTCCACCAAATCGGGATTGTACCTAAAAGGTCCCTGCCGTGGGAAATGAAATGGTGAATAAGGAGCTTTTTGTAGTGGAAATGATTCCCTCCCACACTGGACAGGGGAAATGTTGAGTCCTGTTCTTCCRCCCTCTGTTCCTAAAGGGAAAGGCTGGGAGAGCTGGGGGTGCTCACCTGGAGAGGAGAAGGATCCAGGGAGACCTCAGAGCCCCTKCCAGGGCCTACAGGGCCTCCAGGAGAGCTGGAGAGGGACTTGGGACAAGGCATGGAGGGACAGGACRCAGGGAATGGTTTTAAACTGAAAGAGGGCAGGGTTAGATGGAATATTAGGGAGAAACGGWGAGTGGTGACTCCAAAGCGGTGAGACCCTGGCACAGGTTGCCCAGAGAAGCTGTGGCTGCCCCTGGATCCCTGGCAGTGTCCAAGGCCAGGCTGGACGGGGCTTGGAGCAGCCTGGGATAGTGGAAGGTGTCCCTGCCCATGGCAAGGCTGGGACTGGATGGGCTTTAAGGTCCCTCTCGACCCAAACTCTCTGGTATTCCATGATTTTATGGTGCTGCAGCAATCCCAGTGAGCCCCAGCAGAACCCAGAGCCCCACAGCTCATCCCAGAGCCGCCGTYGGGGCCGGGAGCAGCCCCAGGGGTCCCTGCGCCGCCACATCCGCGCCCCAACCTCTCACCGCGCACTCTCCCTTCCTCTCCCACGGCTCCTGCCTCTTAYTGATGAGCCTCCGCTCCCAGAGCTCCCCTTTCCAGCCCGCTCCGCTCGGGAGGAGCTGATGGGATGAARTTTTAATTAAACGCCGGGCCCTAATGGGCGGCGGGGAAATGGCGGAACCCGCTCCGGCCGCTGCCATCTGCTCCCGGCCCGGAGGCCCAYTGGAGACTCGGGGAGCCGGGAGAGCAACCCAGGTCCACTTACCTTGGGTTTTATTCTCCCGGCCCGGGGCAGGCCTGGCTGTTGAATATTTCATGGCAGCTTTGTTGCCGTCCTTGTCCTTCCTGTGAGTCATTTTTCCACCAGAAGCCCGCGCCGGCCGCACCGCTTAACCCCTGTGGAGGGCTGGGAGGTGGGGAGTGGATCCGCTGCAGGAATGGGCTTGGATAGCCCCAGTTTGTGCTGCAGGGAGCAGGAGCTGCTTTCCTGCTTAGCCACCTCCCTGTCCTGGGGAGGGCATCCAAAAAATCCCTCGGGGGCTCAGGGGGTTGGAAGCTCTCACAGAGG